>OX463229.1:70925805-71338305 GCA_949820135.1 Sylvilagus floridanus
GTCTGAGTGCCCCCTGAGGGTACTGCCGCATATTAAGAAGAAGGAAACTGGGGCTGGCCTTGGGGCACAGCAGGTTGAGCTGCCACTTGCGAAGCCAGCATCCTGTATCAGAGCACTGGTTTGATTGCCACTGGCTCATCTGCTTCTGATCCAGCTCCCTGCTAGTGCTCCTCGGGAACTCTTCCCTAAGATTTGTTATTACTCTCCTAAGGTCTGCAGCAGCCAGGGCTGTGCCGGGCTGTAGCCAGGGCACTGGAGCGCTACCAGTTATGGCGAGAGCTCAAGACCTTGAGCTGTCATCAGAGCAGCCAGGACTTGAACCAGCGCCCCATACGGGATGTGAGCATCACGCACTGCCATTCGTCTGTTGCTCTACAACATCTACCCTTTTATTCTTAATATTTCTATTTATTATCTACACTTTAGTACAAAATCAGGAATATGCGTACCGACACGCTCCAGGGTCCCTGTTCTGTATTTTTAAAGCTATGTTTTTGTTTGTGTTTTCTGTCAAAGTCAGTTCCACAGGAGCTTGTAAATTAATGTGCTTAGAGGTATCAGAAAGCCAAGGGACTTGTTAGGAGATTTTAAACATATTCACAATTAGGTCATGAAGATTTCAAGTGAATCATGTCTGTGCTCAGCAAATTCGCACAAACTCTGAGCATGCAGAGTGCACTCATCTATCTCTGGCGACATTTGTAAACAATGTGTACAGATACATGGGATCTAAAATATTTAACCTGTGGCATTTAAATTAAACTGATCAACGTAACTTATCACCCTGTCTTCAGACAGTGAATGGGTGCTGGGACAACAGAAATGGAGGGCTCTCAGATTTGGGTGCATTACTCCTATCTATGGTCCAAAATTTATTTGAGGAGCAGAATGAGAGGTATAGAGAGAAAGAGAGAGAAAAAGTGAGTGAGAGGTAGAAAGATGGGGGACTCCCACTTCCAGTCATTCCCCAAGTACTTGTCCCACCAGTACTGGACTAAGCCAAAGCCAGGAGCCTGGACTCACTGCAGTCCCCATGTGAGTGGCAGACACCCAGTTATCGGCGCCAGAATCAATGCCCCCCACAATCTGCATTAGCAGATTAGCCAGAACCAGGACTGACTCTGACACGGGAAGTGGGTGTTTTAACTGGGTCGTAATCCCTAGGTCAAAGGTCCGTTCACTGGGGTCTGTTTCAAAATAACCGAGGCACACTGCAGAGAGCAGAGTCGATTCTGTCCCAAAGCTGAGCACCGGCACCGACTGGTGTTCTCACAACACAAAGGACGTTGGACTTCCAGCTCACTTGAAGCAGATTTCTGAGAAGCAGGGAGCGTTGTTGTCAGGGCTGAAGGGGTCACTTTATTCCCTCTCAGAGGAAGAATACTCATTTTTTATCTTGATGCATCCTTGCTTAAGGATCAAACTCTCACTCCTCGAGGACCAGCAGAAGCCACAGGCGCCTCTGCGTGATTCTGTCGCGAGGCTGACTGGCGTCTCACTTGCTTTTTGCCCCTTGCTCGAATCACTCCAGCAACACCATCCCCTTGCAGCGTCACCCAGGATGCTTTCATCCGTCCTTGCACTCTGAGCAGGCATGCCTGATTCCCCAGGGTGGTGGGGATTCTACTCCTGCATCCACGGCGGGATGGAAGGTGGGCCTGAGCCGGGAACACCGCGCCCCCACCCCAGGGGGCGTCAGGCTGATCCCATTGCCAGCACTGTGCTGGCTGTCCTGGAAGGGACACTGCCTGCGCCGTCCCCATCACGTGGACTCCGCTCCTGACTACTGACAGCGTCGCAGAGGGGCTCTTGGAACCAGACACACGTGCTGTGCCTTGGGAGATCCAGGTGCTGCAACTGAGAAACACTCAGGGAAATTGTGGGAGGATATGTGCCATTTTTGACTTCTTGGATGTTTCCACAGTAGCTGCCTTTCTCTTCATACGTGGAGACCACATTGCAACATAAACCACAGCACGGGCTCACGATCCAGGTGGATGATGGGATGGGATTACGGTGATGGGATGATGAAGAAACTCTGCCCGACATGGCATGCGCAGGGCTCTGTGCAGTGAGTGCTGACCACCGATCAGGCCCCTGCCCAACCCTCTCTCTGACCACCCAGCACTGCCAAAGCAAAGTTTAAAACAAAGAAAAACAAACAAGTAAACAAAGCCAGAGGCGGTCAGTATCAGATTTCAAGACATATTACAGGGAAGTTACAATCAAAACAGCCTGATACTGGCACAAAAATAGACATGTAGAACAACAGAACGAGAGAAACCCCAGAAATTAACCCATGCACCTTCAGCGACTCATCTTCGACAAATGAGCTAAAATCATTCCCTGGAGAAAGGACAGTCTCTTCAACAACTGGTGCTGGGGAAAATGGATTTCCATCTGTCTGTCTGTTTATCTATCTATCTATACATCTCTTTATATAACTACGCATATTGTGAAAATATACACATATCCTGACATGTGTGCTTACTGAAACATCTCTTAGGCGTATATGCATATTTGCACTACGTACTTGGGTCAGTCTGGATCAGTGGTGGATTCACGGTTTTGGATGTTAGCCTCGGTTTCCTCATTACATGCAGCTGGTAACAGCGCCATCCCTTGTCTGGAGCCGCGTGAGGCTCCGGTGAGGCTGGAGGGCCGCTATGCAGCTCAGAGTCAGCTCTCCGTGTGCAGTCCGGGCTGTGCCACGAGCAGGGCACTTTTCTTTTTAATAGGCTGCAGAGTTCAACATCGCCTACCATCCATTCCCTTTATTCTGGGGATTGATCATTTTAAAATTCCATAACTAACAGCATAAATAGTGAGAATCAAGAGAAAAATCCATTCTCTAGGGACAGCTGCTGTGTCCTCAGATGCCAAGCAAGGACTGAACTCCTACAGGGGAGGTTGTGCAGCACCGCCAGCCTCCTGGAGGCAGCGGGTGTAGATAGGAGCTGTGTTTCTGGACAGAGCAGAACCCAGGACTCGCAGCAAAGCTGATCCAGATGAAGGCATGAGCCGCTCACACTAAGAATGTTCTTGAGCTGGGATTTGAAGCTGGCCTTTCTCTGTGCTGCTGGAGACATCTGAGCCAACAGCACATCAGTAAGCTGGAATAACGAGACAGCTACAAGTGAATTCATCTGAATTCGGCTGTGTGGGCGGTCATCTTGGACCACTTCCTCCATGGCACCATATGCCAGCGACAGTTGGCGTCCCGCAGGGAGCTGCTCATGTTTGCAGATGCTTTGAGAGAGATTCCCTGTGCCTGCAGCTCAGCACGTGGAGAAGCCGGCCAACGAAAGATGACAGAAAGGTGTATTTTTGTCAAAGTTTTTAGTGCTTCTCATATTTGTAAGACTTCACATAGTTGGAGAGATTTGGAGACTGAAGACGAAACGTGGCTTCTCCACTGCCGCCTCTCCATGCAGCCTCCTCCACGTCTTCCCTTCAGTAAGAGGAGGTTCAGAAATGTCTGGACACCGTGAGGAAGCAGCTGGGTAGGGATTGCATTCCACCCATTCCACCCTCCAGTCCCTGGTCCTAGAACAGCTGCGCTTTAAGATTCGTCTGAAATGTCTTAAAGTTACATATTTAGTCCTTTCTAAAATCAACTGCTATGTCCACAAAAAAAAGAACTTCTGTTCAGGAAAGTATAACAAGTGTAACTGCTAACGTGCACTGGAAACCAAGAAAGGAAAATGCCGCACGTTCCCCGTCTCCCTCTGGTCTTTGGTGCTGAACCTCCCAGGCGCATTTAGCCAGCAGCTCAAACTCAGAGGAGCCCTTTCTCTGTTTGCCCGTGGCCACCGGGACAGACTACAGACTGGGAGGACCATCACTTGCTCATCCCTGTCCCACGTGCAGCCTTCGCCCCGTGCCATCTCAGGTTGTTAAGGAGAGCCACAGCTCCCAGTGCTGCTGTTCTCAGATGGCTGTGTTAGCGTGGAGGAACTGACCTAAGCCTTACCTAAGATGAGGCGCTGCGTCAAGGTTTCCGACGCGGCTCTGCTGAACAAAGAGGTCAACCTCGTGAGCAAAGGCTCAGCAGCAACAATGTGCTGAGAGGAGTCCGACTTTCTCTACCCTGAATCCTGTCTGAGGCTGTCAAAGACAGACTCCCAGGTGCAGGAGGTGGAGGAGTAGTGAGAGGTCCTAACTTCCTGAACTCAGCCATTAGAAACTTGATCGCAAACCCGTGCCAGCCGGAAACTGGTCCAGGCAAGATCCCAGGTAGAACTCTCCTTCCTTTGAGGGGGAGGTCTCAGTTACAGGGGTACAGTGGCTCCAGACAAAGAAACACCGGGCACCCCGGGCTCAGGCAGTGAAGAGCAGAGACAGGCGGACGTAGCAATGAAGAGAAAGGGGAGACTGAAAACCGTCCTCCTTGGTGGTTGAAAGTTGTGGCAGGGGGCACTCAAGCAATAAGGGAGAGAAAATGCAAAACGCGCCTTTGACAACAAGACGCAAGAAAAGGAGAAGCTTCGGCTGATGTGGCATCGGGTGAAAAGCAGGTGCATCATCTAATCATCTAATGTAGCCATTTAAACGCTCATTAAAATGGCGGTTACCCCCTGCCACAGTGCCCTGCCGTAACCTGCGCGTAGCCTGTGCCCTTCAGTGCTGAGAGCCCTGCAGGGGCTGGTGCTGTCCAACCTGCAGCAGCAGCTGGTTCAGCCCCGTCACAGTCAAGCCCAGAGCTGCTCTCCCTGAGGACTCAGTCACAGCAAATTGCCCACTCAGCGCTCATGCTCACAAGGCCACCTGCGGGCACGAGGTCCTTCTCCCAGGAAAACCCGATACCCTTTTGGGAGCATAGGATCAGGACAATTTATTTCTTTTATTGCAGTTTAAAGTATTTATTGATTTGTTTATTTGGAAGGCAGAATTACAGAGCGAGAGAGTGAGGCAGAGAGAGAACGAGATCTTCCATCTGGTGGTCACTCCCCAGATGGCAGCAACAGCTGGGGGGCTGGTGCAGGCTGCAGCCAGGAGTTTCTTCCACATCTCCCATGTGGATGCAGGGACCCAAGTACTTGACGCATCCTCGGCTGCTTTCCTAGGCCACCAGCAGCCAGCTGGATCAGAAGTGGAGCAGCCGGGACTCACACTGGTGCCCATGTGGGATGCCAGCACTGCAGGCGGCAGCTTAGCCTGCTAAGCCACAGCACCGGCCACACCACCCACTTTCTAAGTTGAAGGGACAACTTTTGCTAGCAAGGCTGAGAGTTACATTGTTAAAACAAGAAATAGGCTAATCTTCCGCCTGTGGCGCTGACATCCTAGGTTCTAGTCCCGTTCAGGGCGCCAGATTCTGTCCCGGTTGCTCCTCTTACAGTCCAGCTCTCTGCTGTGGCCTGGGAGTGCAGTGGAGGATGGCTCAGTCCTTGGGCCGTGCATCCCCATGGAAGACCAGGAGAAGCACCTGGCTTCTGGCTTCGGATCAGCGCAGTGAGCCGGCCACAGTGGTCACTGAGGGGTGAACCAATGGCAAAAGGAAGACCTTTCTCTCTGTCTCTCTTTCTTACTGTCCACTCTGCCTGTCAAAAAAAAAAATAACAATGAGTAGCTTGGACGTGATTTTTAATGATAGGATTTAATAGAGAAAAATGTTCTCTTAAATTTCTGTGTAAGTCTCTCAGCTTTGCTGTATTTATCTCATTACACAGCAAGAGGACAAGTGAAGATCAGCACCCATGGGTGGCTGTGTTTTAGGCAGCAGATTCCTTCTGGTTTAAGAATAAGTCTCCAGAGAACTACATGTATCTGTTACATGAACTTAGGCAACTTTTTCCTTTGAATGCTGAGACACAGCAGCGACCTGGTGATGTGGGGCACTGCCACATTTTTTTTTTCCTGACAAAAATTAGATGATCGTGTCAAAAACTGCTTGAAGCCATATTTGTTTCTGGTAATTCGTGTCATCAAAACATGCTGACAGCTTTGCCTCCACACCTTCTACCGCAGGCAGGCGATGGATATTCCACTGCGGACATCCCATTCCTGACATTTTAGATAGAAATGAGGGATACGGATGGCTCTGCCAGGCAGTGAGCCTAGTGGGGAATCAGCATCTGGCTAGAAAGGACCAAGGACTCTGCGCTGGACCCAAAGCCTCTGTCTCCGCAGCTGCACTGATGCTGACAGGACTTTCCTCTTCACTGACAACGTGCTGGGACCACCGAGGAGCTGGCCAGGAGGAAAAGTGACACCTGAGTTACAAAGGGTTAATAAATGTCAGGTGAGAGAGAGAGAGAGAGGGGCATCTTCCATCCTCTGCTTCACTCCTCAAATGGCCGCAACAGCTGGAGCTGGACCAGTCCAAATCCAGGCACCAGGTGCTCCATCCGGGTCTCCCATGTGGTGCAGGGCCCAGGCACTAGAGCCATCCTCCTCCGCTGCTGCTTTGCCCGGTGCGATGGCAGGAGCTGGGCCAGCAGTGGAGCAGCCGGGACTGATTGGCTCCCTGCGTAGGATGCTGGCCCCAGGCGGCGCTTTGTCCATTCCGCCACAGCCCTGCCCTGGGTTAGAGTGTTACCTCTCATTGACTATTTATGTGACACCAATGTCAGTACTTGCAAATCAAATATTCCCGTAATCTTCCATGTCTCAATAAAACCCCACGTCCACACTGTCAAACTGAAAATCAAGGGTCTATTTTCCTGCCGACGTAATATTTTCTACAGATTTCTGCCTTATCAAGTCTGGAAAAGCTGCGTCGATGGCCAATAACTGAGCCGTGTGTTGCTCGAGTCAGAACTCCAACATTTTCTTACTGAAAACACAAGAATTAGCTCACTTTCCTCGGTAACGGGGACTCACCATGGCAGTGAGCTTCAATTTCTTCAGATGCATTTCAGAGTGAAATGAAAGATCCACAAATTGAAAAACTCTTGAGGGTCACTGGTTACATAAACGTACTCGAAATGCAATTTTATTATTTTAATCATTGCCACTTATAATGAATTCACTTTGCCATTTTACTGCATTATGTTTATCATTTATTAATGAAAATAAAATACCCTGATTTTTATCTATTTATTTGAGAGGCAGAGTTGTGAGGGGGAGGGGAGAGAGATGGTCCATCTGCTGGTTCATCCACTTTGTAACAGAAAAATAAGCCAGATGTGATTTATGTTTATTTATTTCAGTTATTTAGAGAGAGACCTAGGCAGACAGGCAGTCAGAGAGAGCGCCACCTGCTGTTTTACCCCTCAAAAGCCGTGATGGCTAAGCGGGCCTAGGGCTGAAGCCGGGAGTCGGGGCTCCATCCGGTGTCCGCGTGGGGGGCGAGCCCTTGAGCCCCATTGGCTGTCTCCCGGGATGCAGCTTGGCGTCCCCAGTCCCGCGTGGAGGAGCGACTCAGACTCGTCCCGCGCTGCATGTGGGCGTCGCAGGCTCACCTACGGGATCAGCAGGTTCAAGGTGACCGAGGCCCCGCTTCAGCATGAACGTGGTTTGATGCAACAGTGTCACAGCAGAGGGCCATGTTGTCATCCTGTTTGCATTGGAGATGAGTCCGCCATCGTCATCCCTGTGTAGACGGCAGCCCGCCGCGTCTGGGGAGGGAGCTCGGCCTCCGCGGCTGCCTGGAGCCCGTGGTGGGGCGTCGGTCACCGCTGGCCTGAAATGCACAGAGGGCAGCTGCCTCGGTGCCTCTGATTCCGGCACAGCAGCCCGGAGGGCGGCGGGAGCCGGGAGGGCGCGGGGGAGCCGGGAGGGCGCGGGGGCCACCCGCCCCCGCAGGAACAGCCCCGCTTCGCCTTTGCGCACAGGGTCGCCTCCACCGGGTCTCAGACTGGCGGGGCTTGTTCGGAACCTGACAGCTGCCCTGGGACCAGAGGCGTGTGCTCGCAGATGGCTTAGCATCGGGGCTTCTGAGCCCCTGCGGACCCGCCGCTCTGCCGGACACCACGCGGTTGTCTCAGAGATGGTTCCTCCAACCAGAGTCACACTTAGCCAGCCTTGTGAACAGCGGAAATGCACAGTCACTGTGTTTCCTATAGAGAGAGAGAGAGGCAAGGCTCCTGTCTGCGGGCTCGATCCCCCAGCGGCTGTGTGGCCCAAGCTTGCAGCAGCGAACTCCGGTTCACGTCTCCCACGTGGGTGCAGGGAGCACCCCGCCAGCACCGCTCCCAGCAGGAAGCTGGGGAGAGAGCCGGGGCTGGGAGCCGCCCTTGGGTTTCTGACTTGGGACAGTCAACACCTACCTCCCTCGGATAACGCTGTAGACACTTCCAACACACCCCAAACACTGCTGGCTCATTGTGCCGAATCCTCAGCTCACGACCTGGGCATCAGGCGAGTGGAGACGGTGCCACAGCACACCTGGTCTCCAGCGGTCAGAACCCAGCGCTGCTCATTACCAGGTGTGCACATTAGCTTGTCTGTTTCTTCTATTTTCCTGCTGTGGCATGGGGGCAAGAATGGCCCATGACACATTGCGTTGCCACGCAGACTAAATTAGTCAGTGTTTGTACAGCGTGTGACTTGATGCCTGGCCCAGAGTCATCAGTAAGCAGGTGGCAGGGCAGAGACACACGGAGCTCAAAGCAATGGGTGTGCAGTGGACATAGGGCTGATAAAGCTATTGACAGCCACCGTTTGCTTCTCGGAGAGGGCCACTCTGGAAGTCATTATTGATATATTTTTTTCCTCTCCCAGGGAAAGCCTATTTCTCACATGCTAGCCCTCGTTTCTTTAGGTTGCCCCTAGCAACACTGTTAGCTCTGGCTTTGTTAGACCTCAAGCAGATGGCTCAAAAGGACCGCTGGAAAATAAACCTGAGCAGAAGATAATCGGGTTTCCTCACATCATTTCTGTAAAGGGGAGTCTAGGAATCCGATGCCTACAGCCAGAAGTCAGGTGAAATCAATGAGAAGCCTCTTAGAAGATAGTGCGTGGCTTTGCCTTAGGAAAATGCTATCCTTGACCGCTGCTGGAGAATTTGATCATTGTGAGTGGCTTCTGCAATTCTGGGGATGGCCTTCACGCCTTCTGCAGTTGGCTTCGCTGCCGAGTTGCTCCCTCAACGTGGTGCCCTGGAGACAGTCGCTGGTCCGAGCAGCGGCATTCACACACGGACTGCGATGTGTTCGCTGCACCTGCTCTGAGTACAGCACTCAGTGGTGCCCGTGTGTGCATTACCATACGTTTTTATTAGACCTTTTTATGAGTAGTATTCTTCTATACAGAAAGGAAAATTGAGGCAGATTTATCTAAACATGGACGTCTGAAAACAGAATTCACATCTGTCCATAACCGGCCCAATGCTATCTTTTTTTAAAGATTTATTTATTTCTTTGATGAGGCTGAGTTACAGAGAGGCAGAGGCTGGGGTGGGGGAGGGAGGGAGAGAGAACTCTGCCATCTGCTGGTTCACTCCCCAAATGGCCACAAAGGCCTGAGCCGCGCCAATCCAAAGCCAGGAGCCAGGAGCTTCTTCCGGGTCTCCCACGCAGGTGCAGGGGCCCAAGGACTTGGGCCATCTTCTACTGCTTTCCCAGGCCATAGCAGAGAGCTGGTTCTGAAGTGGAGCAGCCAGGACTTGACCTGGTGACCATATGGGATGCAGATACTGCAGGCAGCGGCTTTACCCGCTACGCCATAGCGCCAGCCCCTCAATGCTTTCTACAAGACAGAGACACACAGGGAAAAGGCAAACAGTTCTCGCCCTGCAGAGTCCTCACCCACCTAGGGTTCTGAGCGCGCTCCTAGAGCAGGTGTAACTGCTGCACCCTCCCCCTTTGGGTGCCGGGGATCAGGAGTGGGGCCCTCAGCACTGGAGCCTTATGCACCTCTCATGCAACAGAGACATCTGCACACATCGCGTTTCCTCACTTCTCCTTCCTCTTACTTCCCCCAGATCTCATTCCAGTCAAAGATTTTAATTAGATAGAAAATGTGAGGTTTGTCAAGTTCGCTGCGGGGATCTTACATTGGATTGATGTTTTGTTGCGTTGTAAATACACATGGAATCAATGTGATCCTCACGTACATATTTCTAAGATATTTGGCTTCTGATTTATGCAACTGTCATTCCTGTCTAGATGTGGAAACTCGACACATAGCAATGCAGTGGAATGCGGGAGGAACAGCTGTCCACAAACGTGGATGTCCATGGATTCAAAGTGCTAGGCCTGGGTTTGGGTTGCTCTGTTCAGCAGAATTCACCACCGCATCTGTTTGTTCACGATTGACATCACTCCTGTTTTTCCAGGATGTGGTCATGCACTTGAGGGACATGAAGAACATTTTATTGCTGTCTCTGTGAAGGTCAATTGCTGCATTTAAAGAATGGTCATTTTCTGAGAAATAAGTCTTATTCTCAGAGATGCAGAAAGTGACGCAGCTGCCAGCGTGTCAGACTCGGTTTCCCCAAGTCTACGGTGGCCAATCGGTGTTGCAATGCCCTGGGGTTGTGGCAGCTTGCTAAAGTAGTGTAGAGACCCAGCACAAACACTGCATAACTTCTCTCTGTAATCCAAACCCTGCACACTTCCAATTTGCTTAGCTTGAGAAAACCTGGAAGGAGAGCAACAACAACAAAGACAGTGCAGCTGGAGCAGCCGTTCCAACCCCTGCAGTCAGCACACACACAGGTGTCCTTTCACAGGAGCGTGTGACTGAGCATTTGTGCGATGGGAGGGTCACCTGAGCTCTGAGCGTGGCACAGCTGGAACACTTCACTCCCGTGTTTCTGTCCAACAGGAAAGGGCCTTACACAGTTGCTGGGGAGGGGCTGTTTGGCCCAACCTTAGGGTGCTGGTGTCCCCGCTGGAGTCCCTGGCCTCAAGGTCACCTCTGGGTCCTGACCCCACCTTCCTGCTGATGCACGCAGCAGTAACAGCTCAGGCGGTTGGGCCCCTGACACCCACGGGCACAGTTGTGTGGAGAGGCCCAAACGTGGCCAATTGTGATGGTTGTGAGCATTTGAGGAATTCCCCAGCAGATGGAATCTCTCTCTCTCTCTCTCTCTCTCTCTCTCTCTCTCTTCTTTCTATACCCCTCTCAAATAAATAAGCAATATTTAAAAAATAAAACTGATGAAAATGAAAGTGAAGTTTATTTTGGCACAAAAATAGTTGAAATGCATGGATATATTTCTCTTTTTTATTTATTTGACAGTGAGAGAGAGACAGAGAGAAAGGTCTTCCTTCCGTTGGTTGGTTCACTCCCCAGATGGGTGCTATGGCCGTCACTCCACTGATCCGAAGCCAGGAGCCAGGAGCTTCCTCCTGGTCTCCCATGCAGGTGCAGGGCCCAAGCACTTGGGCCATCCTCCACTGCCTTCCTGGGCCACAGCAGAGAGCTGGACTGGAAGAAGAGCAACCGGGACAGAACCGGCACTCCAACCGGGACTAGAACCTGGGGTGCTGGCTCTGCAGGTGGAGGATTAGCCAAGTGAGCCACAGTGCTGGCCCATATTTATCATAATATGCATTTCCTTGAGTTTTATTTTTCAAGATTCTTCATATGCCTATAAAATCCGTATATATTCTGAAGTAAGATAAACTTTTTTTTCTGGGAAAAAGAACACGTATGTTTAGAGTGTTCTATAGAAGATGATGTATGTTCTGTGCTTTTCTGTCTGGGCCTCTGCAACATACATGGAGTTTATGGCAAGATTTGGAGCCAGTACTTTTTTGTGAATGGTGGTTTCTCCATTAAGTTTCCTTTACAACTCTTTCCATGTCTCTTAATGAACTTTAGGAGCAAAAGACCCTCACGTGGGCCCCCCTAGGATGGAGTCCACGCTGTGTCCTCTGCAGAGGGTTCTCCACAGAAGTCACATGGACATTGGCTGGACTCTGGGCTTCTTTCCCAAAATTAATTCTTAATAGCAGTTTGATTTTTTGTTTGTTTTCCTCTAAAGCATCTGCAGATTATTTGAAGGAACTGGCTCCCTAGAAGTAGCCCAATTCTCTGCCTAGGTCTATTTAGAGACAGAAAACAATTGTGTGTGATTAACTGTGGGATTAGAGGGTTGTTTGGCAAGTGTGAAGGTGCAGTCCATGGATTCTGTGTGCATTAGCAACTGATTGCCATTGTAGCTCAGTATTCACTTGATGGAAAATGCGTACGAAATACAGTCAAACAAGGGTGCTGCTGTACAGAACTGTGCTCACAGCTCTTTATAGTTGTAAAATTTGTTATGAATCTCTGAAATTACTGACTGTTCTACACCCACATGTTCCAGAGGTTTCTGGAAGCACTGCTGGGGCAATGCTGTTCTTGAACTGTGGGGAGACCCCGGACTCTCCCAAAGCCTGACCAACACATGCAGGACATTCTGGGAGACCCCATGGAATTGAAACAAAGGCAAAAGGATGTGTTAAAAATGCCGACTGTGGATGATGTGACCATCACACCCACAAGAGCACAGAGTGGTAAGTAATGAACAAATCACTTTGAACATATTAAACTTTGTCATTTTATATTATCTGTATTATCCATATTATCACTTATGCCATCACCTACAAATATAAGCTTTACATTTAATAGTTGATTTTTACCTTTTTACTTAGTATTTGAAGATTTATTTATTTATTTATTTGAAAGACAGAGTTACAGAGACACAGGGAGATTCACAGAGAGAGAGAGAGAGATCTTCCATCAGCTGCTTCACCCCCAAGTGGCTGCAATGACCAGGGCTAGGCTGGGCAGGAGCCAGGAGCCAGGATCTTCCTCTGGGTCTCCCATGTGGGTGCAGGAGCCCAGGCAGTAGGACCACCCTCTGCTGCTTTCCCAGGTTCACTAGCAGGGAGCCGGATCAGACGTGGAGCAACGGGACACAAACAGTGCCCATATGGTGTGCTGCTATGGCAGGCTGTAGCTGTGTCTGCTACACCACAGCTCAGCCCCCTTAGTATTTTTAATAATAATTCTTTATTTTGTGATATAGCTTTTTTTAAGGATTTAATTTATTTATTTGACAGGCAGAGTTATAGACAGTGAGAGGGAAAGACAGAGAAAAAGGTCTTCCATCCACTGGTTCACTCCCCAAATGGCTGCAACAGCTGGAGCTGCTCCGATCCAAAGCCAGGAGCCAGGAGCTTCTTCCTGGTCTCCCACGTGGTGCAAGGGCCCAAGTGCTTGGACCATCTTCCACTGCATGGAAGAGGAGCAGCCGGGACTGGAACCAGTGCTGCAGGTGGAAGATTAACCTATGTGCCACAGCGCCAGCCCCTATAGCTTTTTTAGGCTTAAGTTTTTATCAGATACATATCACAGTTAAAAATGAAAACAGGAAGCTCTCAAGTCTTAATGCTCAAGAAAAAAAAATGTCACACCCTGTGCCTCCCCCAGCGTCACTCGTTCCCCTGTGGCGGTGATCCACGTTTCACATTGCTAGAATTCCCTCTGTTCTCGAGCCTGTAATTTAATCAGCATGTTTCTGCTACGATTTCTCGATTGGCTGTGCAGGAATACGTTTCTCACTCACCTGTTCCTTTGGTAAGGATCTAGTTTACCTGTTGATGACGTCACACACGCAGCACACGCTGTCACCTCTCACTTCCGTGGTTACGATGGCTTCATTGCAGTCACCACGCAATTTACGGTCGTCAGAGTCACATCATCACTATTGCAGCTGTGCTGGATAAACAGTTCATCGGAGCCATGAAGCCTCGTTTCCTCTCTGAAGAATTTATTTTCCTCTAAAATAAGCGATGCCTTATTCTTATTGCTTAGCCTTCCTTCCATACAGTTATCATTAAGTCAACTCAAAATACTCAAAAAATTATAACTTTATTTTCAAATGTGGGAAACTCTGGAATTGTGTTAGTATTGTGCTTTGTCTTTGTCTTGACGACTAGGCTAAGTTTGGCTGTTTGATTTCTGGAGCCTAGTACAGAATCAAAATTCAAATCTTTGTTTAAAATTAATGATAGTAACACGCAAAGTCCATTTCTTTTGTAAGATTTATCTAATTTTTCATTTGAAAAGCAGAGTTATAGGGAGGCAGAGGCAGAGGGGGGAGGAGGTCTTCCGTCCCCTGGTTCACTCCCCAAATGGCTGCAAAGGCCGGAGCTGCCTTGCACCTCGCAGCTGTCACCCAGGAAGTGAGAGTTGAGATCCATACAGAGCTCAGAATCTGTGCTCACCCATCGTTGCTGTATTTTCTGCTGCAGGAATGCTTCAGTCTGGTAACAGTGTCCTTTCCTGTCGAAGGGGACAATGTTCAAATTCCTCTTCCGGAGCTGTTTTAATGCTGCGGGTTTTGCAGAACTCCAGCCTGGTGGCCCGAGGGCGGGGCCCACCTGAGCGTGCAGCACCAGGAGGCACACCTTCCGCTCTCCACCTTCTCCTGTTCCTCCACGCCTCAGAGATGAATCACTGGGAATTTAGTGACGGAAAACAAAGCAATAATCCAGGGCACGGCTCTTCTGAAGCCGGGTCCCGCGCGGCTGCAGGAATCCCAAGTCCGCGGAGCCGGCGCAGACGAAGAGTGAAGCAGCAGCTAGCTTGGGCCCCATCACGTGCACAGCACCCTGCCACTGTGCAGGCCGGCCCCTTTCCTGGCTGCCAGCGTGCACGGCCTGTGGCTGGTCCTGTCGGCTAGCTCGAGCCTCACCCGACGTCTTTCCATTCCCCAGCTCCAGTCTTGCTCTCCTCTCAAAATCCTCAACATCCAGGGGTTGCCCTGGAGCACGGGGGCAGAGGGCCCTGCCACTGCACCTGCCGACTCCTTTCCTGCTGCGGCCCCTGGGCTGGGGGGCCTTGTCGTCAGATTGCCTTGAGCACAGGTGTCGGCATGAAAGCGTCGTCATCATCAGGGCCTTCATTACCTTGTCATCATCACCACCATCATGATTTCATCCTCATCATCCTCCCCGCCCTCCGTACGCTGGGCCTGGGCCACACAGCCTCTAGTCGGGGAAGCATTCCTGCTAGCTCTGAGTGTAATCCTTCTTTGGGCTAGAGGTTTCCGTGATATTGTGGTGATCTGTTCATCTCCTGGGTGGCAGAGGAAGACCCCAGACACTGCACCTGCAACAAGATGGGCATCACAGAGATCCCAGGGCAGGGAGCTGGCGCTGCCCGCCAGGGCAAAGCACGGAATTGTGGGCTTAAGCCCACCCTCTGTGCCCCCACAGCCTGGGGCTGAGGTCGAACATGGAGGCGTCAGGGAGCTCGACTTCCCCTGTGGGTCCTCCAGCTGTTCCCACCCCCCGGGGCCTGCGTCCTGATCCCCACCTCCCCTGCTCTCATGGGGAGAGCAGGCGGTTGTGGGCGTTTGGGGAGTGAACCAGTGGATGGGAAATAACTTCCTATCTGCCTCTCCCTTTATTATTTTCTTAAAAAATGAGAGGAACCATTGACCACTGAGCCAGAGAGAAAGGGAGTGATCTTCCGTTCGTTGGTTCACTCCCCAAAAGTCCACAATAGCCTGGGCTATGACAGGCCAAAGTCAGGAACCGTGAACTCACGCTCGGTCCCGGCACGCGTAGCAGGGACCCCAGTGCTGCTGCCTCCCGGGGTATGCTGAGCAGGGAGCTGGAACCAGCGTGGGGCCAAGACTCAGACCCAGGCCCCAGTCCACAATATTAACAATGAATGAAGATTTTTCCCATCAGATTTGCATTCTTATTTCTTATTGTGAAAAAAAAAAAAAAGCAACATGTAGGTCTCCAGTGTAAAGAATCTGTGAAATATTGTTGATTCATTCTTGATTGGGGCATTTTCTTTTATTTACATCTAAATGTTTTATTCTTTTTAGTCGTGAATTTTCTGTAGTCTTCATCGTCAGAGGCAGTGCTAGGAAATGTTCCACGAAATTTATTTTACTAAAATCGTGTTTCTTAGTAACCAAGTTTGGATGTTTAAACACTCACCTTTGTGTGTTCACTTTCTGACACATTCCTTAAGAACTTGGAAAAATGCAAGGTCCTAAAAAGCTATAAGTATATGAGTAAATCTGTTCATTTTTCTGTGGGAAATACTGTACTTTAGCTAGATTTGTCTTTAGGAGGTTGTGACACATGAATACATGTTTTGAATTAGCTGTGCACTGTAATTAACTCATTAAAATGTTCCTAGATCATCAGGAGATTAATTTAAATATTATCTAAAAATTAATATTCATTTCAGCATTTGACGTACAGCAGCAATGTTAACAAATACCTAAACCGTGAAATGATGGAAAATTCCCAGTACTGTAAAGAAGGCCCACATTTGGAATCATTTTAGAAACATTGCTTCTACTGGAACTGACTGTATTTTCCTATGAAAATGATGTGGAATACAGCGTTTTATAGGAAAGTGATCTCACTCTCCAAATAGGGTTAGAGTTGTCTATTTTCAAGTTAATGGAAAAGTTCAGTCCAATTAGTATTGTAAACCAATTTCGGACATCTCTTTCTTTGGTGTTTTGTTTGAAGAGCTACACAACCTATTAATAATGTAATGAAATAACAGCTGACAGGAAATAATTGGGGGTATTTTCATTTCTGCATCTCAGGAGGAAATGAGAGCCTGCTGCAGACTGATGAGAGCATCATAACACATAATGGGAGAAAATAGAATAATATCAGAATTGCTTACATGTGAAGGCCAAGCGTCATCAGAGTGAGCAGTGATCGACGGCCCCTCTCACTTTCTAAGAAAATGTAAAGGGATTGGTGGCTCGCTGTGTTAAGTTGCCACTTGAAATGTAGGTATTCTACATCACAGTGCTGTCAAGTCCTGGCTGCTCAGCTTCCAGGCCGGGTTCCTGCTGATGAGCCTGGCAGGCGGGAGATGACGGCCCCAGTTCTTGAGCCCCAGCCACACCTGCGGGAGACCTGGATGGGGCTCCTGATTCGTAGATTTGGCCTGAACCAGGTCTGGCCATCGCGGCTATTAGGTAAATGAACTGGCTGATGGAAGATCTCTCTCCCTCTGTCTCTCTCTTTCACTTTGCCTGTCTATGTCACTCTTTCAAACTCTTTCAAATAAAATAAATACAGCTTTCAAAGAAATCAGCACAGCTTGAGTCATAATACCCCAAGTTCACACTTGTACTTGTTCTCCCACTGGTTTAGACAAACCATAGAACTGTCTACATAGTATGTGAATGCTTATTTATGCATGTTACATGTAAACAAAGGGCACCATGTAGTTTTTACATATAAATTCCCTGTAACTTTTGCTTCTGTTATTATTCTAGAGTTGGCATACGGTGGCATTTCTTCCTTCAGCCTCCCAACCGAGAACTGAATTTTAACGTAAGGTATTGTGCTCTTATAATCAGGAGTAAACTCTGCCTTTTTGAGAATGATGTTCGCAAATCACAATATTGTTGGCAAAACTCGAAAAATATTAGTTTTTGTATGATTTGTTTCTAAATGCTGAAAAGCCGAGAGCGTCTACTGACTATTTTGAATGCATTCCATTTTGCCCAGAAGCAGCATCTGAAGCTCAGTTTTCACATTGTTGGCACAAAATCACTTACACAATAAAGTTATATTGTCCCAATCATACTATGATGAGTAGCCAAATATTGCATCTAGAAATAAAAATTCAGCTGCTGCCTCAGAAGTGAAATCACATGTATTTTTAGTACCTAAATTCATAATTAGTCTGTTTGAATTGCCATTAAGTGTCTCAATCAAAATATCCTTTCAGGCTGCCCCACTTCCCCGATCTCCCCGTGCGAGTGGCAGCAGCGTTCCTGTCCCATTCTTTTTGATTCCGCGTGGGGGCTGCAGTCTGCATCACCCTGGCTGCTTCCCACAAAGTAACGTGCGCTTCCTCGTGCAGCCACAGGCTCTCTCCCTTGTGGCTTTCTTTCTCTTTCACTTTTTTTCCTGCTCTGGTCCGTTGTCCGCTGCCATGGGCTTTTCCAGCCCACCCAAGGGCTGTACGGAGCACTGTCAGACACGGTTCTTCCTCGGCGATCACGTGCCGCCTACTGCGGTTTATCTTACACCCTTGTGCTGTTGAGCTGTTCACGCTCCTGAGAGTGAACGCGTCCACAATCACCTTACCTTCCCACGGGATCTGAGTAGCAAAGTGACGCCTGCCACGCCAGCCTGCACTAATGGTCACCGCACTTAACCTCAGCTTAGTAGCCACCCCAACCCAACCCAACAGCCCTGAGGAAGCTTGGGTTTGAGCTGTGTCCTTGCACAGTCCTTGGTCAGCAGTTGCTCCCTGTCTGAAGATGAGAAGAGGCGGAGTCTCAGGGCTCTTTCTGGGAAATGAGAACAGGTACCTGCATAATAGGAAGAGTCCCAGCAGAGCTCATGCTTGTACAGCGAGGACAGCACCAGGACCGTGGGCAGCACGTCCTGGCCCCGGAGTCTCCCGTCATCATCCTGAGTGGTGCCTGCATTTGCACCCATGTTTAACTGAGTTTGCCCATTGAGACCGCCGTTAGGATGCAGCGGACCAAGAAAACGACTCGGTACTACACTCTCCAACTTTAGTGAAGCGGCCGAGTGTTCTTTACCTGTCTCATGAAAACGTTGTTTTGAAATGAGGACAGCCAGGCTTGTCTTGAGATAGTGTATACTTTCATGGTGTCTGTACAAATAACAACAATAATACAAGTTCTCGGGCAGGAGCCCTGAGGTGTGGGGATGTCCCCTGGGAGGACAGCTGAACTCCTGAGCCTCCATGGTCACTACAGTGCATCTGTGCACAGTCAAGCCAAATAAACAGGAATTTTTGCAAGGCCAAAGTATGCACCATCAACACCAAAATCAACATATGTCAGAAAATATAAAGAATTACAGGAAATAATACAGTGATTCATGATAATAGCACCACGGATTGTTCTAAGAACTTGATAGATCTAGTATACAAATGAGCAGGAACGCGAAGCTGACTGAATACGTGGCTCACCGTGCTGTCTACATTTCTGGAAGTGACTTGATCATCTTTCTGTGGTAGGGTAGAGAGTAGAGTACTCTCCAGGCAGTGTCTCTCACTACAGCAAATGTCGCTGGCCTGTCCACTTCTGGGTCTCTCACGCAGGTGCAGGGACCCAAGCACTTGGGCCGTCTTCCACTGCTTAGAACCGCTGCCCACATGGGATGCTGGTGTCGCAGGCAGAGGACTTTCCCCCATGCCGCAGTGCCAGCCCTATCATCACAGTCTTGATGGAGACATTTTGCAAAAGCAAGGGTGAAAAAGCTAATTTCTTTTTTTTTTACAGGCAGAGTTAGACAGTGAGAGAGAGAGAGAGACAGAGAGAAAGGTCTTCCTTTTGCATTGGTTCACTCCACAAATGGCCGCCATGGCTGCAAGCTACACTGATCTGAAACCAGGAGCCAGGTGCTCCCTCCTGGTCTCCCATGCAGGTGCAGGGCCCAAGCACTTGGGCCATCCTCTACTGCCTTCCCGGCCACAGCAGAGCTAATTTCTTAATAAAAACAATCCAGATTGGAAGATTCCGAGGCATGAAATGCTCCAGCCAGCCTGCCCCTGATGCTGAAGCACTGTGCACACGCACGGCTCCCCCAGTGAGGGGAGAGCCCCTCCATGCCCAGTGCTCTTCTGCTGCTTGACCCAGCACTGCTGAGCTGGACTTTGGTTTGCCATCACCTTCCTCTGTGTGAGCATCTGTGCCTAGGCCTCCACTGGGGAGCCCGCGCCATGCTGGGCACATTGCTGTGCTGTGCCTAGAATTCTGCCAGTCCTGCCTTTCCTTTGTGTTAATCTCCAATCAACTCACGGAACAGGAACCCCAAAGGGGCGGAGTCCACTGAAGAAGAGGCACAGAGGAAGCTCTGATTTAGAGCCGTGGGGCATTTGCCTACAGAAGAACAAGCTTTTCTGCTTTACACACAGAGAAATACTAAATCCCACCACAGAGACAGTTACAAAAATTCATGTTTAATTGATCATTTCTATCCATGAAAACAGAAAAACATCATGATGCCAAGATTTACAGCTTTTGTTGAACGGCTGAGAGATTTGCTTAGGGAAGAGCAGCTCCCGGGTGTGTGGAAAGCACTTGCTAGCGTGCACTTTGGTTCAGCCCCACGTTGGACTGGACCATTGGTAGTGCCCACACGGCGTGAGGCAGAGCACTGAGGGCCTGCTTCCTAGATCCCCCACGTGGGCGGCAACAGCACCCCTGCAAGGACAGGCAGCTGTCCCTGGTGCCGGTCTGCCTCTCACTGCAGCCGGTGGCACTACAGGACAGACCCCTGGCCTCGCAGCCAGCTCCTCGATATGCACCGGCACCTGTCCTGCTCCGAGAGGCCTTCGTCTGCATCAACAATGCTGCAAACACTCCTTCTAATTCGCCTGGGTTTGAATAGCAGGATAAAATGCGTTTTGAAAGACACAGACGTCATTAACTAAAATGAAGTCAATGGGGAGGGGACGATATGGGCACAAAGTGAGGGATTTCCGAGGAGGATGTGGGCTTCCTGACGAAAACGTAGACAGGCCTGGAGCTTAGACAGTCGCCCACCTCAGTCGACTTCCCTTTCGCAAACCGCAGAGACCAAAGGGACTTCAAGTCGGGGTGTGGTGCATGAATTGTGACACAAATGCTGACGTGACAGGTTAACAGGTGGACATGGGGACACGGGATGAGGGGGATCTGGGCACTCTGCCACTGACTCGTGGCTCCTGTTGTGTAAACTTAAGACTTTTCTACACAAAACGATTCAAAAAGAAAACCTGTGAAGTGACCTGAGTGCTCTGAGGCCAGGGGCCTGCCTGCCCCCTCCCGCTCGGGGGATGCACCAGGAGGATTTGGGGAATGTTTCCCCTCCCTGCTAGGTTTGAGAGGGAGATGAGATAAAAGTGCTGTCTGCCCTCACTCCTCCCTTCCTGTCTGGAACCATCCTGTGAGGAGGTCCCTTCCGGGGCCATGAAGGCTCCTGGGCCCCGGAGCAGCCGTGGGGGGCCCTGCCCAGGGCGCGCAGAGCAGCGTGTGGCCGGTGCTGCCTGAGCCTGGGCACCCCGTGTCTCCTAGCCCCCGGGGTCTCTTTTCTCCGGGTGCTGCCACGTCACTCACCAGGTTCCTCTGTCATAAAGGGGGCGTGTCGCTGCCCAGCACAGAATCGTGGCAGTAACCGCAGCTGGCGTGCTGTGTGAGCTCCAGGAGGAAATGCGTGTGCCGCGTGCTTTCTGCCCTGTCTCGGCACTCAGAGAAATCATGAAATCAGTGTCTTCGTAACGGGCTCCTAGGCGCAGAGAGGCGGAGCAAGGGCAGAGCTTGCTCCCCTGGGAGCGGCGCAGGTGACCTGGAGCGCAGCTGTGGGGACAGAGGAGGAGGGAGGACGTGGGGCAGAGAGCAGCGGCTTCCGGAGAAGGAGCAAAGAATCCCCGCACAGCGACACAGCCCCACGCACGCTGACATCCTCGGCCGGTTCCACCAGGCACGCGCCGAGGCGGCCACCCAGGGCCCTCCCCGTGCTGAGGGACGGCCCCAGTCCTGACGGATCCCCGGCTCCAGCCCTGCACCCTTTCTGGGGAGACACGGAGACACCCCACACCCAGGAAGTGCGGCGTGCACCCGCTGTGACGCTGCTTGTCGTCTATCTTGTTTGGACTTGAGTGACATTTCATTTAAACACCACCACACAGGGTGTATATATATATATATATATTGTAGATGTTTCCATTTGTCAACAGGCAGAATGTATTTAAAACGCTTGGGGAAACAGTAATGAATCTGCACGCACGGCCATTTCAGTGCCCGCGTGGCCATCCGTGAGGGCTGCAGGGTGGCGGCAGAGCCGTAGCTGGACCTTTGCTTGCATGGGAAGGAGCTCGACGTGCAGAAGCCAGAGAACCAAGCGGCAGACGCTGTGCCCAGCCCACTGCTGGCAGCCACATCCTGACCACAGCCGTCTGCTCTCCCCGTGTCGGCTTCCAAGCTGGTTCTATTAGACAACTTTAAATAGATGAAGAAAGAGATTAGAACTCCAAAATCACATGAATAATTGTACCTAATTTCCATGAGAAAGGTAGAAAACCAAGGGAAATTTTAATTTAGTTACTAATTTCAGGCTCTGATTGAACTCTAGATTGATGCTGTGTTATATATAGAGCGAAATGATTAATCTTTCTTTCAATTGCACTGAGAGGAGAAATTATTAACAGGGATTTGATCATTATAAAAAAGGATGAAACATAAAATACATTTGATTAAAATATTTGTTCCTGAGAGGAATTAGAGTGTTGGAGGGCAGCAGCCTGGCCAGGAGCTAGCGCGATCCCGTCCTCATTGTCATTCCATTCCCCTCCTCATCACCGGCTCTCTGCGAGGGAGGGGTGGGACCAGTGGGAGGCTCCATTTTTTCAGACAGAACATTTGTTGGAGACAGTGCTTCCGTCCTTAACTCTCTGTTCTCAGCCAGCAAGTAGCCGCTTGACCAGTGGCCGTTCTCCACCTGTGTGTGTGTGTGTGTGTGTGTGTGGACCCCAAATGTGTCCAGGAAGCCCCGAGAAAGCTGGAGATGTTGGTGCTTTCAATCCAGTGAGTGCTTCTCCCCCCTCCCCGTGTGTGTGTGTGTGTGTGTGTGTGTGTGTGTGTGTCTCCCTCCCTCCCTCTCCCCGCCTCCCTCCCCTGCCCACATGGGACAACATGCTGTGTCTTACAGGATCACTCTGGCTTGCATCCTGTTGATCTCTGAAATATGGCAGAGGATGTGGACAAGAGGGGCAGGGGAAGAAGAGGCCGAATCTGGGTGGGACCAGCGCTGGGGCTGGCCTGGGGGGAAGCCACTCGATGGTGGGGTGATGCTGGCCACCCACAAGCAGGTGCCCACTGCAAGTCTTGCTCAGCACGCTTGGTCTTCCACACAGCCGTGTTCTGTTGGCAATGTCCCCACGCGAGCACTCAGCCGTCCTCACTCACCGCACACAGCCGTGTTCTGTCGGCAATGTCCCCACGCGCGCACTCGGCCGTCCTCACTCACTGCACACCCTATCCCCTGACAGTCAGACAGGGCTCCCCAGGAGGCCGTTCTGGACTCTGGACAACAGATACTTTCCCCGGGTTTGCCTTTTGTGAGGGTACTCACAAAGTTCATGGAAACGTATATTATGAAAAAAAAGCATTATTTAAAAAATATTGGCATCAAAAATAAACTTACGTAACTCCATTTCCCCTTGCTTAAGAGCATTGTTTAACTGAGAAGCAGAGAGTCATACAAAGGAGCTTCAGTGACTTGTTCACTGCCCAAGTTCCCAGAAACTCACGCGGAGTCTCCCTCACGGGCACAGGAGACAAACCACTGAGCCCTCCCGGGATCTGCACTGCAGGCTGAGGGTTCAGGAGCCGGAGCCAGGCGCCAAGCTCCGGACTCTGAGGGGGACCCAGGCATCTTCCCCAGGGTCCTACCTGCTGGGCCCAAATCTCAGAGGTGCCCTGACACCTGTGTTTGTGAACCTTCCTATCAGATACAGAGACTCACAGATTTAAATACGTCAGCGCGTTTTCACCAGTTCATTGCATATAGTCAAATATATGGCATACTATAAAACAATTGCATATGAATATTTATAAAATTGTACACTTGAACATTTTTCTCCGATTTTTCCATTCCTTTCCAGTGAATGCATTCCAGTCCCGATGTGCACTAAAATCCATCCTTTCTACATAACCTCCCCCAACATGGCCTTGCCTGGGTCGGCACCGTGGCACAGCGGGTAAAGCCACCACCTGCAGTGCTGGCATCCCATATGGGCTCTGGTTCAAGTGCCGCTGCTCTACTTCTGATCCAGCTCTCTGCTATGGCCTGGGAAAATAGTGGAAGATGGCCCAAGTCCTTGGGCCCCTGCACCCATGTGGGAGGCCTAGAAGAAGCTCCTGGCTCCTGGCTTTAGCCTGGCCCAGCCCTGGCCATTGCAGCTGTTCAGGGCGTGAACCAGCAGATGGAAGACCTCTCTCTCTCTCTCTCTCTCTCAATCTCTCTCTCCTCTCTGCCTCTGCTTCTCAGTAATTCTGACTTTCAAGTAAATAAATAAATAAATCCTTCTTAAAAATATGTATTTGCCTACGAAAAATGCAAAAACCTCTAAAACGACAAGGTGCATCAGCAATAAATTAAGAAGAGTTACTGATACAAAGCCTTTGTCTTGAGGAAACCAAAGGTGGTTTAATGAGAAATGGGCAAAGTGCGAAGTGGTCATTCAGACACCAGCACATCACTGGGGAGTGGGTGTAGGAGACGGGGCCCCTGCGTGCCACCAGGATGTTACAACCAGGAACTATCACAGCACCGGCGACGTGAATACGATCACTTCTGCTTGCTACAGTGATCTGACAATAGCTACCTGCACATTCCTAACAGTACGGATTAAGTCACTGCTTCCTGTAGTTTAGTGACAGAAGAGGAAAAGGAGAAGTAGCTCTGACCTCTCTGTGGCTGGTAGTGCAGGACGACCTAACACCCAGCGTACTTGTAGCCTGGGAGGGCTTCATTCACAACTACAGGGCGGGAACAGACCCTGGGAGGGCTTCATTCACAACTACAGGGCGGGAACAGACCCTGGGAGGGCTTCATTCACAACTACAGGGTGTGAATGTACCTTGGGAGGGCTTCATTCACAACTACAGGGCAGGAATGGACCCTGGGAGGGCTTCATTCACAACTACAGGGCGGGAACAGACCCTGGGAGGGCTTCATTCACAACTACAGGGCAGGAACGGACCCTGGGAGGGCTTCATTCACAACTATGGGGCATGAGCAAACTCGGGAAATTAGACACGGTCTAGAGACGGATTCCTTACACTTGAAGCTGAGACGCTTCAGAGTTTTTCATTTTCTTGTTTTATTTCTGCAGACAATATTTAAGGAACAACTGCATGGATTCATGTATTTGTTCTCACAATTTTATTCTTTCACACAGTTTTTCTAAATCTCAGATTTTTCAGTGTTGCCGCTTCTTCACCTACGCTGGCATCACTTTTCTTTCTTCTCTCAGCTCTGAGGTCTGTTTACCAGTGGTCAACCACCTGGGGCCCTCGTGGTCCTGCGGGTGACACGGGCCCTGGCTCAGGTGAGACCTGTGACCCTGGGGGTGACATGGACCCTGGCTCAGGTGAGACCTGTGACCCTGCGGGTGACATGGACCCTGGCTCAGGTGAGACCTGTGACCCTGGGGGTGACACGGGCCCTGGCTCAGGTGAGACCTGTGACCCTGCGGGTGACACGGGCCCTGGCTCAGGTGAGACCTGTGACCCTGGGGGTGACACGGGCCCTGGCTCAGGTGAGCAGATGTGTCCTGAGGAAGGGCCACCAGATAGCCACAGGAGGAAAAGGGATTTCAGTGGTCGCTCCAGAATGTGCTTTGTGAACGGGATCACTGACGTCCCGGGCTGAGCCCAGGAGGGCGTCCTGGAGAGCGGCCTGCAGACTCGGGGGTGAGGCTGGTGAGGTCCCAGTGACGCAGGTGCAGCACCAGCGCAGGCGACTTTGCTGTGAGGACCAGTGTGCCACCCACGTCAGGGAGCTCTCGGGCGAGAAGGTGTGCTCGCCTGTGCCCAGGTCCCTGTGTAGCCCGTCTCCAGGACCCGGAAACACAGGACCGTCCCCGCCCTGCAGAAAAGAGCGAGACAAGAGCCAGGGCTCAGGGAAACAGCGCTTGGTCTCTGCAGCTAAAAGACTTTCTTCCGTCCCAGCGATGTTTGAAGTCAGGTCCACACAGCCACCGTCATCTCTGTGCAAACACACGGCAGCTCCCGGCCAGGCTGAACGGAGCGCCTCGGAGTGCAGACGGCCCACAGCTCCCGTGACTCTGCCCTTCTGACCGGGTGCGCGTGGCTGCGAGGCTGGTGGTTTTCGGTCAGATTGGCTTTGGAGTGTCTAGGCCAACCCCCACCTAATCCACCTGAGGAGCTGTGCAGCTCACCCTGCCAGCGGTGTAGACCACCACTCTTAGAATTCTTGTTCTCAACAGCAAGGCACAAGTGAACTGTGTGCTTTTTTTTAAAGAAAAATATACAAATTTATTTTCTTATGATTTACTCCCCAAATTGCTACCCACAGCAACATGCTAGCTTAGCTGTATTTAGACTGAAATAACTATCAGGAATTTAGTTGACTGGACAGTGAGCCGGGGCTTGATGTACGCACAATAAGAGTTATTTGTTCTGCCCACCAGCCTGTTGCAAGGATTCTGGTCGCCCTGTGTGGGGATGAAGCTCCCTGGAATCCCCGTGCCTGGCACAGCCTCTGTCGGGCCCTGCAGCGATGAGGCGCTGTTCATTGGAACACAGTTCTTCTCAGTGTTGGCAGATTTCACTGTTCTTGGTTCTATAGAAATCCCCACTGCAGCACGCTAATTAATTTCAGAAATAATATTACAAATACATTTAATGCCTAGGAGATATAACTGTGCTACAGAAAGAAGTAGAGTTTTATCAACGGGTGGACGACATGGATTTGTGCCTCGGCTCTTCGCTAATTAACTGTGTGGCCCTGAGGCCCTGAGAATTTCTCCACATGTCAACTTATTCCTCTGAGAAAGTAACAGTAAAGATATCAGTGCATCAGAGTGTCGCACAGACCTAGAGACGCATTACAGCAAAGCCACCTTCAGGTAATCTGACGCCTACCCAAACATCAGCCGTGCTTTCTCCCCATGGGATCTGACACCCTGGTCACGACTGTGCCTTCCATGTTTCTAGATCAACCACATCACATTCCACAATCCTGTTGTATTTAAAATAGGTAGAACAAAATAGAGGAGCAGATCTGGTAAATTATTTTAAATGTGTGAATTTGTATTTTTACTTACAGGTAGGTGCAGATGCTTATCTGCATAAATTGATTGGCAAGAACATCCCTCATCTGAGTCTTGCATCCCTCTAGGAAAATGAAGATGCGTTTAGAAGTGTAGCACACTAGGCACCTCAGCAGGAAGACTTTTTTGTTTTTTTTTTTTTTGTTTTTTTTTTTTATTTTTTTATTTTTTTTTTTATTTTTGACAGGCAGAGTGGACAGTGAGAGAGAGAGAGACAGACAGAAAGGTCTTCCTTTTTGCCGTTGGTTCACCCTCCAATGGCCGCCGCGGATGGCGCGCTGTGGCCGGCGCACCGCGCTCATCCGATGGCAGGAGCCAGGAGCCAGGTGCTTTTCCTGGTCTCCCCATAGGGGTGCAGGGCCCAAGCACCTGGGCCATCCTCCACTGCACTCCCGGGCCACAGCAGAGGGCTGGCCTGGAAGAGGGGCAACCGGGACAGAATCCGGTGCCCCGACCGGGACTAGAACCCGGTGTGCCGGCGCCGCAAGGCGGAGGATTAGCCTGTTGAGCCACGGCGCCGGCCAGGAAGACTTTTTTGAACATTTAGGGTGCATCGAAACTGTTTATATAAACGCTTACAATAGTTAACCATAAAAACAATGGAAAAGCTGCAGGGAAATATGAGGACATGATGGATTTCTGTCCAGTGTTATTCTGGTGAGGTTTTTTATTATGAAAATGCATTTGTGAATTCTTTATGTAAGAGTGAGGAATTACGAAATCTCCAGGTACACACCTTACAGTCTTGGGTTTGCACCCCCATGTTCACAGCTGCTGTGTCCATGATGGCTGGGGACCGGCACAGCCCGAGAATCCACCGATGCACTGAGCACGGATGCTCCAGCAAAACGAGCCCCAGGCCGGTCACGCTGCTGCGGCCTGGCGTCAGGAAGGTCTGCAGGGACCCCGTCAGACGCCCGCCGCGGAGATCTTGCCTGATCCCCACTGCGGCTGTGAAATGCGCCTCTCACCACAGTCACGGCTAATAAGCAGCTGGAATACACCGGCTAGAAGGAGCTGGGCCTTTTGCTGCTCCACGCTCCACTCCGTCCCCCTAGAAAAGAGGCACCTGTGCGTCCAGATCGCCCTCGCTGGCTGAGTCAGGACGTCGGGCTGTCCCTGCCCCTGCTCTCGCTAGCAAGGGGCGCTGGTTGTGTTTTCACCATTGCTCCTAGGTTGTTTTTGTTTGTGCCTTAGGTACAGAAATGCTCATTTTACTGGTCTTGGGTTATCCTACACATAATTCATTTCATAATGAGAACAATGACAAAAATACTGAAGCCAGATGATATGCAAATAGAATAAAGCTTTTAATAATATATAAAAAGAACAAAAATGAAATAAATGGAAACTTCATACATGTATATGTGCATTGTATTATATTTAACAAATTACAATTTATAAATACAAAAATCAATTATTTAATAATGAGGAATGCATCTGAAAAGGAAATTCACTAAATCTATTTTAATTAGAAAATAAAATATATTTTATGTAATTACTGATCAAATGTATGATATTGAGACCTACAAACTTTACAATCCATCTTTAAACTCAAAACCCTCTGGAGAGAGGGACAGAGTTTCCCTAGCTGGAGTCGGATGCAGAACAAGCATCTGGAAGGTCTGTCTGGCTAAAAGCTCAAAGTCTGCAGATGGTTACAGCTTCAGATAAACTGTTCAACTGAAGCTACCGGAAACACGCACAAGATTTAAGACAATTGTGTCTATTACAGTGTTATTTCATGATGAAAAAAACCCCTCTATGACATAAGTACCCCAAATAGGCAGTTTTTGGCAATATCGTATGAGGACCGGCTGTGTGGCATTTATAATGCATTAGGTATTGTAAGCTATTTAGAGAAGATTTAAAATGCACAGACAATGTGCAGAAGTTCAGTGCAAGTACTGCAGCGTTTTATAGCACCTGAGGCCCTTGCCACCCCAGGGGAGGCCCAGAACCCAGCCCCGAGATACGGAG
Source organism: Sylvilagus floridanus (assembly GCA_949820135.1). NCBI lineage: Eukaryota > Metazoa > Chordata > Mammalia > Lagomorpha > Leporidae > Sylvilagus > Sylvilagus floridanus. The sequence goes on from OX463229.1 coordinate 70,954,489, forward strand.
CACGGCTGTGACGACCACAGATGTAGGCGCTACAGCCACTAGTGTGTAGAACATGCACGTGTGTGTGAGAAACGTGATGGGAAGGCCGTGGGCCTGCTGATGGAGCTGATGTGATAGACTGTGTGACAATGATTCGTCTACTTGTGTGTGCATTTATAAATATTTAAGTTGCAGACAAAATCAAGAGAAGACATGCCTGCTATGATACGGCCATTTCAAGTTTGCTTGTCAAAGGCAGTGGTTAAATCGTGACAAACGAGCCTCACTGTGAAGGACGTTTCCAACCCAGGAAAGTCAAGTCATCTGCAGGCCTTCCTGCTCCCTCACTGGAGCCCCTCCCCCATCCAGGCTGGGCGTGGCCTGGCCACAGGGTCCCTTCTGTCAGTTTCTATTAGCCTCTCAGTTGGAGAACTTAGTTGTGGCTTAGACAGCACCCTCTTAGGTCCTCTAGTATTGACTCTGACCTTTGTTCTAGACCCTGTCTAGCCCATCTGGGGCCTCACCCCTTTGTGATCACAGCCTCTACTCCTGACCTGTGTATTGATGGTTCTCTCTCCCACTTAATGTTGCATGATTGTTTAGAATTTCTCTATAGACAAACCCCTCTATCTACAAAAGGTGAGTGGCTTTTCCCCTGGTCTTGGTTGGGATCAGCTTTAAACCATCAAACAGTCTTCACAAGGGTCCAGAGACACCACTCCCCTCATTTCCTTTCCTCTATGGAATCTTCTCATTGCCTGGCTAATGCCACTACTAGGAGCAGTGGCTGCTATTCTCACCCTGTCTTTATACAACTGTGACTGTTTAAGTGTTTACAGGAGGTGATAATGGAGCGAACCAGGGTCTTCAACAACCAGACTGTCAACCAAATGCTGCTACAGGGATATACTCAGCTCCCCACCCAGGAGACAGTGGCTTGAGACATTGCCCCATGCCAGCAGAGAGCACCTTGTCGCCCCATGTCAGCAGGAAGTAGCTCTGAAGACAGATCATCGTCCCTCCACCCCTCTTGGACTTTCGGGGCTAATGTAATCCCATACAACTGCTGCTTTATAAATAACAAGGGGGGGAATGTTAGTAAAATGGTGCAGTCTTACCCATGGCACGATCTACACCCAGACACTGTCCTAGGCTCTAGGCACCGCCGCCATTGCTGGAAGCCAGGTGACCCCATGTCTCAACCACCAGTGTCACCCCCACCCCCATCCTAATGGGATTTACTACTCCTACTTCCCTGCCCCGCCCCGGCAACGTTTTAAAAGGACTTGTTCCTGAACACATGGCTCTCTCTCTCCATCTCCTGATCTCTCTCTCTCTCTCTTATCCTCTCCGTCTCCCTCCTTTCCTTCTTCATGCCCTTCCCTCTGGTTTGTCAGGTTTCCCCCAATAAACCCCTTCCCTTAAAAAAAAAAAAAGAAGATACACTGGGACCTGCCCCCTGTGACCCAGCAGATTAAACCACGACCTGCAACACCTGCATTCCAGATGGGCACTGGTTCAAGTCCCAGCTGCTCCACTTCTGATCCAGCTCCCTGCTGGTGTGTCTAGGAAGCAGCATAGGTGACCCAAGTGCTTGAGCCCCTGCCACCCACCTAGGAGATCTGGATGAAGTGCCTGGTTCTTGGATTCGGCCTGGCCCAACACTGTTCACTGGGGAATGAACCAGTAGATGGAAGGCCTCTGTGTGTATGTGTGTGTGTGTCCCTTTCTTTCTGTAATTTTGACTTTCAAATAAATACACAAATCTAAAAAACAAAGTAAAATGAATCAAAGCATACCATTACTCCCAAAAAGAGAGAGAATGGATGGGAAGAAAGGAAGAGAAGAAAATGAAACAAAGAACGGCCAGGCCAACAGAAAATCATTAATAAAATTTCAGCAGAAAGTCCTCAATTGAAAGATCTAGAGTGACTGAATGGATAAAAAGGCATGACAGGGGCCGGCGCTGTGGCAAGGCAGGTTAACGCCCTGGCCTGAAGCACCAGCATCCCATATAGGCGCCGGTTCTAGTCCCGGCTACTCCACTTCTGTTCCAGTTCTCTGCTATGGCCTAGGAAAGCAGTAGAAGATGACCCAAGTCCTTGGGCTCCTGTAGCCGTGTGGGAGACCTGGAAGAAGCTCCTGGCTCCTGGCTTCGGATCAGCACAGCTCTGACCGTTGCGGCCAATTGGGGAGTGAACCATCATATGGAAGACCCCCCCCCCCGCCTCTCCTCTCTCTGTGTAACTCTGACTGACTTTCAAATAAATAAATCTTAAAAAAAAGGCATGATAAAATTATATGCAGGGGATTAAATACTTTGGGAAAACTCACACAATATCTTTTAATTCCATTTCTCTGAAAACTCTTGAAGTCTGCTCAAATACTACCTATAAGAGATTCACTTTAGAGTCTGATTTTTATTATAGGCAAAAGTGAAAGAAGGAAAAAGTTGTTATGTGCAAGTTATAACCAGGAGGACCAAGGTGGTTACACCTGTAACTGCCACAACACAGACACGGAGACAATGACTCAGCTCTGCGCAATCACATGGGACTTACACCTGCACCTGACATCAGACCGGAAAACAGGTGACACGGACACGGACATGGGGCTGCAGGAGGAGACAGTGGCACCACAATGGCAGCACCAGACTTAGGCAATTCATTGTCACTGGTGAACAGTGCTGGAGGGAACAACCGGACGGAAAACAGACGAGCCCGTGGAGCTGAAACCCACCGGAGGCGCCGGACCAGGGCCAGAGAGCGCATTCCTCTTGAGGGTGGACGGAAGAACATCTTCCAGCGAGGTCTCAGGGTGGGAAAAAAAGTCTTAACAACCTTGAGAAGATTGCAATCACAGCAACGACCATTCCAAACCCAGGAAAACACGAGTGGAAACCAAGGGAGAAAGTAGACTGGAAAATTCACAAATATATAGAAACTAAACAACACACTCAAGGGAAGCCTGGTGAGTCAAAGGAGAAGCCCAGAGAGAAACTGGAAACATCTTCAGACAAATGAAAATGAAAACATAGGATGACAAAACAGTCCTCAGAGGCGCTTCATAGCAACACACACCTGGAATCTAAGGTGGATTTCAAGTTGAATACAACCCACCACCTCACTCACTCCCCAAGGAATGAGAAAACGCAGTTATGCTGGAAGTTAGCTGTAGGAAGGAAATAATAAAGATGAGGCAAAAAGAAATGGACTGGATAAGAGACTGTAAACAACAACACCAACCAACTGGAAGATCTAGAAGGAACAGATAAAACCTAGAACGATAAACCTCCCAAGGTGGACTGGTAAAGAAACAGACTGAGCGCACTTACGTGTGTGAGTGTCATAATCAAATGCCTGCCACAGAGGAAAGCCAGAGCCGTTCCCTCTCTGAGTAATTCCAGTGAGCAATTAAAGAGGAATTATTGCCAATCCTTCTCAAGCCCTTCCAAAAATGTAGGAGAATGGAGTAGTTACAAACTCACTTTATGAAGCCAACATCACTCTGGAACCAAAGCCAAACAAATAAATTACAATAGGGAAAACTATAGACTAATTTCTTTGATGAACATAAAGATATAAAAATCTTCAACAGAATACCAACAAGCCGAGTTCAGCAGTATGTTGAAGAGGAGCCTGCGGTGCGGTCTGGATCAGCACCTCGTGGAGGTGAGGATGGCTCAACATGGGAAACCGGCTGATGACACAGCACATGAGCAATGTAAAGCGTGAACATCTCAGTGGATGCAGGAAATGCAACTGACAAAATGCAACACCCTTTCATGATAAAAAGTCTCAACAAGCAGCGAGTAAATCTAAATTAGAGCAAAATAAGTTCTTGTGCCCAAATCCCAAAGCTAGTGCCAATTAAGTGACAGCTGCCTGTCTCCTTGCAGTGGCTTTACAAGACACATCTCCTTTTGCACCCATCCCTGTGTCACTGATGGGCTTTCTGCTTCTCAAGGGGATAGATCCAGGCTTAGGGCTCCATGGGAACTTGTCCAACCAGCTCTGGGCATGTTCTATATCACAGGCAAACCAATAGCATCCATGAAGGCGAGCCCAGATTCCGAAAGCCTGGCCCAGGAGCAAGAAGGCGAATTCTGTGCCGAGGGCAGTCACAAGTACTGAAGTGCACGCTGACCCGTTCACTCCCTACGGTGCTATGAAATCCGGCAGGTGCACCACCTCGTGTGGGCAGTCTGCTCACCGTCAGAGCAGTACACACTGCAGAGCTGGGCCAGCCTCTCCCATCTGAATAGGAGGTAGGTGGTTTGGTCTGAGAAGTAATCCCCCATTGTCCAAGCTCAGAGACATGGAGAGACACAGCCCTGAGCCTGCGGGAGCTGCATCCAGCCCTGCGTGCTGCCCCCGAGTCAGTCGGCCAGGTTTCTGCCAGGTCACTGGTGATGCTGACTGTGGTCATGGTTTGCTCCATGTCCAGCTTCCTAAGTGCAGAGTCTTTCGTGGATACCCTGGACTCCGTTCACGTAAATTCCGCTTGGTCACGTACCAGGCTCCGTGCCATGTGGAGGGAAGTAGAGTCGACAAGGGAGGCTTCTGTCCTGCACCACCAACCTGTTGACTGCCTGGCGCTCCCTGAGTGTGGCAGCCTTGGGAACCATCGCCCCACAGCAGAAGGGCCCTGCCCCCTGTGAGGGCCTCTCGTGAGGGAGTCCCTGAAAACCCAGGAAAGAACTCACCAGTTATAAAGATAGTGAAAGGCCACCAGTGCTGTGGCAAAGAGAAACCACAGGTGGTGGAGCTACATGCCTAGCCATGGGCTGCCAGGTCTTCCCTACAGCAGTGTGATGGACAGGAGGCAGCCTGCCTGGCTCAGCCTGGCCTCCACGGAGCAGGGTGCACAGGGGCAGTGCCTTTGTGCCAAGGACAGAACCATGGCGTCGCACACATCCCCTTTGGGAATTGCATGTCATTTGACAATCAACAAAATTCCCCAATGGTCTTGAAAATACCAGTACACTAATCAGATGTAAAACTGTGGGGCAGTTTGGACCAGTTTCCGACTTCCAGCTTGGAACGGCAGTCACAGCTCCGGAGTGGTGATGGAGACTGTCTAGACATCTGCGGGTTTGCTCGGCTCAGCTCTCCCTCACAGACACACAGAAATCCCAGAGAAACCCCCGGGCCCAGCTGACCTTTGCGCCCTGTAGAAGGAGTGAGAGCCCCAACGCCCCTGTACGTGGCCTGCTGCACCCCTGCAGGGGAATGGGCCAGGCTGCACGTGGTCCCCTCTGTCCATGGAGCTTGGGGCGGCCTCCTTGCAGGTTGGAGGAGCTGGACACTCTCAGCGGAACTGCCCTGGACACTGTGCTGGCAGGCAGGCTGCAGGTGCCTTGCTACGGCCTGGCCAGGTGGACGTCTGCCCTGCCTGGGCCTCCTGCACTGGTGTGTCTATATGGTCGGGAGTATGGGGGATTATGGGGTGTGGCACAGTTGTGCTGCAGGGGCTCATCCCGGGATGCCAGCCTGCCGCTCGCCTTCCTCCTCAGTGGGAGCCAAGGCCTGGGAGGGGACGTCTGTGGCCTGCACCCTGTGGTGTAGCAGGTGCATAGCCTACTCATCCTGTAGTGTAGCAGATAGATGGCCTCCTCATTCCTGGTGGTGCTTCATGGTAGGAATGAGGAACAGAACGTTCGTGCCATTCCTAGATGTGGACATTCCAGACCATGAGATTATCCCCAACTGCTGGAGAGAAACATCGTTTTTAAAGAAAATACAACAATATTAAAAATAAAACAAATGGCTGATAGACCTGAAACAGTTATGAACACTGGGTTGTGAAAATATGGATTAAGCAAAGTGAAAAGGTAACCTCCCCAGCAAGGAGGGAATTTGTGATAAATGTCGCCAGCGCTAATTCAAGCCTTGCCTATTAAAAAGGAACTCCAACAAATCAGTAGGAAAAAGTCAGCATATCCCATAGGAGCACAGGCTGATAACTTGAGCACTTTACAGACAGGAAATCCAAGTGACTAATAACTTTGTAAATGTCACATTAATCACAGATTTGCAGATGAACGCTACAGTGCACTCCACCTGTTTCAGAAAATAGCAACTGATGGTGGAGACCTGGACAGGGGGACCTTTGCTCACTGGCGCTGGGGGAATAAGGTGCTGCTGTTGTTCATTAGCATGAAGGCGTCACACTCCGTGTGTGGAAGTGCTAGTACTAATCCACACCGTGCAGGAACACACTTCATGACAGCAAAGCACAATCCTCATAGCTACTCCAAATGGAAAAACACCACATCGTATACATTTTTATAAGAAAATATGTATATAGCAATGAAAAAGAATGAATGAGGTTTAAAAGTAAAAGCATAAATGAATTATACAAACCTCAGAAGAAAAAAAAGACTCAAAGGAATATATAGACTGTGGCCATATTTATAACAAATTCAAAAACAAGCAAAACTAGGTTGTGGTATTTAGGGGTTAATGCACAGATAATGGCTAGTTTGATGTGTCACCTAGTCAGGGCAAGGGAGACTGGTGAAGACTTATTTCCGGACATGTTGGGGCTGTGTTTCCCGAAGAAACTTAGATGAATCTGTTGTTGTTGATTGGCTTGTTGAGCGAGCTGGCTTTCTCCGCTGAGTGTCTCCTAAAGCTGCCTCTGTGTGCCTCCCTCAGTCTCTACCCACAGATACAGGGGAGACACTGATGCAGGTATAGACAGAGGTGAGATACACAGATAGGTATAGGCAAGACGTAGATACAGGAATCCGTGAGACATGCAGACACAGACGGGATACAGATAGAGTGAGATGTTGATACACATCTGGGTGAGATACAGATACAGATACAGACGTGGTCAATACCAGAGGGGTGGCCAGGGGACATGGCTCACCACACAGGCTGGGGACAGGCAATGCAGTTGGCAGCACACAGTTTGCTCGCGTCCTCCAGGGAACTCAAAGGCCGAAGAGAGCCGAACGCTCTCTGCCTCCTGGAGCCGGCACGCCCTTCCCTTGCCTGGACGGCAGCCCTGCAGGCTCTCTGGCCACGGGACTCCGGGAGCTCCTGATACCCCTGGATTCACAGGCCTCAGATGCAGAATTTCACCGGGGCTTCCCGGTGCCAAGGCCTTCAGACACGGATGTGGGTGCACCGTGTGTGTGCCTGTATGCTTTTGTTCACAAAAACCTTGATAGGGAAAAGAGAAGAGTAAAAGCAGGTAACACAAGAAAGTGGCGTTTGCATGAGACACGCGCACAACTCTGACCCCAAACTCAGGACTCCAGAAAACACACCCCCCTTGTCTCACAGGTGCTGATGCGGCCACGAGGGCCCGGTGCCCCGTGCACGGCACAGGTTCTGATGCGGCCCTGGTGCCCCGTGCACGGCACAGGTCTGTGACGCACCACGCCTCACTCCGCTTTCAGGAAGCATGGGCAGCCCCTCCACAGAATTTTTCCTGAAAGGGATCAAGTACTTGTTTCCAAATCTGCACTCTGTAGTGTGCCCTTCCCCTACCAGGGCAGCCGTGCAGAAGTGCACGGGTCAGTTCGTAACTGAAGAGCGGAGTCCGGGCTGCCCAGGGCGTCTGCACTCCTGCGTTCCCCCTCCTGGGGGCCTGGCACGGTCAGTGCTGCATCCTCAGAGACTTCGCTTATCTCGCATCTGCAGGCATTCATCAGCATATGCAGAGTTGGGGAGTAATCCCGCTCAAAGCGCCTGTGGCGCCCTGGTCGCACTGCAGGGCAGAGATCAGAGGGGGGCCGTGCAGGCTTGTCTGGAGTATCCAGATCCTGACACATGGACGGTCAAGCAGCAAACACTCCCCTACGTGTATTTTATGCATATGTGAGTGCATAGTACCATGGCGGTGTCAGGTAGGTCTGTGCGTATGGGAATATCATTCTTCGTACTGATCCCGAGGCCCGTCCTGTCCGCCTCTGTGACCAGGCTCTGCCCCGCCCACCTCTGTGTCACTCAGACGCCACACTGGGAACTGTGCAGGCTCAGATCTGGAGTGTGAGAGTCACAAAGCGCTGTGGTGGTCTCCCGGCCCCTCGTGCTGGGCCTCCTTGTTCAGCTCAGCGCAAAGCAGTCCTGAGCGAGACAGAAGACCGGTGCTTTCTGCCCGGGCTGAGGCAGCCGTGAGCTGATGCCTTGGGGCTGGTGGGAGCTCATGGCGACCACGGCTGTGACCCACAGACGAGAGTCCGAGGTGAGGCACAGAGAGGCAGGAACTGCAGTGAGGACTGCACACTGCTCCTCCCCAGCAGGGCTGCACCTGCTTTCCGCCGGCCTGCGGCACGCGGAGCTGAGTTAGAGAGAAAGGTGGACACAGAGGCAGACAGAGCGGGATGAGAGCAAAGCCAACACGCTGCTTGTTGAAGGTGTGAGGTTGTTGCTTTGTCACTGCTGATAGTTGAGCTCACAGGAGAAATTCAGGGGAAAGCTACATTAAAGCTAGATCTGTTCTGCTTGGAGACCAACGCCACAGTGAGCATAGGCAGCATCAGGCTCAGTGCTGGCTGAATGCTGGCCGACATGACTGAGTCTCGGGTCCAATGCCTAAACACCTTGCTAATACTCAGTGCATTTTTAATTTTGTTAATTAAGTCATGTATTCCAAAGGCAGAGTAGAGGGGAGATAACTGCAATTTGCTGATTCATGCCCCAAGTGCTTGCAACTGCCCGGGCTGGGTCAGAACAAAGCTTTGAGGTATTCTTAGGGATTCTTCCAGAATGGCAATCATTTCTAAGTAAGTGATGTGAGAAAAACAAATACATCCGGGTCTCCCACGTGGGTGACAGGGGGCCGAATCCTCGGGCTGTTACCTGCTGCTTCCCAGGTGTGATAGCAAGAAGCTGGACCAGAATGGGGCAGCGGGACCGTCACTGGTACTTGTGTGGCGTGGGCCTCCCCAGTGGCAGCTTCACCTGCTGCACTAGAGCAGCAGCCACCTCCACACACTTTAAACAAGTCATTTCTCTGGAAACATAGTGGGAGTTACAACACTCAGCGATTTCTTTCAGTGACACACAATTGCCTGCTGGTTAGATTGGGCCACGCCCGAGCCCTTTGTGCTGTCTCCAACAGGGGTCCCCACCTCTGTCGACTCCCCACTACCATGGTGCCGCTATAATCGTCGCTACTGTTGCACAGGCACCACCAGACCCACGGCTTGTGGCCTCTGTCGTGCTGTGGCTTTGGAGATGCTGGGTGTGACCCAGCATTGATATTCTTATCTGTAAGAGAGGGAGGCACAGCTGGCTCCATGGCTTCCCTGTGGCCCGGGGAGCACCTGAGGCGCTGAGCCTTGATCAGATCCGTCTGCAGAAGAACCGTAAGCGTTATTCTCACGATAAGTCCCCAGCGAGAGAGACTTTAACCAAGGGCTTCACGTCTCACTGATGTGACTGCTTATCCAGGAAGGTAACTGGGACACAGAGGGGCAGGATCCCGCCTTCTGACCGCTCCTCCCTCCCTGTTCCTCCTTGTCCCCATTCTAGTAGCTGCCATGTTTCCCCTCATTTAAAAATGATCGAACGCCTCTTGACATCCTTGACCTATTCAGTTCCGATGACTTCGTTTTCATCGCCTTACTCCACGACCTTGTCTCCCCAGGATCTCACCGACACCCAGGGAACGGTGCCGGCCCTAATGCCACAGGTCCCAGCGCGCTGCAGCCTGACCAGCGCACCTGTGCAGGCACACGGACGAGTAAATCTTCAAAGTCCTTCTCTTTCCAGGTGTCAGCAGCTGACTTGGGCTTTCCCTGCACACAACTTCTCTCAGAATGGGCTCCTATTCCACCTTACAGCCACGCCCTGCAGAATCTTCCACGGTCATTACTCTGCACAAAACCAGCCGGATCATCCTCCTCTCCCTGTACCAGCGTAGACATGAGGGACATCACACTCTGGTTCTTTAATGTAAACACGTCTATTCAAACCCGAGAACAGATGCTGTAAGCACACGGGAGAGAGCAGAGAACCTCGGTCCACTCCAAAACCCTCCCGTGTTCATTTTCCTCCCTGTAAAGTATAAGCAGAGGGGCCAGCGCTGTGGTGTAGCGGGTCAGGCCGCCGCCTGCAGTGTTGGCATCCCATATGGGCGCCAATTCTAGTCCCGGCTGCTCCTCTTCCGATCCAGCTGGGAAAGCAGTAGAGGATGACCCAAGTCCTTGGGCTCCTGTGCCCACGTGGGAGACCCAGAAGAAGCTCCTGGCTCCTGGCTTCAGATCAGCCCAGCCCCAGCCATTGAGGCCATCTGGGGAGTGAACCAGCAGATGGAAGATTGATCTCTCTCTCTCTCTCTCTCTCTGCCTTTCCTTCTTTCTCTGTGTAACTCTGACTTTTAAATAAATAAATAAATAAATCTTAACAAAATAAAGAATAAGCAGATTTACATGAAAAGGTTTTAAACTTTATAAAGGGATCATAAACAACATACTATTTTGTGTCTGGCTTCTTTTGCTCAATACTATTTAATGATGCCCACTTACACTGTTGATAAAGGTTGCTATTTGTTCTAAGTTCTATTGTACAGACTTCACAAATATGAGAATTTTATTTAATAATCCTAATCTTTTTAGGCATTGGCTTACTTGCAGATTGCACTTACTGTGAAAATATTTCTATGACCATTTTTCTACATTTTTTTCTCACAGTTCAATAAAACCTGTGGGCACAGTTCTGCTGGGTTATCCCTAACGGAGGAGTTAGGGGCCTATGCTTGAATAGAGAACAATTTATCACGGCATCTATTCATGGATTTGAAGTTCCTTTCTTTGTAAAAACGTGGGCTTCAGTGTGCTCGGCTTGTGTGGGCACCCCTTTGTCTTGGGAAGGCTCGCTGGGGCCACGCAAGGCTGCCTGTGTCCTGTGGACGGAGCAGTCTCCTTCGTCTTTGTCTTGGGAAGGCTCGCTGGGGCCACGCAAGGCTGCCTGTGTCCTGTGGACGGAGCAGTCTCCTTCGTCTTTGTCTTGGGAAGGCTCGCTGGGCCACGCAAGGCTGCCTGTGTCCTGTGGACGGAGCAGTCTCCTTCGTCTTTGTCTTGGGAAGGCTCGCTGGGGCCACGCAAGGCCGCCTGTGTCCTGTGGACGGAGCAGTCTCCTTCGTCTTTGTCTTGGGAAGGCTCGCTGGGGCCACGCAAGGCCGCCTGTGTCCTGTGGACGGAGCAGTCTCCTTCGTCTTTGTCTTGGGAAGGCTCGCTGGGGCCACGCAAGGCCGCCTGTGTCCTGTGGACGGAGCAGTCTCCTTCGTTTGCCGCGGGCTTGCCCTTTGGATTCCCCACCTGAATATTCACTTTCAAAAGAGGTCGGCACCCTTATACAACGTCCAGGAAGATCCTCCCCATGTGAGTTTCTTTCTGTAAACATTTTCTCGCTTGGTTGAAGTATGAAAGTGCTTTCACTTCAAGCCAGGCGGTTTTAATAATGAATGAAGGCGGGGAAGCTGCTGAATTACCCTCAAACTAATCTTTAAGATCTTCAAATAACTACGTAGGAGAAGAGATTGGAGCCACACAGACGCTGAGAGCCTGTGGCCCAGCACAAGGGCTCAGCAGGCCAACGTGGACAGAGATGAGACCCCCGTCTGGGAGCACCTGCCTTCACAGCAACCCCTCCCTTCTCCCCTGGGGTGAACTCTGGCCCAGGTGCGAATCGCGAAGCTGCAGGGGGGTGACCAGTGAGCAGCAGGCAGAGCCTCACCGCAGTCGTGGACGACCTGTCCTACAGCATCCTTGGCCTTTCCTGCCCCCCCCCCCCCCCACAGGTCACAGCGGGCGGTGAGTTGTGGGACTTTCTCCTCACAATGTTTGCTAATGTTTGGAAGGCTGCTGTGTCTTTAAGTCATAAATAGTTCCTAAATTATGCATTGAAGAGTCAGACTTAGGAATTAAATTAATCATAACTGTAATATCTACAAATAACCTGATCTTTCAGCACACAAACCACAACACAGAATGAACTTTAGGGGGGCTGGTGCTGTGGCATAGTCGGCTAAGCCTCCTTCTGCATCCGATATGGGTGCTGGTTCCTGTCCTGGCTTCCCCTTTTCTGATCCAGCTCTCTGCTATGGCCTGGGAAAGCAGTGGAAGACGGCCCAAGTGCTTGGGCCTCTGCACCTGCATGGGGGACCCAGAAGAAGCTCCTGGCTCCTGGCTTCGATTGGCTCAGCTCCGGTCATCACGGCCATTGGGGAAGTGAACCGGCAGACCTCTCTCTGTCTCTCCCTCCCTCTGTCTGTAACTCTTCCTCTCAAACAAATAAATACTAAAAAATATTTAGGAAGATTATTTTAATTTTGGCGTTTAATTCTATTTAGTGATGCATTTTAAAGGAAAAGTCCCCTTTTCTACAAGGTAAAAGTACAATATCCATTTTACTATCTCAAAATTTTACAAAGAAAGGAACTTCAAATCCATGAATAGATGCCGTGATAAATTGTTCTCTATTCAAGCATAGGAAAACGGAAAGTATTTGAATAAAGGAAGAAGGCATCAGTGAAAATTAAGAATCGAATTTTGTTCTTGCTCAGACTTCAAAAGCAATAGACTTCGACACGACTTCAGACTAGAATTTCTTGCGGCTGTGAGTCAATGGAGACCTGTCAAACGCTTTGCCGCATTCACATCTTTGCTTGTTAAAGACAAAGGACTTTTGAAATTGAACCAACTACTGATGTTACTGCAAAGTTCTTGCAAAGCACGGAACACAAAACCTCAGTGAGGAACTGTATTATGCTGTTCATAAAAAGAAGTGCAATTACATTTTTAAATGGGTCGTTTCAAAAACTGGGGACACAATGACGTAACGGTGAATTTAATAATATTTCTTTTTTAAAACACACTGCAATTGATCAACTATGTATAAAATGAAGGATTAATGGAACAGATAATTGTCATTAATTCATTCATCCCTGTTAACTGTCTCATGATGCTAGGCACTGCCATAGCCTTGGGCATAAAAGGCGAAAACAAACAAAAATGCCATAGACAGAAGCCCCAGCTCTGAGTGGAACTCTCGTCTGGAGGAGATCAGATGTGACCTGACCGACCCAGTGCGCCGTTTGGTGAAAGCGCGTCGGTGCCGCGGTTCTCAAATGTGATGGCTTCACAGAGAGGCTTCTCAGAGCAGACGTGGGGGCTTGCAAACGATGATTGCAGCTGGGGCTCACGGCAGCCACGTGGGCCCGAGGAGGGCTGCCCTCCAGGGGGAAGAGCAGTGAGTTTCCAGGGCTCTGAGGTCAGGTCCCGTGAGGCTAGTCCAGTCCACGCTGGACGCCTGGAGTGGTGAGGAGAGAACCAGCAGACCGTGAGGGGTAGGTGACGTGGGAGGGTCACCACAACTGCTGCTGTCCCGCAGAGAATGGTCTCTGCGGAACGACTCAGCATGGCCAGGCTTCTAATCCAGCCCAGGGCTTCCAGGGGAGGCTCCCGGCTGGCCCTCTGGACAGCCGCCCACACGGAAGCCTGGGAGGATCAGCTCTCAGAACTCAAGGCAGCGTCCATGGGGGAGTAGCCCTACCCAAAATGTGTGGGGTCACAAGCGAGATTTTTTTCCACATTCATGATGTCTTCAAAATTCTTTTTTTCAATGTTTAATTATTAATTAATTTTAAGGTATTTATTAATACATTAGATTCTCAGGGTCATGGCAGACACATAATTACTATACACAATTCTCATGCTAATGTGATATTAATACAGAGAATAGGTTCCATGTAGTTCAAAGATACAATTCTAAAAATAGGATGCTTCCTTTCCTCCCTCCCTCCATCTCTCTCTCTTTCTTAATTTTTGAGACAACATCTTTGAACTTATAGTCAACGGCCTAATGCACCACCAAACAGAGTTCCACAGGTGAAAATCTCGCAGTTCTGTGGGAATGCAGGCAAGGGCTGCAGACCACAATCAGATGAAAGGGTGTCCATTCCAGTCCTAACAGAGAATTCTTTACAGTGCAAAATACACACAGATCATCAAACTTACAGCAGACCTAGGTAATGCCCATAGAGTAACAGCAAATACTCAGGACTTTGTTCATAGGCTCTTAAGCAAGGTACCTTACCATACTTACATTAATAAGTGAATATTTAAGTATATAAATGAGTGAGGGCAAGTTGAACCATGAAAAAGATAGCAAGTGTCTTAGATTTCGTGGGGTTTGGGGGATGGCACATTTGCATATACAAAATGAGATGCTTGGGGCCAGGACTCTAGTCCGACGACAAAGTGCATTGCCGTTCCATAGAGACTTCATAAACACACCTGAGTGTAAGCTGTACTTAACATGTGTGTTTTAATATGTAACCATGTTTAGTCCTGTTTTGGAGATGAGTATAAGTTGGGGTTGGCGCTGTGGATCAGTGGGTTAAGCCTCTTGGCCTGTAACCCCAGCATTCCTTATGAGAGCCTGCTCGAGTCCCGACTGCCTCACTTTCGATCCAGCTCCCTGCTGATGTGCCTGGGAAAGCAGCAGAGGATGGCCCAAGTGCTTGGGCCCTGCACCCACATGGGAGACCTGGAAGAAGCTCCTGGCTCCTGGCTTTGGCCTGGCTTGGCCCTGGCCATTGTGGCCATTTAGGGAGTGAACCATCGCATGGGAGATCTCTCTCTGTGTCTCTCCTTCTCTCTCTGTAACTCTGACTTTCAAATAAATAGATACATCTTTAAAGATGAGCAGAGTTGAGCCAAACATACAGGGGACACACGAGGTCGAAAGGGTGTCTGGGGCCCTGTGCTCTCCATTGGGGTCTCCCCCAACCCCCTCACCTCTGCCATTCCCGCTGTCATCTGACTTCCTCAGCTTCCCCCACCTGTGCTGCAGACCTAGCACAGGACGGCGCGTCAGTTTTCCTAAAACCTCAGCGTGCGCCTCTGCGTGCTTTGCTCTCTTGGAGCTGTCTGTTTGGATGTTAATGTTGGCCGCATAGTGAGCTCAGAGACACTCAGGCACTTACGCTTTGTCCGTGAAGTGCTCCCTCTGTGGTGTCCTGGGAGTGCTCACATGGTGCCGAGCTTTGAAGCCGCTGGGTGTCAGCATCGTCCTTGGCGGTGTGCTCTTGTGTGCCCAAAGCCCGCTTCACAGTGAAGGGTCCCATCATGAGCTGCGGAGCGATGGCCCAAACACTGAGCCCTGGGTCCGAATGCTGCCTGTGCGGCTCACAGACTTCCAGAGAGCAGAGCCCAGCAGTGGCTCCCAGGCCACACTGCTGCAGACTTCAAGTGGGGGGACTGTACAGGACATGGATTATATCTCAATAAAAATAAGTCCAGAAAAGTAGCCAAACTAAGGTCCTTGACTTGGGCATTTTTCTGCACCATCTACACTGCAGCTCTACTGGAGGAGGTGTGCTTGTGCAGAGGTGGGAGCAGACACACGTTGAAAGAGAACTGCACCATCCTGCACGCTGGGTTCTCGAGTCTGTGTAACGCTTCCAAATGTCAAGCGTGCCCACAAGTTGTTCCTGAAGGACCATGAGCAGCAAACGATCACAACAGCAGAAATAAACGTGCAGGTGCTCAACACTGTTAAATTCGCTTTTGAAAACATTCAGCGACTCCTTCAAGAGATGAGCAGATCAGTCTGCGTGAGTGCTCCTGGCGTTCCGTCAGCTCCACCAGCCTCACCTCGAGTCAGGAAGGCGAAGGGAACAATCTGGCGATGTGTGTGCACCCCGAGGAGTGGCCGTGATGCACAGCTGCTGAGCAGACCCTCACTCCTCTCTCCTGGGGGGCTCTGGGGGACAGCAAAGCCCGTGTGTGGCCACAGGAGCCACACGGTGGCTGGCAGCACTGGGAAAGGGTTGTCCCTACTGTAGACGGGGATTAAATTTCTCCGTCCGAGCAGTCAAGCAGTCCTTGTGCAGTACTTAACTTGATTTGGTTTTCATGTGTTCCTGCGGAGTTCTAGGCTGTGAGCTAATTCACGTTGGCAGCACAGGAAAAATGTCTTCCTGAAAAGGATGGCATGAAAATGTGCAGACTCCCCCTTGGCTCCTGTTTCTTCCATTGTGGGTGGACATCTGGAGGAGAGGGTCTCCTGAGGCCTTGTTTTTCAAGGAGAATTCCAGAGATCAAGGAAGGGACGTTGGTGTGTTACTCAGTGGCTGTGGCATCACTGAATGGGTGCGCTTGTGCTGGGATAATAACAGTCAGCGGTGGCAGCCTGCACCGCGGAGTCAATCTCTGTCCAGCAAATGGACCACAGGAACCCACCTTCCTCAGACCCCAAGCCCAGCATCACACCCTATGCTGGCTTAGGAATACGTGGTCCCTGCGGCATCGCTATGAGCACTGAGCCCTTCCCATGCCATCCACGGTCAGCTGCAGTCCTGATGGTTCACAGCGTCACAGGAAGCAGGGTGAGCACAGGATTAGAGAGAGAGAGAGAGAGAGAGGGGCAAGCATTTGCGCAGTGTCCACGCGGCACGTTGCTGCAATTGCTAATTCTGTTACTCAGTGTGGCTGACCTGTCACTGTGCCGCATTCATGAGGAAGCCTCACCAGGAGGATGCAGGAGCAGGGAAAACACAGCTCACAGAGAGTCTGGTGCTCACAGGGAGTCATGGGTGAAACCCATGGTTCCAGGCGTCCAGTGGGGGTCTGGGACACATCCCTGTGCGTGGGGGAGACTGCTGTAGTTACTTCCTCTGTGTTTCCATGAACTGCGAGCTCTCTCTGACATTCACGTTCAGCTGTGCTGTGTAAACAAGCACACTTGCACAAAGATACATTTTTTTGTGGTTCTGATTAGTCCATTTCACATGTGACAGTTACTGTAGGTAACGCCTACAGTGCTGGCCCACACTTGGCATCTAGTATTGTATGTTTCTCTCCATTGGAGTGAATAATTTTGTGAATTAGTACATGGTTCAGATAGGAAGGCTCGTCAGGTTCACTGCTTCTCAGATGGAAAGGTCCAAGGCACTGTGACATCCCCCGGAAGGCAAGGCAACGGCTTTCACGCCATGTCCAGTTCAGCAACAGCTATGAAACCTGCGCCACCTTGAACGCTCCGCACGTGATGAGTGAATGAGGGCCAACATTTACTTATGAATGAAACATTCATTTTTATGAGTGTTTATTGAATGTCTTGGATGATCAACTCTGTCTTCGATGCCATGGTTCAAAGCAGCATGAGAGGAGAGAGTGTGGCTATGCATCTAGAAGCTATCGTTCTGAAAAATGTAACTACCCCCGAAAGCAAAACAGGAACGGGAGTCTTCCTTCCCGAGTGTCCTTGGTGCACTGCGACGGAAAGACGCGTGCAGGCGCGGCGCTTCCGCAAGGACGCACCCGGCCCTCTCCCTCACCGCCTTCTCCTCTCTCACTTCTATCTTAACACAGGCTTCTCAAGCACAATGCCACCAAGCTCCATGTTGCCATGGCTACATGTGTGCTGGGGTGCAGGTAGCTTTCAGAAATGTGTGATTTAGGAAAAGATCTGAGGGTGTGATATGCACCAGCTAAAATTTCAATCATATTGCTATATGTGGTGCAGTCATTAAGTAAACATTTACGATAGTCACTGCGTACCCTTCAGAAGCATCTTTGGGCTAGCCATTTGCAGCATTCTGCTTTAAATTTGTCTGATTTCGTAAACTGACAGAAGCTGGAGGAGTTCATGCAGTTGAGTTTTTCCAGTTATGAGGTAGGATTTCAGCTGTTGCCTGGCAGTGGCTGTGGTGGCGACTCTAGCAGTTTCTAGTAGTAGCATATTTCTACTGCAGGTCGTAGTATCCCTAACGCTGATTTTCTCCTGTATTTTTCTGAGTCCACTGTTTTTGAAATCAAACCGTGAAAACTTTGTGAGCACTCCATCCTGGCCGCCATTTCCTGGACAACTTCTTCCGTCCCTTCCCACCTCCACGGGGTGCCCCGGCCGCTCCACACAGAGGCCCTGCCCAGGGCGACACCCACAGCTGGGGGTGTCTCACACCAGGGTTCCAGGCCCCTCCTTGTCCCCGGCGGAAACTGAGGGGCTGAGGTGGGAAGGCGCAGACGGCTGCTGATTGCACGTGGTGCATCACCCGACGGGGAGAAGCTGCGCTCCACAGAAAGCTGCCGCCGCGGGGGAGGTCGGATGCGCCTGCAGTGGTCTTCGCAGACGCTGCATGTGACCTGCCTTCCTCGTCTCCATTTTAACCTCAATTGTCTTGCTGCCATTTAATCAGAGACGGTGCATTTTAGGATTTTAAAGAAATTATTTAATTATGGTTTTACATGATATAAAAACAGCTGCTTTGAAGTGGGCATGCCAGTGCCATTTAGCACATTCACGGTATTTTGCAGCCCTCATCTCTATCTGTTTCAAAACAGCTTCAGCCTGGGAAACAAAGCCCTGTATTACTTAGGCAGTCCCTGCCCACCCTCCGGAGCCCCGGCCCTGGATGAGAGGAACCTGCTCCCTGTCTGGAAGGACTGACCACGGTGGAGAATTTCGGGCGCCATTCACCTCCAGTGCTGGTTGTGTTCTCACCCCCCTGCAGCGTGCGTCTGAGCTCCCTGGGTCTCTACTGCTGGGTGCACTCGGGTGACGCACAGTCCCCACGGGAGGCCCACCCTCCCCCCGACGAGCATCTGGTTTGAGCCCACCGTGGTTAGCGTGGATACCACTGCCACGAACGTGCGTGTACGTGTGTTGGAGTTTGCGTCTAACTCCTGGGGCCCAGCCTCCCGCTGAGTTCCTGGGCATGGCAGGTGCTCCTGCCTGAGCCCAGCCTTCCCGGGGCCCGGAGCCGCAGCACAGAGGGCCTTCAGTCGGCCTTTCCACACTGACAGTCGTGCTGAGACTCTTCTCCTGTGCCTTGCCTGCTTTGGAGACATATCTTAGGGTTTTGGAAAAAGCAGCAGCAAAGACTTCTGGCAGCAAGTGCGATAATCGCTGCCGTCGGCCGGGATGTGTTGTCCCAGAGCTGCAGTCTAGTGTTCACGCCAACGACACCAATCACGTGAACACGAGGAGACCCTTATCCACAGCGGCCTGGGCCAGCAATGACACACCTGTGCGGCTGCTCCTGTGTGCAAAAGGTCAGGAAGGATTGAGTTACAGAACCTCCCACACTGGTGGTTTGGCTGTTCTGTGTAAGGTCAAGTGTACACACACGTGTACATGTGCACACAGACACATGGCACACATAGACACATGACACACACAGACACACACAGAGGCACACAAAGACACATGGAACACACACAGACACATGGCACACACACAGACACACACAGAGACACACAAAGACACATGACCACACACACAGACACATGGCACACACACAGAGACATGCACAGACACATGGCACACATAGACACATGACACACACAGAGACACACACAGAGACACACAAAGACACATGACCACACACACAGACACATGGACACATGGCACACACACAGAGACACACAGACACATGGCACACACACAGAGACACACACAGACACATGGACACATGGGTCACACATAGAGACACACAGACACATGGCACACACAAAAGAGACACACACAGGCACATGGACACATGGCACACACATAGAGACACACAAAGACACATGACCACACACAGACACGTGGCACACACATAGAGACACACAGACACATGGCACACACACACAGACACACAGACACATGGCACACACACAAACACATGACACACACACACACACACACACAAACTCTGTAAATAACTTGCAAGTAGAAATAAAAGACTCCAGAAGAGGTCTGGGATTCAGGGTGGTAAGGGATGGGCAGGGCCGCCGCTTCAGTTCTTCGGGTCAATGTGCCATGTTCCTGAGAAAACACAGGCCCCAGGCGACCGACTGAAGTCAGAGATGGGCCAGAGCGCACATCCCATAGGGACCGCCACCATGGGCACGGGGCCAGAGCGCACATCCCATAGGGACCGCCACCATGGGCGTGGGGCCAGAGCGCACATCCCACAGGGACCGCCACCATGGGCACGGGTGCTGGCACCCCGCCAAGCGTCCTGATTCCATGAGTCCCAAGGCTCCCCATGAAGTCAGGAGAAGGCCACTGTGGGGGAGGGGTCTGCAGGCAGCAGGAAGTAAAACAGCCGACAGTAAGACATTGGCAGCGTCACTCACTCATGGCGTCCATCGGAGAGGGGGAGATGGGAACCCCTTGTGGTTGATTTTAGCAAACTGAACTTGCAAAACAGCCAACTAAGGCTGGCGTGAAAACCCCTAAAGCCCCTGGGTGTGTGGCCAGTGTTAGGAAGGAGCTGGGGAGTGTCATGGCCCTGCTCAGCTGTGGACGAGGAGACAGCAGGAAGCAAGGAGCTCTGGGAAGCAGAGGAGCGGCAGAGAACCGAAGCGCGGGAGGGCTCTGCAAGAGAAGTGCACAGCCAGCCAGCACCTTGACCTCAGGGCTGCCCCGCCAGGACCTCGGGCCCCAGACGCCTGCCCGCCACGGCCCCACACCCTGCTCTCTCTGGGCGGTTCGTGGTCCTGCTCCGTCTTCATCCCTCTCTAGCAGGATTCACCTCCCGCCTCCTGATAGCTTGTCCTTCCACTGGCCAGGCCTGGAGCAGATGGCAGCCGGCCTGCCCTTGGCCTCTGCACCGTGACGGCCTCAGGAGCCAGGCTCAGTGGTGTCTGGGAGCCGCTGGGCCTGGGCCTCTGGGCCCACCCTCACCCCAGACCTGCCCACTGCCAGGGCGCCACAAGGGAGGACCCCAGGCCTTTGCTTGATCTCGGTTTTCACACCGGTCACGAGTCCCTCCCCTGGGACTCCTGAGCCAGGACAGCAGCTACAGAATCCTGCAGGTGAGCAGTGGAGCCTCTGCCCCCAGAGTCCCAGGGTGGAGAGAGCCCGAGGTGTCCCCAGCGGTCACTGAGAACCGGAGGCCCAGCCGTCACCACTGGATTTGAATTCACTTTCATTGCCATTTATTTTGGCCATTGGGAGCTTATTCTTTTAATTTAGATGTTTTTATTTATGTAAATGGAGCAAATTTCATGTATTTCATACATGCAGTTTCAAGTACCTAATGACACTTGCCACCATTCAGTGGACACAGAGCCCTGCCCCAGCTTTCGCAGACTTGCAGAGGTTTTGAGAGATGAGCAACAAGTGGAGTGGACAAGGAGGTGCTTATGGGAGCCGGTGAGTGGCTGCGTGGGATCAGCCATGACTAAGCGGGGGGGGGGGGTGCATGAGCTGCAGGGGCGAGGAGGCAGAGCCGTGCAGGCACAGGAGCCACAGGCAGGAGCCACAGCTGGCCCGCGGGTGTCTGCTGAGTAGGTGGGGTCCTGACACGCGTGTTTCCCATACGTATTCCTCCGTTCTTCTGTGCAAACAGGAACGTGAGGAACTGCGTCCGCGGACTCTCTGGTGGCTAATGTTGGCCAGACACCACCCTCATCTAAGTATTAACTAATTAAGTACTAACTAGTGCAGTTTGCTTCGTGGATTTGCACGGAGGCTCTGGCATGTGAAGAGGCCCTGACTGAACAAAATGCAAAGCACAGCGGAGCCGTGAATGTGGCTCAGCTTCTTTGGGAGAAATTCTTACAAACAAAAACGCAAGCCACAGTTGATGCTGAAAATACGCTGCCTGGTATGAAAAAAATACAGGAAAGCAAACACAAAGCTTTCCTTGGGTAAAATACTCCACAGAATGAGAAAGGAGACATAGATTACAAAAGCAGTGAGTCCCTGTAACAAAGAACAGGATGCTTATCTTGCGCCTCTTGCTTCTGGTGGTTTTCACCCAAACCCGGAGAAAACAAGGCTCTGCGAGCTCCCAGCAAAGGGCAGGCAGGTGGTGCGGGGACTCTCAGTGACACACAACGCTGTTTCCCCAGCTCCAGGACCAAGAACACTTCCCCAAGGCTGTGAGAAACAGGAGACAGCTTGGAAGCAGAGGCGCTCCATGCTCCAGACGCCCACATGCCGGGGGGAGCAGGCTGCGGGCGGTGCCTCCCCACGGGCCTGGGCAACGGAGGAGGCATCCAGCTCCCTGCACCACTGTTCTCCGTGACCATCCAGCTCTGCCAAACACTGGAGCGGCCTGAGTCAGCCCCGGATGCAAGAGCGTCACAGTGTGGGATGCCAGCCCCGCACGTTTCTCGGTGGATCTGCTCGTGTTTGTAGCAGGTCCCGGGGAGCCTGCGCCCACAGCACCTCACGGTGCCCTCCTAAAAATCATTTTCAGACCAAAGTGATGATAGAAGCAGAAGATGGAGACAGAAAGAACGTTCACTCAGAAAATCAGAACACAGGAAGGGATTGAGAAGGATGCAAAGGATTGGGGCATTTTCGTGTTTATCCACTGGAATATCTAAAGTTGCAAGCACACTCATTCTCCACGAATTACCCGTAGAGTCTGCCATTCATGTCTCCATGCTTAGGTTGTTCTGCTGCTTTCATAAGGAGATGGTTCTAGAAGTAGTTGAGCTCGTAAAAGCCAGGCGCTCTCCAAGAGAAGTCCTGAGACGACCCCTCCAGAGTGCGGAGCTGTGTGGACAAAGCTGTCGTCCACGGGCAGATGGACAGAAGCTGGAAAGAGAGAACACCAGGCGTCTGAGGTTACAGGCAATGGGGAGAAACCTGGGAGCCGCATCCTGGGGAGTGAGGAGCCTTCAGCAAACGGGGCAGTTCCTTCGGAGCCCGTGGAAATGGCAGCTTGAACCCTGGTGCAAAGCACAAGCAAAATCAGCCCGGTACCACGCTTATCCACATATGGAGAGAAACCACAGACCTTCTTGAAGAAAACAGAAGCTTGTAGAGATGAAATGGGCGAGATTTTCTTTAGAAATCAGAAAGGAAAATGTTAGTCATTAAGAATTTGATTACGTGATATGGACAAGGACAATATCAAAATGGAGAGAAGACGTTTGTGACACTGATGTGTGACAATTGGCCCATCTTCCACAGAGTCTACCAATCACTAAGAAAGAAGAGCAATAACACAATAAAATAACCAACGCATGTGACCATGTATGCCCCCAAATGGTATCCACACATTTGGGTATTACATATATATATGTGTGTGTATATCTAAGTTGATATGTATATGTATTTATATATACACATTACGTAGATACGTATATATAAATTCTACCAGAGTCATCGAGAAGCCTGGAACTATGACCCAAGGAAATATCAGGGCAGCACGCGCTCCAGAGGAAGAACCTGTAGCTCTGAGGTTGGAGAGCAGAGAGCCCGGGAAGGGAACAGGGGCTGCATGGCAGATGGAGAAGGCTGCCGCTTGCCCTGCCAAGGCGTGGGGCACAATCATGGAAGAGAAACTTGGACGTCAACTACTAGATGCTGAAATCCCAAAAGATCAAGTCTAAACTCTTGGGAACTCTAACGCTCCAAAATGTAATTCTAGAAAAAAATTAAATGTTCTTTAAAGGTTTTTATTTGCATTTTAGGAGATCATTTGAGATAGGCTGGGGCACAGTCCCAGTTTCCAGATTAAGGCCAGTGCCACTGTAGCGTGTCACTGCCCTGGGTGGCTGGCAGTGAGCTTTCTAATTCAGTTTGCAGTTTAATGAAATGCATATCATAATTAAGATATTATTACTATTTGGAAGGCAGAAAAACAGAGACAGAGAGGGAGAGACAAACAAGATCACCCATGCAATGGATGACTTCTCAAATGTTTGCAAGAGCTACGATGATGCCAAATCCAAAGCTGGGGGTCGTGAACGCCATCCAGTTCTCCCTGTGGGTGGCAGGGACCTTGGCACTTGGCCCATCCCCTGCTG
This sequence comes from Sylvilagus floridanus, assembly GCA_949820135.1. NCBI lineage: Eukaryota > Metazoa > Chordata > Mammalia > Lagomorpha > Leporidae > Sylvilagus > Sylvilagus floridanus. Next base: position 70,978,193 of record OX463229.1, read on the forward strand.
GCTCCCAGGGTGTGCGTCACTGGAAGCTGGAGCTGTAGCCCAGCCACTCCAGCAGGGGTGTATGGTCTCCCGAGCAGCTTCATAACCCTGTGCCCAGTGACACGCAAGCCCAGTTGTTCAACGTGGATGAAGAGTTGAGTAGCGTCTAACTGCGATGAGTTGTTTCTGAACCTGTGTACTATTTCTGCCCATTATTTCAAAAATAATTGTGTCTGTCCCCTACTTACTGCTGCTAATTACAGCTATTACCTTACAAATCTCTGCTTACGGAGATTTACTTACTTATTCTCATTTCTTTCTTTCTTTCTTTGTGTGTGTGAGTGACTCAGAACGTTGACCCTATGCGATTCCATCAACTCTAAAGGATAGCCTGTAAAGAGTTCTTACTGAAGAACAATCAAGCACAAATTAATTTATTATTTTTATTAACTGATCTGAAAACACCTTCATTTGTGCCAGTTTCTCATAAAATCATATAATAGATGACAGTAATTTGATCTTGATATTTTATAGGCAACTATTCTGTTTAATGTAATAATAACCAATAATAATAATCAATGTATTTCTTTTATAATTTTTACTGATAGCTCATTTTAGAAGTTCTATGTCGTTTCACTTTGACTCTTTCTTTTCTAAATAATACTTGTCACAGCCTCCTACACTTACAGTAAAGTATCAATGCTTTTCTGGTTGTTCCAATTTATAAAATTGTTTTACTGTTTTTTTTTTTATTTCTGTAACTGTTGATTCACATCCATGTCCACTTAAAGACAATTACCCAGTGATACCAAGGACATCTTCCTAACTTGGGGTATTCCACAAAATCGGAGGATTATTGTTTCTCAGAATTGTCTGCCTCTGAGTAATTGTCTTTCTTTTGATCATTTGTGCATTAGAATCATTGTTCTCATTTTGCTCAGCAGATCTGACCTTCTACTACAAACATGATTACTGTTAGGTATCAAAATGCAACACTCTAAAATGTCATGTTAATTAACTTTGCATTTCTTTCCATATATAGAATAATTGCTTACCTTGCTTCATTTTAAAAATGGTTCAGTGTTTTGCACTTGTTTTCAATGGTCACCAAGGGCACTGAATACAGGAACAGCCTGGACACATAACTGGGTTCTCAGGTCTTCGGGGCTGAATGGGGTGGAAGGTTCAGAAATCCTGCTGCTAATAACAGCAGCAGGACAAGCAGAAGCAATGATGCAGCACAGCTCTGAGGAGGCGACTGGGTGCCTACAGATTTGTGTTGCTAAGGACACAAAAGTAGACCAGCATGGGAAATCCTGACATCTGGTTCATTTTTAAAAAACTGATCTTTAGGATTCAAAAAATAAATATTTTTTTGAGAGGCCTTCCATCTTCTGGCCCCCTCATTAAACGGTGACCACAGCCAGGGCTGGGCGGGCCAAAGCTCCAGAAGACCCTTCTTGGTCTTCCACATGGGCAGCAGAGGCCCAGGTCCACTGCCTGCCCAGGTACATTAGCAGGGAGCTGGACCAGCGTAGCTGGGACTTGAGCCGGCGCTCCAATGTGGGATGCCAGTGTCAGTCAGCAGTAAACTCACTGCGCTGTGGTGCTGGCCCCGTAGCATACCCTCAGTCTGCAGCACGGGGGAAGAATCCACAGAAAAGGCCCCTGGAGGTGGGGCCAGTGGAGTCTCCGATGGGACTAAAAGGGCCCGGAAGCAAGCAGGTGTGTGTGCACCCAGGGTACAAGCAGCAGGCGACAGGCTCTGGGACCCCAGGTCCACCTTGATGCAGCCTGGCCCTGGTGGGCATCTTGGGAGTGAATCTCTCTCTCTCTCTCTCTCCCTTTCAAATAAGTTACATAAAATAAATTTTAAAAGAATATTAAAGAAGAGCATATGTTCTCATTTAGCTTTCATTATGTGGCAACTGTTAAAATAGTGCTTTTTTTTCGGTCCGAGTCACGGTGCTTGTTCTGTTTCCTCTTGAAGCCACTAACTGAGATTTTCCGAAAGGAAGAGCGGCGACTGTGCATGGTGTGCCCTTGCTGAGACACAGGATGGCAGTGGCTGCGGGGGCCTGAAGTCGAAGCCCGCCTGGGAGCGGTGGGTCCGGGCAGCAGGAAGGCGGGCTTTGCGGATGGAGGACGGGAGGGGCCCCGGCACTGCGGTGTGGGCGTCCACACAGCAGCACCACTGCAGTCCCTGTGCCGCCTGAGCAGGCGCAGGAGGCCGGGCGCCGCCGGTCCTGTGCACAGGTCGCACCACTGGCACACTGCTCTCTAGCGCTGCTGACTTGGGGTTCCTCCTGGCGTCTTACTCTGCTTTTCTGTGTTTCTGATCGGCTACTCTATTTGCTGGCACCGTAATTTAACTCTCATGGGACAAGTTCAATTTTCCAGACAGCGAGAACTTTTATTAATGTCTCCATAACATGGATTTCAATCTGGCCAAAATTATAGAAAAGTGTGAAATATAACTTCGCACTCACAGGTATTCAGGAATCCAGGCTGGACTTAAATTACAGGCTGTTTTCAGTGAGTCTGCATTTAACATTCTCGGGGAGAGATAGCACGTCCTTTGCTTTTGATAATTCAAGAACTGGTACAGCTTTTAAGTTGCTAGGTGTACCATGTGCTTAGATGCCCATCAATTTTTTGTCAGTGCTAAAAATAAAGTTGGGGACAGGTTGATCAATGTGATAATTTTATAAAACTCAATTGTAACACAAAAATGTTGTTTTAATCTTACTACATGAGCCAAAATTAAAAAAAAATTATAGGGGGCTGGCACTGTGGCATAGCAGATAAATCCACTGCCTGCAGTACTGGCAAACCATGTGGGCACTGGTTCGAGTCCTGGCTGCTCCACTTCAGACCCAGCTCTCTGCTATGGCCTGGGAAAGCAGCAGAAGATGGCCCAAATCCTTGGGCCCCTGCCACCCACATGGGAGACCTAGAGGAAGCTCCTGGCTCCTGGCTTCAGATTGGCTCAGCTCTGGCCTTTTCAGCAATATGGGGAGTGAACTAGCAGATGGAGGACTTTCTCTCTCTCTCTCGCTCGCTTTCTCACGCGCGCTCTCTCTCTATCTGCAACTCTGCCTTTCAAATAAATAAATAAATCTTTAAAAAATTATGACCAATGTAGATCTTGCAGGCTATTTTTGCAACATCAAATTACATTTAAAAGTACATATTTCAATGATGTTGGTCTAAGATTAATTTCACATTTCCACACTTGTCACTCAATTCCAATGAATAGGGAGTTAGGCTGAAACAATTTCATCAAACCAACTAGTCTGTGTTTACTCAAAACTGGAACTAAGTGATTTGCACATACCAGGAGCCACATAAACACGGCCGCTCACCTTCTCTGTCCCCAGACACGCTGATGTGTAAGTGGAGACACAGTCTATTTAGGGCGAAAGAAGCTTCAGGGAAATGCATATCGTTCCCACTGGAGGTTAATCGCTGCTCCTCGTCCTGCTGCTCTGACCTGTGGGCCTGGCGTCTGCGTCATGGAGTCCCCGTGGAGCGTCGGTGCCAATGTGCACTTCCAGGGTTTCGGGAGAAGAGAGGGGATTCTGAAAGCGGAGCATTAGAGCCATGGACAAAATGCATGTGCATTGATTAGGCTGGTTTTCTGAATAGGTGTTTGTGAAAGACAGTTTCAGCCTTGTAGAAACCCATGGTTTTAATCACACCTAGCCGGAGTCCAACCTGTGGCCTTCTCGGTTCCCTTTGCTTTTGTCCTCCAGAAAGGGAGACTTGAGGACTGGACACCTTGGGAACCACAAGCAGGGGCCAGGAGGGAGGAACAGAGACTTCCTGTGGGGGCGGGGCTGTCACATTCCGGAGGTGCACTGGCAGTGGGGTCTTGGCTGGGAGGCCCCTCCCCAGTAGCTCTCAGGTACACAGTGCTGGGAGTGACTGCAGCGGGAGGTCAGTCTGACTCCCCTGGGAATTAAGAGCCCTGGTCAAGGGGTTTCTTCCCAAGGACAGCTGCCTCAACCGCTGACACGGTGCACCTGATGCTTGGAAGTCAGTTGCGTGTCAGACAGAGGATCCGTCTTTACAAGCGTGGAAGTTACGCTTGGGAAGAGGGATCCTGCGTCTGACAAAGCAGAGCGTTTGCTGATGTGCGTCTGGGCACAGACCCTGGGCCACCTGACACCTGGGTGCTCATCTTGCCCCTCAGCTGGATGAGGTCATGGTGTTTCTCTCCGGGGGCGTCTGGGACGGCTGTTCTGCTGGGACTGGTACACTGAGTGGAGCAGATGGCACTCTCCATGTGGGGGAATCTCATCTGATCTGCAGGACGGCTGAATAGAGTTTGTGCAAGGAAGCAAGCTCTCTCTCTCTCTGCCTGTCTTCAAGCTGGGACGCTCATCTCTGGCCTCCAGGTGGGACTCAGATCGGAATTTGCACACACAGCCTCCCTGGTTGTCAGAACCTGGGGTGAGGACAACAGCAGCTCTCCCTGGTCTCAGAGCCTCAAGTCTGGATTGGACTTCAGCTCGTGCCTCACCTACCCCTGCCGCCGCCCCCGCCTGGGGTTTCCAATCTTCATGCATCCAGCAGGACCACAGCATCAGCTGCCTGGGTCCAGCCCCCGAGGTGTGGACGGACAGGCCAGCATGTTCCTCGAATGCCTACACTGTCTCTGCGGGGGCTCAGGTGTTCAGACGGGGACTATAAGGACAGCACCATGGACTGGCCGCTGCAGTGTGCTTCTGGCATTAATATTACTACTGACCAGCTTATCCTCAAGTCACTATAGCAACGCCTGTGCAAGGTGTCCTACGGTGAGTTCCTGTATTTCGTGTAATTCTAAGATAGACTTAAACACTTTCCCCATATTTTCACGTTTCAGCCCCATTCATTATTTATATCTGAGGTTCATTTATTCCTTTTTTAAAAATACTTATTTATTAATTTGAAATGTAGAGTTATATATAGAGAGACCTTCCATCTGCTGGTTTATTCCCCAAATGGCTGCAATGGCCCCGGGCTGGGCCACGTCAAACCCAGGAGCTTCATCTGGATCTCCCAAGTGGGTGCAGGGGCCCCAGCTCTTGGGCCAACTTCTGCTGCTTTCGCAGGTGTGTTAGCACAGAGTTAGGACAGATGCATAGACAGGCACAGGCACACAGACGGGCACACACACAGACGGGCACACACACAGACGGGCACACGCACACAGACGGGCACACACACACAGACGGGCACACACACAGGCGGGCACACGCACACAGATGGGCACACACACAGACGGCACACACACACAGACGGGCACACATACACAGACGGGCACAGGCACAGGCGGGTACACACATAGACGGGCACACACAAACAGACGGGCACATACACACAGGCGGGCACACACACACCGACGGGCACACACACAGACGGGCACATACACACAGACGGGCACACGCACATAGACGGGCACACGCACACCGATGGGCACACACACAGACGGGCACACACACACAGACGGGCACACACACATAGACGGGCACACGCACACAGACAGGCACACACACAGACGGACACAGGCACACACACGGGCACATGCACACAGACGGCACACACACACAGACGGGCACACACACAGACGGGCACACACACAGGCGGGTACACACACAGACGGGCACACACAAACAGACGGGCACATACACACAGGTGGGCACATACACAACGACGGGCACACACACAGACGGGCACACACACACAGACGGGCACAGGCACACAGATAGGCACACACACAGGTGGGCACACGCACACAGATGGGCACATGCACACAGACGGGCACACGCACATAGACGGGCACAGGCGTGCAGAGGGGAGCAGGTACACAGACAGGTGCAGGTGTGCATAAGGGCTCAGGTCAGCGTGTTCTCACAGGACAAACACATGAATTCCAGTGTGATATCCCCAACGCCTTCGTGTATCTGAAGTGTCGACTGTTCAGATCTGTCAGGAAGCACCTAAGGACAGAGGCTGACTTTCACAAATGGTTTTTTCTCCAGCTCTAAAGCTGCCTTACTGTTCTAATAAACCTCAGCCTCAGCAGCACATCTCAGAAACACTGGAAATTATCAGAGCTGCACTGCGCTCTGTTATCACTGGCCTGTGCTTACAGGCACAGACTGCATTAAGACACAAAGGAACAAGGGCGGGAAGGAAGCTTCCTGGAAATAAGAGTGCTCTCAGGGAAGAGAACGGAGCACGAGCAGCGTCAGATCTGTGTCGTTCCTCCATGAAGACAATTTTCCATCGACACAGTCATTATTTTTGTTTGGTTTCTGGGGTAGAAGTTTTACCTGTTCATTGTTTTAAACCCTAACCCGTGATCTAGGTTTCTGTCCTAAGTGTCAGGATTTAGGAATTACAGACGCAGAATTAGAGCGTGCTTCCACACGGGAGTCTGTGAGTCACATGGGTCAGCCAGGGTAGCCCACGCCAGGTGAGCACAGCGAGTGGCGGCTGTCAGCCGGCCGGCGTGGCCGGCATTGTGATATAGCAGGTGAAGCCATGATGCCAGCGACTCCACATCCCTGGGTGCTCACTCAGTGGGGATGCGATTGAGCCTTTTCATCCACCAAGGAACAGAGCCCCCCGGCCTCAGGGCTTGCTTGGACAGAAGAATGAGTTAGCCGTGGTGCACTTACGCCGTCCACTCTCCTGCCTGGAACGTGGTACCAGGTTGTGAGGAAACCTGGCTTGGCCTCCAGAGTCAGAGACTAAGTGGAGTTGGACAGCGACGGGACACAGCCGGTGCCATTTGGACCACATGAGCCACATCCACATGTGAGAGGACTGCCACAGGACAAGTGACCCCAGGAGGACCAGCAAAGGACGGCTCAGGAAAACTGTCCCCAATCACAGAACCTCGGAGTCATGGCAGATGAGATGCCCGAGGTTTGTCCGTACACTTTCATTATTCACCAGTAGACAGTGGGTATGTTGATAACTTAGCCATAGGCAGTATCCATTTCCAGTTTGGAAAGCTGCCTTGTGAAGATATCCAACTTTAGGTTCAGATATTTCATATGCTTGTAAAGCCAGCAACTTCTGTTGGAGGCCACTGTTCCTCTTGATACCCCTTTGCCTATTAAAATATAAGGGGGCGGGGCGGGCATTGGCAGAGCAGTTATTACCTAGGATGCCTGCACCCCCCCCCCCATCGGAATGCCTGGGTTCCAGTCCTGACTCCACTGCCAATGCACCAGCTCTCCCTGGGAGGCAGCAGGTGATGGCTCAAGTACGTGGTCCCTGACATCCGCATGGGAGACCTGGATAGAGTTCTAGGCTCAGGCAGTTGTGTTGGTGCAGCCTCAGCATCTGCTGATGTTTGAAAGTGAACCAGCAGACGGGAGCTCTCCATCGGTCTGTCTGTCAGTCCCTCCCTGTCTTTCTGTTGTTCAAATAAATAAAAATTTAAAAATAAATCTAAGCACACCCATAGATAATTTCTAATACAACTCATTTTTTAACTTCTACTCTCCATTTGTTAATTTTATTCTTATACTAAAAATTTTAAAACTTCATGTTGAAGATATCATTTGGAATTTTCTTCAAAAACCTACTGGTGTCCTACAGAATTAAGGGTAAAATCTCCTTGGGGCTGGCGTTGTGGCTCAGCAGGTAAGCTACCACCTGCAGTGCCGGCATCACATATGGGTGCTGGTTCAAGTCCTGGCTGCTCTACTTCCGATCCAGCTCTCTGCTATGGCCTGGGAAAGCAGTAGAGGATGGCCCAAGTCCTTGGGCCCCTGCACCCACATGGGAGACCCAGAAGAAGCTCCTGGCTCTTGGCTTCACATCAGTGCAGCTCCGGCCATTGTGGCCAGTTGGGGAGTGAACCACTGGATTCAAGACCCCTCCCCCCCCTTCTGCCTCTGCCTCTGCCTCTCCTTTTCTCTCTATGTAACCCTGACTTTCAAATAAATAAATAAATAAATAAATCTTTTTAAAAAAACAGAGTAAAATCTCCTCAACACTTGTCTCTTAAGAATTCTTCATTATTTAGTATGATTCCAAAATCTTTGGCAATTGAGAAATGGCAATGAAAAAATTAACTTTCAGAAACACTGCAGCATTTTGTTATAAGAGTTTTCTCACATATTTTGAGTTATCAGAGCTTTTCTGTTTGTTTGCCACACAAACACGCACAATTAGAATGCTAAGCAGGCATTATACTTGCATTACCTTTCTTCAAGTGGTCGAGTAACATTGTTAGAAATCTTTGGGACTTGGCTGAATGCTGTACTTCACTGTAATTTTTAAATTTGGAATTTGCCTGCGAACCTGCATCACTGTTTTGTTAAGATTATTTTTTGCTCCGTTGGTGTCCTTGTCCTTGTTTCGCAAAGGATTTGCATTCTTCATGTGGAATGCGCAGCCTGCTTCTAGACGCTGTGTGCTTCTCCCAGGCCCCGACTTCTTGGCTGAGAACACGTGAATGTGACTTCTTCCCTGATTTGAACACAGCAGCTGGGCAGCTTGAGTGCTGATTGATACGAGCGAATGCAATGAGGTATTATTTACATCATGTTGTGTACTTTGTACTATCAGCTCTGAATTCAGAAGGCCACCATTCCAACTTGAAACTGAGTTTGGCATTAACCATGTCTGTTAACTTACATGTGAGAGAACGTCCCTGAATGTTCTCATGTATCAGGCCAGCCTTCAAGCTGACACAGGCGATGGCCAGTATTTCCTGTGAGTTCTCTGTGCCTGGCACACAGGTGCCCAACAGACCACGGGTATGACGACCTCCTAATGTTGCTCAGATGGGCAGAGGCTGCAGGCCTCTGGCCGTCTAATGCCGCGTCAGAATGTGTGCCCGTCGCTGAGGACTGGGTCTGTTTGGTCGCGTTCCATCAGGGATGCACGCCACTCCACCTGTCAGCATCTCACACAGGTCCAGATGCATGGAGAATGAACTGTTGTGCTGAGTCCCACAAAAGGAGCCACGGATCAGCAGCCACGGCTCCTCCACTGCTGTGCTGGTGGCACCACTGCACCCCAGGGCGTGGAGATCGCCGAGAGCGTGTGATCCGAAAGGCCACTGCTCTCTTGAAGCACCTGTAAATATTAGGCATTTCTTAACTCAGGGGAAAGGGGAGTCAAGCCAACAGCACTGCAGAGACGCCCCGGAGAGCAGTCCGGCCACTGAAGTGCGCAGCCACGCTAAACAGCTGTGGCCAGGGTGTGTGCAGAAGAGAGCCTGAGCGATTCGCACACCGGCAAGCAGAATCACACATGCACTTGGGTGAAAATATGAAAATAACTGCAGGGAGTAACAGACTTAGGTGGAGAAGTGAGGGTCGGAAGCAGGATTGCGAGTTTGCTAACTTTCTGTCTAGGCACAGTTAGAGTCTGGCTAATTTTAGGAAAAGAGGAAAATCAAGTTAACTTATTAATACAGCATTAGATTTGCTAAAATTAGCTTAAAATGTTTCAAATAAACAGAAAATCAAAAATGACAGCACATATCTAAATGCATAATGTAAAATAACCCTGGTGGTACACAAAAACCAAAAGCGTGTCATAACTGAAGACAAAGTCTCAGGAAGTATGTCTCTTGTTAAACTGAGTACAAGCATAATCCGTGTAGTTGGAAACGAGAAGGGAAAGAGGAGGGAAGGGGACAGACAAGATACTTGAAACAGCAGCAAGGAAACCCCAGGTTAATTATAGACAGCAACCTTCCGCCCGGAAGTCCTGAAGACGCCAAGCCGGAGAAACACCAAAGAATCGACAGCTTCAACCTGCAGAAAACCAAGTCCACGATAAAGCCCTTGAAGGAAAGCCAGGAAAATGAAACACAACAAAGGAGCAATAAACAAACAAAAATCACGTCAGACTTCCCCCAGAAATGTGCCTGCAAGGAGAGAGTGGAGTGACGGCTCTGAACTGTGGGAAGAAAGTAAACGCGTGGCTCAAATGCTGTCCCCCGGGAAGCTGTCCTGAGTGAGATTCCCTCAAGGAGAGGCGAAGAGGTGTCTGCCAGGGTCTTAAATGTGCACAAAGGGGGAAAGGCACGCGGATTCAGCATCAGGATTTTATCAGCGCTGTAATAATAACTACATTAGTACAGCAGGTGGACGTGGAATAAATTACATTAATGCCAAAAGGCACACGAGAAAGCAGCTGGGGATATTCTGTGACAAAACACCCGTGAACCCATGAGGCCGCTACTGTTATCGCAGGTGGACTGAATTTAGAACGTTTATTGGAAAGTAGGGCACCTGCTTGGCCACTTTTTAAAAAGAAGTAGAATTGACATGCAACATTACGAGACAAAGTGAAATCTCAAAAAAATGCTGAATTTAAAAGAAAGAAAGCAGAAGAGGGAACACAGAACAAATGCAACAGACAGCAAGCAACTGCAAACATGGTAGTTTTATGGTAACCACATAAATAATTTATATATTTACATATTAAGAATATAAATTCACCAACTGAAAGACAGATGTGGGGCCAGCGCTGTGGCGCAGTGGGTTAAAGCCCTGGCCTAAAGCGCCAACATCCCATTCGGGCTCTGGTTCGAGTCCCAGCTGCTCCTCTTCCAATCCAGCTCTCTGCTATGGCCTGGGAAAACAGTAGAAGATGGCCCAAGTCCTTGGGCCCCTGCACGCACGTTGGAGACCCAGAAGAAGCTCCTGGCTCCTGGCTTCGGATTGGCGCAGCTCTGGCCATAGCAGCCATCTGAGGATTGAACCAGCGGATGAAGACCTCTCTCTCTCTCTGTGTCTCTACCTCTCTGTAACTCTGTGTTTCCAATAAAATAAATCTTTAAAAATTAAAGACAGATTGTAAGAGTGTATTCAAGAAAAAGACCCAAGTGGGCCAGCATTGTGATGTAGTGGGTAAAGCCACCACCTGCAGCACCAGCATCCCATATGGATGCCAGTTCAAGTCCAGGCTTCTCCATTTCTGTCCCAGTTCTCTGCTAATGGCCTGAGAAAAGTGGACAAAAAGTGGCCAAGTGCTTGGGCCCCTGCCACCCATGTGGGAGACCTGGAAGAAGCCCTGGCCATTGTGGCCAGCTGGGGAGTGAACCAGCAGATGGAAATTCCCACCCTCTCCCACTCCCATCTGTCTCTCTCCCTTTTTCTCTATAACTCTTTCAAATAAATAAATAAATCTTCTAAAATTCAAAAAGAACTAATATCAAAAAGACTGAGAAACTTAAGTCTTAAGACACAGATGATGTCAGGACAAGTAAAATCATCCACATATAGAAGACTGCACAAGGATAGCAGTCAGCTTCCCAAGAGGCCAAAACACTCCATCAAGTGGAGTCAGCTTCCCAAGAGGCCAAAACACTCCCCCAAGGTGATGGGGGCGAAGACCAGAGCGCTGGGAGAGACAGAGACGAAGACCAGAGTGCTGGGAGAGACAGAGACGAAGACCAGAGAGCTGGGAGAGACAGAGACGAAGACCAGAGAGCTGGGAGAGACACAGACGAAGACCAGAGAGCTGGGAGAGACAGAGACGAAGACCAGAGAGCTGGGAGAGACAGAGACGAAGACCAGAGAGCTGGGAGAGACAGAGACGAAGACCAGAGTGCTGGGAGAGACAGAGACGAAGACCAGAGAGCTGGGAGAGACACAGACGAAGACCAGAGAGCTGGGAGAGACAGAATCGGCTGTTCCAGGTGGAGGCTGCAATGCCCCTCCTCCAGTCACCAACAGAGGCAGATGGGAAAGCAGTAAGGAGAGAGCCGCAGAGAGCAGCTCCATCAATCACCTGCTTTTGGTTGACATTTGTGAAATTCTCCATCCAACAGCCCGGAGCACCAGTGATACTCAGGTTTGTCTGGAACGTGCTCTGAGACAGACCTATTCTGTGCAATAAAGCAGATCTGAACCAGCGGAAGTGAAGTGTGTCCGCAGCCTGCTGCAGAATTACATCAGCAATCGATAACAACATTTAGCTGGAAAATCACCAGATACTTACCCATTAAATGGATATTTTTAAAGTACTTATTTGTGAAGTAGTGGGAAAGAGAGCGATGCAGATACACTGAGAGGGCTCCCATCCACCGATTCACTCTCCAAATCCCCTCAAAGGAGGCCTGGGCTGGACCAAGCTGGGAGACAGAGACTCAGTCCAGAACTCCCACGTGGGCGGCCTGCACACACTCGAGCCACACCTGCTACCGCTCAGGGCCTGTACTAGCAAGAACCGAGTCAGGAGTTAGAGGCAGGAGCTAAATCGAGGCACTCCAACGTGTGACGTGAATGTCTTAGCTGCCAGCCCAGTGCCCGCCCAACAGCTTCTCTCTGTGTGGCACGCATGTCACAGATGTGCCAAGAACAACTCAAACGCTCTGAAAGTGCAATTTATGGTGATTTGTGGGCAATGCTTAGAGGCAAAGCTGCAGTAGGAAGTGCACAGGCTACATGACAGAAGCCTACAAGCAAGAATCTAAGGCTCTACCGCAGGAAACCAGATGAAGCAGAGTGTTCTGTGCTGAGAGCAGCAGACAGAGGTAAGTAATGCAAAATCCATCAAAGTACACAGAACTGAAGACTAGAATCTCTGAAGAAAAATCAGTCTCCAGAAGTTGATTTACCGTAAACATCAGCAACATTGATAAAGCTATTCTAGGTTAACAGAGAAAAGATGTGCACCCTGGGGGTTAGTGACGATGGCTCAGTAGCTGGTTCCACGCAACACATTTAGGAGACCAGGGTTGACTTCCAGGTTCCTGGCTTGGGCCTGGTTCAGCCCCAGCTGTGGTGGGCACTTGGGAAGTAGACCAAGAGACAGAAGGTATCTTCTTGTTTCTCTCTCTCTCTCTCTCTCTCTCTCTCTCTCTGCTTTCCAAATAAAATTAAAATTAGCTAAAGAATACAAATTTTATAAAAGAAATTAACCATATGTAAATATAAAGAAGGTAATTGTTAGTAATTTCATGACCATGTGAAAGATAATGGAGTCATAGTACAAATAACTGTGCCCACAATGTTGACAAGTTAGATAACAGAATAAATTCCATGAAAAACACAATGTGTGACGTCACAGAGAACTGTATGACCTGAATAGGCCCATGTCCATTAAATCATTAAATATCAGCACTCCAAGAAAGAAAATAGACAGGGCCCAACTGTTCTGGTGAACTGTGCCAGGCATTTAAGGACAAATTCTCATCTCTTTCCGACAACAGCAGAGGTAGCGGCAGCTTCTAACGAGCTCTGCAGGTCACAATCTCCACGTGGTTTGGAGTGCGCTTGGAGAATTCAGCACGAACGTGCCTGCACTTGACGTACAGCGGCAGAGAGGAGCTGATGCGCACGCGAGTGCACAGGGTTAAATCCCGACCTGCATCTCCTCCTCTTCCCAGCAAAGAGGACGAGAGCAAGGGCGGCTCAGTAGCAATGACGACACCTGCTGACCACATCTTGGTTCCTCTCGGTTTCTTTCCTTTTTTTAAGATTTTATTTATTTTGAGAGGTAAAGTTACAGACAATAAGAGAGAGAGAGAGAGAGACAGGGAGAAAGGTCTTCCATCCGCTGGTTTACTCTCCAGATGGTCACAATGGCCAGAGCGGCGCCAATCCAAATCTAGGAGTCAGGAGCTTCTTCTGGGTCTCCCATGCAGGTGCAGAGGCCCAAGGACTTAGGCTATCTATCTTCTACTGCTTTCCCAGGTCTTAGCAGAGAGCGAGATCTGAGCAGAGCAGCCAGGACTCAAACTAGAGCCCATATGGGATGCTGACACTGCAGGCGGTAGCTTTACCTGCTACGCCGCAGTGCCGGCCCCTGCACCTTGTTTCTAACACAGTTTTCCCATGACAACTTTGGTTGACTATGGGATTGAGGTATGAAATATGAGAGGCGTTTAAAATTCAATGGGAGATGCATAATGAAAAAGAAAACATTTCATTTCATGCACCAAAATAAACACCTTTTAATTCTACTACCCACAAACCCTTGAACATCATATAGTGCCAAAAATAAGAAAATATTCACAATGAAAGCTCGAGACACCCCACAATTTGGGGACGGAGGGCTGAAAGGGATGCAGGAACCAAGTGAAGGAACTACCAGTGGTCGCCTACAGAACAACTTGAGCAGAAAATAAAGCAGTGGAGGAGTATAACCCAGAGAACAAAGTGAACAGCTATGAAGCCATCATCTTGCCAATGGCTGAATGTGCACATCAGTGGAGGACGATAAACAAATGTCCCGTGTGGAAAAAACCCAAGTCGTCCTGGTACACCCTCTGTCCTCAACAGAGGACTTAGTTATAATTCTCCATTTATTAAAATATTTTTATTCATTTTTACTTTGTTATATATACAGAGAAAAGAATTGTGTATATAGTTTTTAAAATATGTATGACTGACTGACAGAGACAGAGAGAATCTTCCATTGCTGGTTCGTTCTCCCAAATGGCCACAATTGCCAAGGCTGGGCCAGGCTGAACTGGGGGCCAGGGGCTTCTGCCACATGGGTGCAGGGTGTCTAGCACTTGGGGCATTCTCCACTGCCTTCCCAGTCCATTAGCATGGAACTGGACCGGGAGTGGAGCAGCTGGGACCAGAACCGGCACCCACATGGGACATTGGTGCCCACTCTGCATAGTGATACTCCCTCCCTGCCTCACTGCCACCCTCCCCCCCCTTCTCTTTCTTCTTTTAATTTTTACAATGGCATACCTTCAAGTTACTTTATAATCACAAGACAAACCTCCAGTAAATACCTGTGGCTACGGAAGGGATGATTTGCAACAGAGATGCCTACGAAGTACTTCCTGTCCCAGGTGATCAGGGTTCAGAGTCCTGGTGATGAGTGCAGGACACACCTCTGCCACCACGAGAGAGACAGCAAACGTATAATTGAACTCGAATGTGTCCTATGCTTTAGTCTTCTGTTTTAGAGAATTGGGCATAAAGAAGTAGAATATGTGGAGATTCATGAAATCTCAAATCCATTTTCCACTTTCCCACTTAGAACTCTCAAACCGAACAGATCCACACAGAAATCTCAGGCCCACCAGCGGCTCACAAATAGACAAGAGCAGCAGTTTTCTTAGGCCCTGGTGTTCAGGGCTGGCAACCCTTTCATCCTGTGAAAACGCAGGAAAAGCCCGGTGCGATTTCTCAACTACACCTGTAGCCAAAGTTAGACCCACATGTATAAGAGAAAAGTAAGGGTTTTTTTTTTTTTTAGAAATTTTCAATCTGTGAGAGCATCAGGTGCAATGTGTACCTAATATGTGTTAATTATAAATCACTAATATCTATTATATTGTATTTATCATGATGATGACTTTACACTGCATCAATGCCATTTTTCCACAGAAAATGGTTCAGAAACAAGACTTATATGATTTACTTGAGCATAATAGTTTATGCTATGGAGAATGGTTATGTTCGCATCTATAAGAAATGATTCCTCAGCTCTGAAATAACAGATAATAAGCAGAAAATAATCTGCTTCAGATAAGAAAATTAAAATTATAGTTTCCCATTTCCTTATTCTGGAAACAGATTACCAATCTCCAAAGTAACTGCAATAACTCGTGTAAGAAATCTAATCTTCTCTGGTGAAATGAAAAGTGAGGGTTTGAGGGAAGAGGAGAACCCGCACGGCTTCCCTGCAGTGAGAGGGTAGAGGCGTCCTGCGTGGAGGAGGCAGCCGCCGGGAGGCACTCGCAGAGAAAGCCGTCTCACGGGGTGCTGCTCCCTGCTGCACTGCTGTGCTGTTTACACGGTTGGACCCTCACGGCAGAGACGTGTGGGGACTGTGGACCACGAGGACCCGGGAGCGACCCTCTGGGGGAAGGGGAGGGCCGACGCAGCACCCTCTGGGTGGGCGGGGACCCCCAGGAGGGGCCGCGAGGGTTGGGAGGAGAGTCCCCATCAGCTACTTGGCACCTGCTCAGAAACACGGGGCGGTGACCGCAAGTAGCCAGTCCTCCGTGGGTTGGAGATGGGATTCACCATCTCAGCACGTGAGCAGAGCCCACGGGCGGCTGCTCCCTGGGTTCTCGTTTACGTGGTGGGAATCCTAGCTCTGTGCTGGCTGCTGTGTCCTGTTGGCTGCTGCACCCCCTTCCCTGCCCAGGCCTGCACATCGAGGGCATCGTGCTTAAGAGGAGGTCTAGTTCCAGGGAATCACCCCATCTGGGTCTTCCTTACCCACTTGCTCCCCGGCCTGGCTGTCAGCTTTCTCTCTCTCTCCTCAGGCCACAGCGCCCTGTCTCCCGCCATCCGTTCCCAGCCTCTCGCCAGTCGAATGGGGAGAGGTGTCAGCACCATATACAGCTGCTTCCTGGGTTTATCAGACTGTGTGTGCTGTCTTTATTTGGATAGCGGTGGGCACTCAGCAGTCACCGCAGAGGATGCTGCTTGGTGAAGTTCTGATATCTGGTTCCTGGGGAAGCACCTGAGCAGCATGGGAAAGTTCATTGTGGTGTGCGTGGCTGGGCCCCGGGAGCACAGGGGCAGAGTGCTGGCTGGCACGGTCGTGGTGTGCCGTGGCTGGGCCCCGGGAGCACAGGGGCAGAGTGCTGGCTGGCACGGTCGTGGTGTGCCGTGGCTGGGCCCCGGGAGCACAGGGGCAGAGTGCTGGCTGGCACGGTCGTGGTGTGCCGTGGCTGGGCCCCGGGAGCACAGGGGCAGAGTGCTGGCTGGCACGGTCGTGGTGTGCGTGGCTGGGCCCCGGGAGCACAGGGGCAGAGTGCTGGCTGGCACGGTCGTGGTGTGCGTGGCTGGGCCCCGGGAGCACAGGGGCAGAGTGCTGGCTGGCACGGTCGTGGTGTGCCGTGGCTGGGCCCCGGGAGCACAGGGGCAGAGTGCTGGCTGGCACGGTCGTGGTGTGCCGTGGCTGGGCCCCGGGAGCACAGGGGCAGAGTGCTGGCTGGCACGGTCGTGGTGTGCCGTGGCTGGGCCCCGGGAGCACAGGGGCAGAGTGCTGGCTGGCACGGTCGTGGTGTGCCGTGGCTGGGCCCCGGGAGCACAGGGGCAGAGTGCTGGCTGGCACGGTCGTGGTGTGCCGTGGCTGGGCCCTGGGAGCACAGGGGCAGAGTGCTGGCTGGCACGGTTGTGGTGTGCCGTGGCTGGACCCCGGGAGCACAGGGGCAGCGTGCTGGCTGGCACGGTCGTGGTGTGCCGTGGCTGGGCCCCGGGAGCACAAGGGCAGAGTGCTGGCTGGCACGGTCGTGGTGTGCGTGGCTGGGCCCTGGGAGCACAGGGGCAGAGTGCTGGCTGGCACGGGGTGTACTGACACCCTAGCTCCATGAGGAGTGTGGGATGACCTGCACAGCCGCCTTGGGGATTCCTTCTCCAAGGGTGAGGGCTGACCCACAGCCTTGGGGAAACCCCGCATGACAGCACACACTTCTGTTGATCGACGGCCTCGTCATCATGAAGAGTCCAGGAGGGGTCCTCGCAGAGGCCTGGAGGGAGGGGGCACAGGTGTCAAAGCCTCAGGCGGCGGCAGGAAGCTGTCATTCTCTTCGACCCCTCATGTAGAGCCACACATCTCCCACTTCCCGCTGCTTCCGCTGCCTCCACGTGGTTAGACAGCTGTGTTCTGCTTCAAGATCATTTGAAACATATCTGTGAAACATCTCTCGAGATGTCTTCTTTGACTCAAGTGTTTGGAAGAAGTTTGTTTATTAGTCTCCAAGTATTTGAAGTCTCCCTGTGTTCCTCTTATTATTGATTTTTAGTTTAATTTCATTGTGATCTGAGAGCCCATTTTCTGTCATTTAATGCATTTCATTTGGTTCAGCTGTTGTCTGACCCAGAATGTGTCTACTGTGATGTGCGTGGAGTGCTGGAAGACAATGCTGTTCTCAGTGGAGCCGGCTGTGCGTCAGCCAGACCCTGCTGACAGTGACGCCCTCAGCCCAGCTTCTACCTGTCGGTCTCCTTCCTGCCAGGTCTCGTCTCCAACAAGGACACAGGCTCCGTCCCGGCCTGGAAGTCTGCTTAGTCTGCCTGCGCTGGTTCGGCTGGTGCTCCTGACTGCATCGCTGCCCATCCCCCTCTGGCCTTGCGCTTCTCCACCAGGCTGTGTCCTCGTAGCAGCCTGGGCTGCCCATGCATCCCCACAGCCTCCTCTGACACAGCGATGGCCGACGTGGTGGGATTAGCCTGCTCCCTATTAGTTACTGCTTCCTATTGCCTTTGCTTATTTTGTGTCTCCCTTTTGGCTTTTTCTTCCACATCTGAGAATGTTATGACTCCATTTATGTGATTCTATCCCCGTCTTTTACTTTCTAAAATTTTTAAAATTTTAATCTTTAATTAGTTTTAGCAGATTCAATATGATTTGTAGACACAATTCTAAGGACATAATGATGTTCCCTCTCTCCCTCCCTCCCTCCAACCTTTCCACCCTCATTCCTTCTCCCTCTCTTTTTGTCTCTTTTTTTAGTTTTTGAGATAGCACATTTTAAATTTACATTATGGTAAAAATGCTTAATACTTTTTCACCAAAAAAGAAGCTTAACAAGTAAAAAACAAAAGACTTTAGTTTAGTGGGAATATAGGCAATGACTATAAACAATAATTGAATGGAAAATTGACCATTTCACCTATATATAGTAAATACTAAAGTAATCACAGATCATTAAAACTATAATAGTCCAGCATTCTTAACCATCAGTTTCACAAAGGTGTTTAGGTTTTACAAAACTATTATTTGCAGCAATTCTGATACACACAGGCATCTCTTTCTTTTTGGTTTGTTTTTTAAATTCTAGCTCCAAAACCATAAAGGGGAACAGGCAATATTCGCCTTTTTTGGGTCCAACTTATTTCACTCAGCATCACGACCTCCATTCACATCCGTTTGGCTACAGGTGGTGGAAACTGGCAGGGCCCCTCAGGGCTTCTACAGGGCGGCCCCCTGTGGGATGCTTGGAGCGTGAAGGGGGACTTGCTTTGGTCCTCACTGTGAGAGCCTGGCAGCCCTGGGGGAGAAGCACCCCACAGAGGCATGAGGGCCTCCAGGACAAGTAAGTGTCAGACTCTCCCTCTACGGGCCTCGGTCAACCTGACCCTGTCTACGTACTTTGGCAGGTTCATTTCTCCCCCTGGCCACTGTGCAGCCTCCTGCCTGTCTCTCCAGTTGGGACGCTGTGGTCTGCCCTGTGACTCCAGCCTCTGACGGATCCGAGAAGAATTGTAGATTTTCATTTTGTTCTGATTTTTTTCTCTTGTGTGCACAGGAATCACGCTTTCCAAGCGCCCTGCACGCTGGGCCAGGAGTTGAGGTCCCTGGTCCCTGGAAGGGCTCCTGATGGTCTCTTCTCCACTGTGCGAGCCCGCACCTGGAAGAGCGGCGTGCAAAGCAGATGCCAACAGAAGCTTAACTCATCAATGGAGTAGACCCAATGAGTGCCGTGTGCTAAACAGGGACCAGGCCACCTCACACTCACTCCCGTGTCTCTCTGTCTCAACAGCCGTGCATTTGTAAAAACCAGTATTTCTATTTCATTTGTGAAGAATTAAGTGATATGTCACAAAATGAGTGAAAAGTCCCCATGCGATGCCTGGCCTCTTGCTTTTAATGCCTTGTTTTAATCACCTTTAGAAACACTTTATGGAGGGGGCAGGCGCCGTGGCTCACTTGGTTAATCTTCCACCTGGGGCACCAGCATCCCATATGGGAGCCAGGTTCTAGTCCTGGTTGCTTCTCTTCCAGTCCAGCTCTGTGCACAGTGGCCAGGAAGAGAAATGGCCCTGCCGGAGTACATAGACAGGAAGAAGCAGGTTGACCGAGGCCTGCAGAGGGAGAGTCTGACACTTACATGTCCTGGAGGCCCTCATGCCTCTGTGGGGTGCTTCTCCCCTAGGGCTGCCAGGCTCTCACGGTGAGGACCAAAGCAAGTCCCCCTTCACGCTCTCCTCCAGTGGAGGAGGGCCCAGGTGCTTGGGCTCCTGCACCCACATGGGAAACCAGGAGGAAGCATCTGGTTTCTGGCTTCGGATCGGCACCATGAGCGGCCATAGCAGCCATTTCGGGGGTGAGCCAATGGAAGGAAGACCTTTCTCTCTCTCTCTCTCTCTCATCATCTAACTCAGCCTGTCAAATAAAAAAAAAAAAAAACACTTTATGGAGATCTGATGTTGTGGCACAGCTGGGGAAGCCACAGCCTGAGAAAATAGCGTCCCATATAGTCATCGGTTCGTGTCCTGGCTGTTCCACTTCAACCCAGCTCTGTTCTGATGGCCTGGGAAAAGCAGCAGAGGATGGCCCAGGTGACTGTGCCCCTGCACTCACACAGGAGGTCCAGGTGAAGCTCCTGGCTCCTGCCCCAGGGCTGGTGTACACCAAATCCATGAGCCGCAAGCTTCGTCTGGGTCTCCTATGTGGATGCAGGGTCCCCAACACTTGGGCTGTCTTCCTTTGCTTCCCCAGGCCGTGAGCAGGGAGCTGGATTGGAAGTGGAGCAGCCAGGACACAAGCTGGGCCCCTGTGGGACGCCAACATCAACCTGACTTTTCCCGTACAAAGTGCAAAGTCCAGCATGGTCACTGTTTACGAAGTTTTGGCTTCTTTTTGGAGGAGAGAGTCTTGGTTGCCTCATTTTTCGTTTCTGAATTTAGACTTGTTGATGACTAATCCAGAAAGTAGCATTTGCAAAGCGGCTCCCTGTGTGTGTCCACGTGACTGGCACTGTATGGTAGACAGCCGAGTCAATCCAACAGGTGTCTCTTGTTCTTTATCGGGAATGAGCTGCTCCTTCAAGTCTTGCCACTTTTGCTGTCGTCCGCACAAACTTGTGGAAGACGTGTCGAAGGCACTAGGAAGTATAGGGTGTATAAAAGTAAAAGCGGGTTGTATCTCACTGTGTAATGAAAGAGGGTCTCCCAAATGAAACATTCAGTGACATGTTCTTCTTTAATTATGGGGAGGAATGCTTTTTAAGGATTGCATTCTGTCTGGCAGGAAAAAAAGTACCAACTTTCAATTTAGAAAATGATCAAATTAAATATCATATGAAGCTGCCAAGTATAGCAGGGATAATTATCGTAATAATTACAGTGTGCTGAAGATATTAACTTAGAAATACAATGGGGTTGCTATTTTGGTCATCTCACAGACACAGAGCTCAACAGTTCACAGGCCAGAGTCCCAGGAGAGGGAAGAATCTCTCCATTCTCGTGACCTGAGGGCGAGGGATGCTCCCCCTCCTCAATTCCCTTCCACTTCATATTAGCTCCCTTCTCACTGACGTGCTCACATGCTCTTATCTTACATGCTAATCTCCAGTTTAGAAATGTAGGGATCTTTATTGCTTCAAAACTATTCCTGTAATACTTACACATATGCTACACCTACCGTTTGAGCCTGATTGATTTTATTCTTTTCAACTTATTGGATACTTAGAATGAGGACTTTTAGAATTTTAGAAATTATGCAATTTTATCCCTTCATTAAGATAAAAAGATCAAACTGTACAACTTTCTCAGTGTTAAATATTTTATTAAGAAAAACACACAGTTGTGTGCGTATATGTGAAATACAGTTGTGGAATTGTAGGGCTATTCCAATGTTCTTTTTAATCTTAGAAAGTTTATTGATTTGAAAGGGAGAATGACAGAGAGATGGGAATAGACAGAGAGAGTGAGAGATATTCCATTTACTGGTTTAGTTCCCAATGCCTGTAACAGCCAGGCCTGGGCCAGGGCCAAGACAGCAGCCAAGAATCCCACTACGGTCTCCCACACGGATGGCAGTCGCCCGAGTTCTTGAAGCATCACCGACTGTCTTCCCAGGCATGTTAGCGAGAAGCTGGATCTGAATCGGAGCCGCTGGGACTCAGTCAACCTGCGCTCCGATATGGGATGCCGGCCTCACAGCGGCCAGTCCTGCCGTGCCACAACACAGACCCTGATGACAATTTTGAATCTTATATAACATGGATTAATTGTTTGGTGACTAAAATATAATTTAACCAACTTACTTAATACGTTTTTCAAACTACTGAATGTGTTAGAGGAAACTGGGCGTTCGGTGAAGTCGGATTTCCCTCCTGGGATTGATGCACTCGCCGCCCCGCAGAGGCAGGGCCTGGACTTGGATGGAGAAGTCCTGAGGGCATCAAGCAGTGCCTTACTCTTCCTTCTTCCTAGGACGCCGGTGCTCCAGGCTCCAGTGTGGATGAGATGCCACAGCCTCACCATGGTGAGAAGGCAGGCCCTGTGCGATCACCAGCCCAGGAATCCTGCCTGCAGCGCCACAGCTGCTGTGTGTCCTGCTTGGAGACGCCCGTCGGCGGGTCCAGGGGAATTCCAGCTAAAGGTCAAGTGCTTAAAGGACACCCAGACCACTGGCTCCTCGTCACTTCCTGCTTCCCCAGCTCTGCCCATCCAACACAAATGCGTGTTTCAAAATACTGGCAGTAAAATAAAAGGACAGAAATGAGTTGTTATATAGTTACTGCTTTTCCACTGTTAAAATGTGCACTTGGACAGCATTGTGCTGGTAACTGGGCAGGCCGAGTGTATGAAGTAGGGTTGTTTAAAGCACACGCTGTGATAGCGAGTGACCTCTAAGACAAACACGCTCAGTCCTGAAAGCCTTGTGTCCTATCCTATCCTTCTTATTGAAACAGACTCGGAAGACCACATGCCGCCATGGCTGCGGGGCCTGGGATTATGCTAAGGCATTGCTCCAGAGGCATGCTTGTCCTCAACAGCATCAGACTGACAGCAGCCACCCAGGTAGCTCTCGCGAGATGCGAGGCCCTGCTGTGAGGAAGCCAGGACTCTCACTCTCAACATGTCCATGGTAGGTGTCACCTTGTTCCCAGTGTGTGGATCCAAAAGCTAAGACATAGGTGTTTAGGCACCTCGAGCAAGTGCATGGCAGTGCATGGACAGTGCATGGCTGAGCTGAGACTTGAGGCCAGACCGTCACCACACGGCTGCTTGCCAGGAGGCAAAGATCGGTTTCCTCAGAGAGAAAGGTTCAGTTGAAAACTGGACTCGGATCTTCCGGTAAACAGTCAATAGCAGCAGACCAACTTTTACAAAGATTTTTGGGGAATATTCTTTCCTACGTCAGGGTTTTATTTTGTTTACAAAGTGCAAGATCTAACTGTCAGGTCACATTCAATGTCTTAGCTGACAGGGTCTTGGCTTAGCAGAAGGAATATAAGACAAGGGGCATTCTTGTAATGAGTCTTGGGAACAGGAAATGGAACCAGGAGGACAACATTTATCCTGGGAAAATCCGGGCGGCTGTGGGTGCACGGCACTGGATCGGCTGTCGGTGTGAAAAGCTGCCGAGATGGACGGAGGGTCCTGCCCAGCTGAACGCCATCAGAGCTTCCAGTCCTAAACGCAGGGCAGTGCGGGGGCGGCTGCAGCCTGGGGCGCAGCCCTTTAGCTGAGCTTCCTGCCTGGTGCCTACCTGCTCTTCACACAGGGACAGAGCGAGCCCCCCTTCCCTCAGGCTGCACCCCGTGGGGGGCCCTGGGTAGACGTGTTTCCAGCCCACAGAGGAGCCAAGTGCCGCGAGACCTCTCCAGACA
Organism: Sylvilagus floridanus; assembly: GCA_949820135.1. Lineage (NCBI taxonomy): Eukaryota > Metazoa > Chordata > Mammalia > Lagomorpha > Leporidae > Sylvilagus > Sylvilagus floridanus. Next base: position 71,001,690 of record OX463229.1, read on the forward strand.
CAAATAACAAGCAGGAAACAATGCAGACGTGAAGAAATGCTATGTAGGTTTTCTCCATGAGCAACACCTACTTGAGTTTCTAACTTCCAAAATAATTCTATTTTGGCCACTGGAATTGCAATCTCGATTCTGGTTTGCAGCCCCCAGGGTGGGAGTGAGCACACCCCCCCCCCCCCCCCACGGCAGACCAGTTTCCACAGAGCTGAATGAGCGAATTGTCTTGAAAGCAGGCCGGGACCCACTCCCCGGGACCCTGGCCACAGGCAGCCGCTCTGAGCCCACACAGAGGCTCATGTAGTCACTATGGCAGGTGCTCAGATGGGATGTATGTCAAAGCCACCATCCACAACAGGTGTGCAAGTGGGTCCAACATAAACAAAAAACTTCACTTATTAAAAAGTGGGGAGTTTCGGTTTGGTCCAAAGGGCCAAGGATACAGATCCCTGTGATTACTGATAAATGCGAAATGACGTAGAGTAAATAGACTGTGTGAAAGGAGAGGGCCAGGAACCGGCAGTGCAAGTCCTCACGGGGGCGGGCAGTGCTGGGACAGCGCTGGGGCCCCCACAGGGAACGTCTGTGTCCCGGGAAAGCAGCCAAGAGCCAGAGAGGACGCCCGGAGCAGCTTCCCCGCAGCCAGAACACAAACGGAACTGTTGGAGCGAACACTGGGACGGAGGTGACCTTAGTGGGCGTCGACAGAGAGAAAACCTCAGAAATCGGTGAGGGAAACCCTCAGCGGCCTGGAACAGAGGCCGGGGAAGAGCGGGGTCACTGATTCCGGGAAGACAGAGCGGAGAACTGAGAAGGAAAACCAGCACTGAGCTCAGGCGGACGCCCAGCGGGGCCAGAAAGACCGCAGGAGAGCACAGAGCAGAAGACAAAGAGGAGAGCACAGAGCCGGAAGACAAAGAGGAGTGCCCCTTATGCCCTGAGTGAGAGGCCGCCCTGGGGAGAGGGGAAGCAGCGGGCTCTTCTCAGAGGATAGGAAAGGGGAGGAATGAGGAACTGTGCGACAAGTGGAAACGCATGCGGGGAACGCTGGAGAAGCTCCTTGGATCCGGGGAAGACAATTTCGAAGCCAGAGTTCCACACCCAGCCGCAATCAGACAAGCAGACCACAAGGTGAACACAGAACCGGCTATTGGAACAATCAGCCTTTCCTTCTGTTCCGCCCTACATTTCCGCCATCATGGTCTCCCGTGCATTACCGCAGCAAAGAAAAGTCTGAAAGTTATGTGAAATAAAAGAAGTTGAGAAACCGAAGATGGAGGGAAGCAAACAGCGAATGTGGAGTTTAAGGGGTCCGGGCGGATTCACCTCTGGGAAGTCATCATTGAGTGGCAGCGTCTCACCCACAGGTTGTTCTCTGTCCGCCCGGTCGGGATCCTTTCGTAGCACTGGCATCTGTTGTTGAAAGCTGGAGGGGCTTGGGGCAGAGCAGCAGCGGACCCCGGATCCTCAGTTACGGGACAAAGCATGGATGACACCGCGAGGAGGAGCAAAGCCCCCCCGTTAGGACAGGCGCGGCAAGAAGATGAGGAGAGACGTGCTGAGCAATACACTTAGAGCCTAAATCATTTAATTTTGATAAAAGCAAACAACAAAAATCTATTTTTACTTTACACGTTTTATCTTTTTGATAGTTTTCTTTCTTTTGGGAATAACGTTTTTTTGAGATCTAACATTCCTGAGAAGCCGAGATACAAAAGCCCAAGTCAACGGTGCATCTGATGGGGCCTGTGCTGTGCACCACCCAGGGCCTTGGTGCCTGTGTGCTCACGCCACGGCAGCACCAGCGAGGTCTCTGGATCCTTTTCCAGTCTTGTTTTTCAGTCTCCTCTTGGGCTCAGGGTTGAGCTTGCCCTGCTGTGTTTCCTGAGGACAGCCCACTTGCTGCCTGGCCAAAGCGTGATGTGCTGGGCCGTCCTCCTCCTGTCTTTCCTACCCTGATATTCGTCCAAAGACAAAAACCAATAGATGTTCAGATGCCAGCCCCCCAATGCCACCCTAGTCCCCAGGCAGCACCTCCACGTGGCAGTCTCCCGCTGCTTCCCCATTCTCACAGCGGAGGTCAGTTCCCACATCCACCCACACAAGTAACGGCATCCCTGTCCCTTCTGCCCAGGTGGCCCCGCAAATGCCATTGTCTGAGCCCCTCCCTGACCTTGCTCTGTCCCTCTGACACTCCCCTGTCCTCAACCACCCGCTCCCAATCAGTCCCCAGCGGTGGAGTGCAGGTGGGCAGACAGAACACTCACAAGGCATGTTGGAGGAAAAACACTCCAGAGTGCTCTCCTGCCTTCTCTGCCCGCACTCAGACAGGAAGGCGAACTTCAGAACTGGCAAGCACATGGCACTTAGAAGGTGCTCTGTGCTCAGGAGAACCCCAGAGCAGTGGTGAGTGCTGGCGATGGATTCAAGGGGGCCCGGCGTCCTCCAGACACCAGCACGTCTGGTGCAGCAGCATCCCAGGACTGCAACCGCTGTTCTGGCTGTTAGGGTCAAATCCCTACCTTTCACCTTCTCCTTCAGATGTTGCCATGGTGATCTGTGAGCACTGGGGTAGGAGAGCCTGCAAAATGAGCATGTTGGAACCCCGCCCCTGAGTGACAGTGCAGCAAGGAGGGCCTTGGGGCCACAGCATGGAGGTGGATTGATCCCCTCACAGAGGTCCTGGGAGCCTTCCCGCCCCTTCTGCCAGGGGATCCAGACCTGCAACATCTTGCCTTGGGACTTCATCCTCCAGAATGAGAAGTTCTAGAGTGCCTTGTGCCGCAGCCCAGCCGGACTGGGACAGAATGAGCTGAACATTTCCCTGTGGTTCTCTCCATTGCTGCCGGCGTCACCTTAATGAAGCAAGCAGGCCAGGTCTCTCCACTCCTGAAAGCTACACAGCGATGTGACAATTATGCAGTGCACAAATTTCAGTGCACCCGTCAAGTCTCCCTCTACTGTGTTGGAGTCTGTTCTGTTTTTCCTTCGATGCTCCCAGCCATCCCTAAGTTCACACTTCCAGGTCGCGTGTCGTTCTGAAAGCCGACATGGGAAGCTCAGTGGCATCCTGGTGCCCTGCGTTGCTGCTGAGAGAAGGAGCAGCCCCTTCCCGACCCTGATGCTGCGAGCCAGTGCCTCTGGAGCCTTGGCAGAGCTGCAACCTGGGCCTGGGTGGACTACGCTGCTTGCTGAACTTGGCAGGCTTTTCTGACTTGCGCACGCAGATTCCTTGTCGTGGCAATGCCACTGCTGGCCTCACACGGAGGCCTCCATTGCAGCTGCTCTGAGGTCCATCACCCCTGCTTCTCAGTTTCCTCCCTTAGTGCTCCAAGGATCTAAAGTGGTGCCCGAATTCGGGAAGAGCAGCTCTGCATGACGGCCACTCCGATGTCCTTCACCGTGCTCTGAGTGAAGACAGGCGCAGTCGACTCCGACCGAACTCTACGTCACATGGACGTTTATTTCCACTCTTAAGAAAACTTTCAAGTTATTCCCAACTTTCCAGGGTTCTGGAGCGTGGAGGTTGCTGGGACGCAGATGCCTGCCCTTCTGACTTTGGTGGCTTAGGGAGAGCTCACAGAACGGACACGTGTGGAACATTTACTCAGTGCCAGGGAGCCCTGGAGGGGTTTAGGTTTTCAGTAAAGGTAATCGTTACCACAGCTTAGTGCGAGCTGCTGCTCCATCCCCACTTAACAGACAGGGAGACTTAGGCCTGAGAGGCTGCAGAACTGGACTGGGGTCACGTGGATGATAACCACTACGGAGAAAACGCCTGGATCCAGGCTTCCGACCACTTCCGCAATCCAGCAGGTGCACTTCCCAGGGGAACAGCTTCTCTTCCAACCTTCGTTTCCCTGAGTTCTGGCTGCAGACCTGTCCTTCCAGGTGGATGAGCACAGCTCTCCTGTGCTTCCTGGTCAAACAGCCAGTGGCATTTGGGGAGGGTTGTGAGACCTTAGGCGTGCTTGGTAAGTGCCTGTGTTCAGTTGTATTCTGTCCACCGTGCTTCGCACAGGCATGGCTGTCCCAGGAAACGTCCAAAGTTCGTAGAGATGCATTCACTCAGCTGTAGAGGGAAACATCACCTGTGCCCTTGGCGGCTCCTTACGAAAGTCCCGGGTCAAATTCAGGGTGCCGATGTGTGGCACTCCCGGCTTCTGCTCACCAGGCCCCAAGAAGATGGTGACCAGGCTGAGAAGCAATGGTGGCGACACTCACCGTTCACACCTCTCAGGTGCACAAGCAGAAGCCAGGCCAGCCATGGGCCAAGCTCCATCCTCCCCTTGACCTTTCTCTGGGTAAGCTCGGGGTCCCATGTGGGGTGTCAGCAGGGCACCTGCATCATCTCATCCAGGCTGGGTTGCATATCTGGGAGTAAACAAGCTGCTTTGAAAAATTCCAGTGAAGCAGCTGTGTAACCTGGCATTTCCCTATCACCATCTATCACCTACCCACCTACCTAGCATCTATCCATGTACCTGTCACCCATCTACCCATCATCTCTATCAAAGCTAATCTATTTAGCTATGTCTGTCCAAGCTATCTATATAAACACGTCTGTCTTCCTGTCATCCATCTTATATCCACCTATCTATCACACCAGGAAGAGGAGAGCCAACTAACTCATGCATGTGCTTAGCACCAGTTCTGACTCCACATGGAGGAAGCATTTGCCTACAGGTGTGGCATGAAAAAGGCCGCAAAGCCTCCTCGTACACAGATTCTCGCTTCCCCAAGAGTTTTACCTTCTTCATCACCAGCTTACACAACACAGGCTTACTTTCTAATAGTTAATTTGCCAATCATTGCCAAGAATGTAATTTCTTCACCTTGTGTGGTATTCTTAGCTTGAAAGTGCAATCCCATAGTGTATTTCTGATCCACTTTTAGCTTGATCCATGAGCTAGATTTCAAATTACACTCCAGCCTCTTCTCTTGTTCAACCTCCATTTAGTGTTTGCAGTCTGCTAAGCAGAGTGCCTTCAGCACTCTGCAAGATTTAGGAACTGATTTGGATGCTGTGAGCCACCATTCCCCGCTCCGCATTGACAAACGCTGGCTGAGAACTGAATGTATACTGATTAGGAGAGAAACAACCCTGGGCACGTGAGGGAACAAATGCATCATCATTTCCATGCAGGCATTCGCACTGCGAAAAAGCGATCACAGTTTAATCAGTGAAAGACTCGAGAGGAAGACAAATGGCAGCTTTTACTGGAGAGTAAAGGACCAGCAAAAATAGTCCAGGATCTCAAATCAACGGATGCAAAGACAAAAGCTCCTCAAATATGTTGGCAGACCACTAAAAGGAAAATATGATATTAAAAGCATGAATGAATGCCAGTCACCTTTTCACGCTAAATAGAGTTTGTATTTCTCTTAACAGTAAGTTAGGCATTTTTCGGCAGTGAGATGTGGTCATCGGTACCTAATTGTCACGTTAGGCTGCGTTACTGGTGAGCGGGTGACAATTCCTTTATGCTCTCACCAAGGTGACTGATACTGCCAGTCTTGTTTTACATCTGGGCCTCATAAGGAGAATAAGACGCAGAAACCAGGGGGACGACTCCTTGCCTTACTAAATTACTATAATTCCAGGATCTCTTTCAAGAAGGAGATGGGCCGGATACACAGGAAGAAAGACAGCCCTTCGTTTATGAACTCTGTCTTGTTCTTTGCTGTGGACTTATTTTTCTCTCTGAACCAGAGCCAAGGTGCTGCTTCTGCTTTCTGATCATGCCAACAATATTGTCAGTGCCTTTGCTCCTTATTTTCCTCTGCCCTCCCTCTCTCCTTCTCAGGTGCTAATCTCTGAATACTTGACTACTTTGTTTTTATCTTTACAGTGTTTCTAATGCTATCAATTTTGTAAAATTATTTTTTCACCCAGAAACCTTTTCTTTAAGGTATACAAACTTCATGCATTTCATAAATACAAATTTAGGAACATAGTGACCCTTCCCACCCTATCCACTCTCCCACCTGCACTCCCACCCTTCTTCCTCTTACCTCTCCTATTCCCATTTTTTAAAATTTTTTTAAAGCGTTCAACAAATAGTATGGGAAAAAAAACTGTTCTTCAACAGTGGAGACCAAGATTGTTCAAAGTCATCGCATCTCAAGGTGTCAATTTCACTTCCACAGATTACCTTTTAGGTGTTATCATGAGTCAGGGAGAATGTATGGTATCTGTCCTTTTGGGACTGGCTTATTTAACTAAGTATAATTTTTGAGGTGGATTCGTTCTGAGAGGAGGAGCGTGGTGGGGGCAAGAGGAGCGGAGTCACCACACAGACCCCGGGAGTCGGGTGAAAGCAGGTCAGAGGTGAGCAGCCCACAGACTCATTTATTTCAGTTGGTACAGCAGCTTATATAGCCAAGACAGCCAATCCAGTCAAGGGGTGGTCTATGCCCCAACCAATCACAGCCTGTTGCCAGGCAGGCTCCATTGCCAGGTGGGTTCTGAAGCCCTTCCTGAGTAACTGATGCTCGCTTGCCAGCGGCCTTCTCATTCCATCACATGTTTTCCAGTTGCATCTATTTTGTTGCACATGATAGGATTTCATTTTTTTAACCATTGTGTAAAATTCCATGATGTACATGTCTCATGATTTTTTAATTCAGTCTTCAGTTGATGGACATTTTGGTTGATTCCATATCTTAGCTATTGTGAATTGAGCTGCAATAAATGTGGGGGTATAGGTAACACTTTCATATGTTGATTTCATTTCCCTTGGGTAAATTCTCAGGATTGGGATGGCTGGGTCATATGGTAGGTTTATATTCAAATTTCTAAAGTATCTCCATACTGTCTTCCATAGTGGCTTCACCAATTTACATTCCCACCAACAGTGGATTAGGGTACATCTTTCCCCACATCCTCACCAGCATTTGTTGCTTGTTGATTTCTATATGAAAGCCATTCTAACTGGGGTAAGATAGAACCTCATTGTGGTTTTGATTTGCATTTGCCTGATGGCTAGTGATCCTAAACATTTTTTCATGTGTCTGTTGGCCATATGGATTTCCTCTTCTGAAAAATATCTGTTCAAGTCCTTTGCCCATTTCTTAGCTGGGCTGTTTGTTGTGAGTTTCTTGATCTCTCTGTATATTCTGATCACTAAGCCTTTATCAGTTGCAGAGTTTGCAGAGAATTTCACCCATTCTTTCAGCTGTCTCTTCACTATCCTGAGTGCTTCTTTCACATTCCAAAAGCTCCTCAATTCGATGTAATCCCGTTTGTCAATTTTTTCTTGCCTGCTTTGGAAAACATCTTTGCCCTGTAGGCTTGTTTTGGTGCAGGCAGATAAATGTGGGTGCAGAGAAAGCATCAGCCTTGCTCCTGGTCCCTCTGAAATTCAAGATGTCCAATGAAACTGGGCCGGCAATCTCTGATGACCTCCCCCATGTGCCCACCCTGCATTTCAGACTACCTCATGTTCACTGTTCTTTTCTCATGCCCTCCATCATCTCTCCTCCAGTCTCACTCTTCCATGTTCACAAGAATGGGAAAGCAATCAGAGAACTTCACAGACTCCCCAGCAAGGGGCTGCTCGACAAGCAGCACCTCCACCCGCGTGCTTCATCTTCTCTACTGTCACCCCGAGTCACAGGATGCAAAGTCATCTTGCACTGCTCTCCCCAAAGGACTGGCATCAGCCTGGACAGAACAGAGGGTCCCATTTCCCTTGGGGACACTCTCTTCTGATGCCCATAGCATCACCAGGGGGTTTCCCTTCTCTGCTTCTGAATACACCTCCCCAGGGCCTTTCTGGCCTCTGCTCCAGCCCAGGGCCTCTATGTGATGGAAGGTGCCAGGAACCAAACTCCCAGCCTCTTCCCTTTTCAATTGCACTCATTCTAGAGGCGATACATTCAGTCTCTGAGATTTAAATCCGTCCAATGCTGGTCATTCCCAAACAGATGTTCTTACCCTGGGTTGTTTCTCAGTTGGTGCGCCCTGTGTCTAAAGCTCATCAGCAAACACTCATCCACCTGCTGTTGGGTATGATCCTGCTTTGCACCTCTGGGGACTTATTCCCATCATCTTGCCACTGTGACTCCTGTCTGGTAGTCCACTTTTGGGATACATCAGTTCACTCAGGAGAATTCCAGAATCCATTAATTGTCCTGCCAGGCACAATGTGATCTGGACTTTCCCAGAGCGTGGGAGCAGCACCACCTCTGGGACAGCCACCCTGTCCTTCATGCTGTTCCTTCCACACCTGTGCACAAGCTCACACCTAGGCCTCTGTGTTTACAAACCCATTTGCCAGAAGGGCTCAAATTCTGCCTGGCCACACCCATCCGCCCCTTCACTCTGTAAAGTCGTGTTCTCTGGAGAGGGGCTCTGCAGTCACTACCAGCCATGTGCGTGTCCGTGTGTGCTTTGGTGTGATGCCCCCAGCCTGCTCCACCAGGGCATTTGTGGTGATGAATTCGGTTCACAGCTGCCTCCTTGTACCTAGGGCCTTGCCGGGTACCACTCTGTGTGCTAGAACACGAGTGTCTGTCCACTCTGCAGGTGTTTGTGAAGACATGGCCATGCTTCCAAGTATGACAATTAGATGAAAAGAAGCATTGATGGCTTCATGAATTTCCTAACACAGTAATCAACACATTCATGGAAAGAAAGGCAACAGAGGAAGAGAGAATTATCTGTGGATCTGACTCAGAACCACACACATGATTAACAATCTTGGGAAATTGAGTGGGCTGCAGAAAATCATGGACTCTAAGATAACCAAGGAAGCCAGTGCAGCTGTTCTGAGAAACAAGGTCCCGACAGAGGCCTTTTGAATGGTTTCAGTGATTATTGGAAAATCAAGAATTTCTTGATTAAATGTTTAAGTGGAAAAAATGACAAAATTTCAAATAGCATAACATATATATTATACACAAGAATAAATACATGAGATAAAACTTGCTATTTTAAACTACATGCAAGAGCTCAGATGCAGAGTTTAAGTATGAAAACAAGATGATCTGAGAATATTGTATCTGGGGAAGCTATTCTTCAAATATCAAAAAAGACAAAGGTTTTCAGCTATGGGGCATTCTATGTCACCATTGTACCCAAGATAAAATGGGAAGACAGTGACAAGGGGGGTAGACAGCACCCCAAAATATGAAAGAAAACAAGAAATAAACATGGAAGAAAATAAATGGAGGGTGTACTCAAGCGTTGGATTCCAGCCACTAGCCTGGGGCTTTCAGTGTCCATAACAACTTTCAGAAGAACCTGAATAGATTCCTTGTTTCACTAATCTTCCCCTGATTAAATTACTCACCCGAGGGGGTCGATGGGTTGATGTTCTATTTTACAGCATTTATTGGATTGTGGTTAATTCCTCCATATGGGTGAACATTGCATAGGAGGACCTAAGTCCTTTGGGAAAAGATTACTTTCCAGGCAGCACAAGGGTGAAGCTGCTCAGAGGAGAAGGACCAAGGAACTGGTCCACACGGCCCCCGGTCTCTGCATGAGTGCAGTCTGTGCTTATTATTATTTGTAATCCAAGTGTTTTTGGTTCCACATTCCCTTTAACGACCACATATTCCTCCTGCCTTGCTTTTTAAAACAGTAAATGAAAAAAATTACTTTTCATAGTCTACTAATGGTAGTGAGAGTTCAAACAACTGCCCTTTTTAAAAAATTTATTTATTTGAGAGGTAGAGTTACAGACAGTGAGAGCGAGAGACAGAGAGAAAGGTCTTCTGTCTGTTGGTTCACTCCCCAAATGGCCACAATGGCCAGAGCTGTGATGATTCGAAGTCAGGAGCCAGGAACTTCTTCCCAGTCTCCCATGCGATGCAGGGGCCCAAGGACTTGAGCCATCTGCTACTGCTTTCCCAGGCCATAGCAGAGAGCTGGATCAGAAGAGGAGCAGCCAGGACCAGAACCAGTGCTGATATGAGATGCCAGCAGACAAGCGGAGGATTAACCCACTAAGCCACGGCACCAGCCCCACAACTGCACCATCACAGTATTTATCAACCCACAGTGAGAACAGTTGAGGGGAGAAAAACAACTTGAAATTTTTATTTAAGTGCAAATAAAAAGATTAAAAAGTACTTAGGCATGGTTGGTTCGTGGGAACAGCTTACGGGGTCTGGGCTGCTGCCAGAGCAGCAGCTGCTTAACCAGCAGACCCCGTTTCCCGGTTCTGCAGGCTGAGGGACATGTGTGTGGGGAGGCCCCGATTCCTGGATCTCACAGATGGCCGTCTTCCTGTTCATCCTCCCAGGGCAGGGCAGGAGTGGCAGGGAGCTGCCCAGATCTCCATATCCGGGTACTAATCCCACCCTGAGGGCCACACCATGACCTAGCCGCCTTGCAAAGTCCCGGCCTTCTGATGGGGACAGCATCAGTAACGGATCTGGGGGAGAAACAGGTGCGCATTCTGGAAGAGAGCTGAATCGCATTTGCTAAGAGTGCTGGCTGTGGGGAGGTCCTGAGTGTTTTCCTGCCACTCAGAACCCCAGTTACACACGATAGACGTGTGTTAAATACTTAGCCTCTGTTGTGTGGACAGTACCCAGGACGCTGATTAGGTGATCTTACTTCACTAATGGTTTTCATCCCAGGCTGTGCATTCAAGTCCCTTGTGGTGCATTTAAAAAACACAACTGAAAAGCACAATTCCCAACCCATTAATTACACTTCCTTAGGATGGAGCTTGTGCATCTACTTTTTCAGTACACTGTAAGGAATTATGATGCATAAAAGAATAAGAAAATAGCAACAGCACCGGAATGAAGAAGTCACACATACATAAACTGGCAATCTTGTCTTGCATACGTGTGCAATATTTGTTCCAATCCCCCGACATCTTACTCATGTAAGTCACATTGATTAATTAGGAAGAGAGGCCTGGGCTCTTAGTCTGTGGAGTGGAAAGATGTGTACCATTCCCACAAAAGGAAAGGCGCTTAAAGCTTCTCTTGAATAGTCGCATATAATTTAGAAAATGTTTATTGCACTTTCCTCATGTTTGCATCTTAGAGCGAGCGGAAGTGACTCTGCATTAAATCACACACTTTACCTAGGCTTCGGCTTTCTCGTGAACAGCCGAGAGCCAGCCCAGGGTCCCAGTGCCCTCGGCTCTCCTCATCCTGACAGGTGCCCGTGTCCACAAGCAAACACCTCTTCTACATATTTCTGGGTTTCGCTTATGTATTCCTCTGCCTAGGTCATAACTGGCCTCTGTCCAGCTGAGAATATAAAACAAAACCCACTCAGCTTATAACTTTATATGTGTGAGGAGTCGCTCAATTGAAGAATGTGCGGAGAACTCCTTACAATTCAGTAATGAGATTTTCTCTTCGTACTGGACAAGAGAAGGAACAGTTTTAACCAATATCCTTCCCATCATTGATGACAAGGATGAAGGGATTTTTCTTGTGCAAGGGAAGGGAAATTGACTTTGTAAGATTTTCATTTGAAAAGCATAATTCATTTTTCTGAAGTAAAAGGCAGCGCTGTACCCGCTGCACCTGCATCAACTCAACGAGGGTTCCCTGAGCAGCCCTGGCCTCTGTTCCACGGTGCTGTGCACTGGTGGACCCGGCACCAGGCCCTGTGCTCAGGCAGCTCAGCTGGCCCTGGAGGAGGGACCCGCTCAGGACATCTTCCAAGCTGCTCAAGACATTTTCCTGCTACTGACATAACATGCCAAGACCCGGTAACTGATAAGGAAAGGAGGTTTATTTTGGCTTGTACTTCTGGAGGCTGGGAAGTTGTGGCCAAGGGGCCACATCTGTGGGGGCTTCCTGCTGCGTCCACTCCTGGCAGAGAGCAGGGCAGCAGGTGCCTGAGGAAGCGCAGAGGGATGAAGGAGGCACAGACCCCTCAGAGGACCTGCCTTGGGATGACTGAGCCGGTCCTGAGCCAGCTGCACCCGTGTTTCCAGGGAGACAGAGCCCCCGGGATCCAACCCCTTCCGAAGGCCCTACGAGCTCCCCGCACCTTTACACTGACAAGTAAGTGACAGCATGAGTGCCAGCAGGGACCAGCTACACCTTAGCACACGCAGAGAGGAGACATAAACGCGGGGGCTCTGTCTTCCGAGCCGTGACGGGGTGGTTCGCAGGCTCTGTGAGAGATTCCGGGACCAGAAATCTTGTATCTGGAGATGCGGAGCTGGGGCAGGCAGAGCAGAAGGCCTTGTGACAGCTGATTGACAGCCCAGCTGCTGTGGGAAAGCGCAGGGCCTGACCTGTGGACGGGAGGCCCAGGCCAGCGTGTCCAGGTCACTGAGACGGGCGCTCTCCCCAGACCTCCCTCAGCGACGTCTTTATGTGAGGTCCGTCCACTCTGAAAGTGGCTGCCCGGCCCCAGACCTGCAGGAACGCGGCTCCTCATTATGGGATGGCCTTCTGTAGGAGCCCTGCCCATCCTGGTGGGGTCTTCCCGCCTGCTCTGTACCCTCAGGAAGTGGCGGCTCAGAGGATTGCTTTCAGTCTTGAGGTTGCACACAGCTTTTTAAATCTCGCCTCGTGGTCCTTGGGTCAGTTCACCCGCTTCATAAACACAGCCTGGTTACCTTTTTTATTCCAATGAACTCCATGCGCCAATTTTTTTTTTTTTTTGACAGGCAGAGTGGACAGTGAGAGAGAGAGACAGAGAGAAAGGTCTTCCTTTGCCGTTGGTTCACCCTCCAATGGCCGCCGCGGCCGGCGCACCGCGCTCATCCGATGGCAGGAGCCAGGTGCCAGGTGCTTTTCCTGGTCTCCCATGGGGTGCAGGGCCCAAGCACCTGGGCCATCCTCCACTGCACTCCCGGGCCACAGCAGAGAGCTGGCCTGGAAGAGGGGCAACTGGGACAGAATCCGGAGCCCCAACCAGGACTAGAACCTGGTGTGCTGGTGCCGCAAGGCGGAGGATTAGCCTGTTGAGCCATGGCGCCGGCCCATGCGCCAATTTTTGTAAAACGTATCCGGCTCTCTGTTCATTCTGATAGTTTGAAAATCACACCTCTCTTCTACTTTTCTTGAGTTATTTTGTTCAAAATTACTTAAGAGGATCGTCTTGACCCACACTATGCAGGTGTCAACACGCCATCTGGAAAGAGCTGATATTTTTATATTTTGAAAAGCTGTTTTATTCATAAGTTGAATAATTATATTAAAGGGATAGTGAAAATAGCTATTTTTCATTTTTAATGAAAATTCAAGCATAGAAAATAGAAAATTCAGGGTTTTTTTTATATATACACACCTGGGACACGCACTGTCCTGTGAATGCAGCCCACCGTCCATCAGCTCTCGTGCAGGAGCCTGGGGCCCTCAGTCTCGTGGACGCTGACTCCTGGCTGCAGGGGCTCCGACAGACCAGCCTGTGATTGCTTCTGCTCCATCGTGTCCTTGCTTCTTCACGACACCACGCGTTGGAGACCGCGGAGATCATAACTCCATGGTACAGAGGCTGACCACCCCTGTTGGGCCACAGTTGCACATTATTATTCTTCCAATTTGCAAAAACCAAGCAGAATAATCAATTAGTACTGCAAATTACTTCCCACAATGTATGTCCTTCCAACCAACGTTTTTGCTGTGAGGACTTTATTTTTAGGAGAGTTTTGGTTTCACAGCATGACTGACAGGAAGGCAGAGAGATTCCTCCCCAATTTCTGCCCCATAGGGCAGGGCCTCCTCCGTGATCCGCGTCCCCACGGAGCGGGACAATGCTCTAACCGGGAGCCTGCACTGACACACCATCACCTGCTCCGTCTATGGCGTACGTGAAGGCCCACTTTTGCTGTCACAGTTTCTCCAAGGCCGGACGCCGAGTGCTGACTGTAGCCACCGTGGTGGTGTTGCACGGAGCATGGACATTGCCCTGTGCGCTGCATTGCTTCCTCCCCACCCCCCAGCCCTGACGACCACTGACATCCTCACTGTGGCCCCCTGTGCCTTTCCCGGGACGTCACAGAGCTGGGCTCGCACAGTGTGAGCAGTGTCTTGACAGTAACACACATCAGTTTCCCCCGTATCTTCTTAGAGCTCCTGTTTGTGTCCTTTGAGCACTGAGTCGTGGTTCATTGCAGAGATGCACACGGTTCCACCCTTCACCCCAGAAAGACGTCGGGGTCACTTCAGGTTCTCACCATGGTGAATGCGTCTGCTGCAAACGCTGTGTGCAGGCTTCGTGCGGACACATTTTCAACTCCTCTGGATAAAGTCCGAGAACAACTGCTGGATAACATGGTAAGAGTGTGCTTAGCTTTATTAAAAAAACAAAACAAAACAAAACAAAAACAACCCTGAAACTGCCCTCTGATTCGCATTCCCTGCAGCAAACAGGAGCACTCTGGTGCAGCACCCCCTCTCCAGTGGCTCACGCTGCCAGGGCTCTGGCTTTGGCCACTGCAGTGGGCATGGGTGGGGCCTCTCAGCTCTCTCCATGGCTGGCTTTCTGACATGCAGGACATGAGGCACCTTTCCCAGGCTTATTTGGCTTCTGTTCTTCCTTAGCGAGTGTCAGGTTAGGGCTCCGGCCCACCTTTCCCAGTGTGGTCGTGCTCTGGGCTTCCATGTTGGTTTGGATGGCGGTCTTAGAAGACGTGTCACTGTACTTTTTCCTATCTGTGGCTTGTTGGTCACTTGTTTGACAGTGACTTTCCTAGAGCAGAAACTTTTAATTTTAATGAATATAGCTTGTCATTTTTTTTCATAAAAGGTGCCTTTGGGCTATACAAAAAAAAAAAAATCACCAAAGCCAAGGTCAGCTACATTTTTTGAAATGAATCTCTATTATCACTTTTGATTTGTGTCACAGGTCCCTCCTGTCAGTGTCAGGCATTTTGCCTCGTGGTTAAGACACCAGTAGGAAGCTCGCCTCCCAACCTGGAGTGCTCGGGTTCGAGAGCCAGCCGGTCCTCTAGTGCACGCCTGAGACGCACACCCCAGGAAGCAGCAGCTGACGGGCAGTGGCTGGGTCCCTGGCACCCAAGCGAGCTGACGGACTGAGTGCCAGCTTCTACCTTCAGCCTGGCCGGACAACAGCCATCGCAGGCTCTGGGAGGAATGAGCCGAGAATGAGAGCTCGCTCCCTCTCCCCCTCTCTCTGAATTTTAAAATGGAAAAGAACAAACAGAAGAAGCCTCCTGGATGATGATGAAGGCGCACATTTCACTTTTATTCTTCGAACATGATCGTTTACTCATTGAGTGTTGACTTTGGGAAACTTCACCTGCGCCGTTTCGTCTGACGACACCGACCGAGACTTCAGCCGCAGGACGGACTTGGCCATCACTGCTAGGGCAGGAAGCCCTGCTGTTCACCTCTCAGCATTTGCTCTTTGACCCACATGACTGAGGATGTCATTCTCTTTGCCATTTTGATGGCATTCTCTCTTCAAAAGCCCGATTTTTCAAGTGTGTTTAACATATTCCATTTTAAGGAATGCTACAAGATTATGGTTCCAGATTTATTTTATAACTTCTTGAAAGATGATGGAATATTTTGAACAACCCAATTAAAAAACTGAAGGATGATGTAATATTGATGATTTGTTTTAGCATTGCATCATTCCAGATGATTCAATTTCAATTTTATTATATTCTTCCTTTAGTGTAGTTGGGGATAATTTATGAGTACTGATAAAATAACTTAATTCCTAGGTTATAAAAGCAAAATATGCCAAGGTATAGGTGAAATAGGCTCACCAAGATACTGTAATGACCATTAAATTTTAAAATTAGTCAACGGGATCACATTATGTACAATATCTTTTGTTTAAAATCATAAAATTACAGTTGTCAATTACATCTACAAAATAACCTCATGGCCTTGTTTTGAAACATGGAATGTTATATTTTACAATACATGCAGATTGATTTGGTTTCCATTTTATCTTTGGAAATAAAAATTATGAAATAGTATATTTTACAAAACACATACTCAAGGATATCCTCACTCTAAACAGGGTCAGATCAAAGTCTATCTAGGTTAACGTATGAAAAATAATATCAATGGGTGTAATAGTCCTGTTTTGACTTGACCTTGAGACGAAACTGAGGCTTTGTTTCAAACTTTCTTAGTAAGATATGCTAACAGCAAGATGCAGGAATCTGACTGTGCAGTTAGACTATTGCACTGTGGGTGTTCTGCATCTCAGCACTGGCTCAGAACCCTGGGAGTCTCTTCCTACCACACCCAGTCCCCGCCCCTTTCCAGGTGACTGTTCTCTGGAGTGCTGTCGGCACAGGTGTGTTCTGCCTGCTTGGGGAGATGGTGAACATGAGGGACACAGCGCCCTCCTTTCTGTCTGCCTCCTTTCACCATCATCCTTGTCATCACTCGCCGTCTGGGGTGTGCTCATTCTACCCTCTGTGGCTCTTCCCCATGACTGTGGTGCAACCCATTTATCCTGCCTAGTGCTGATATGGATACTGGTCCATTTTTACTGTTGTAGGAATATTGCTATACATAATCTTTGCATTTCTTTTCATAAACATGTTCAACTATTTTTTGGCTTTATAACTGTGATTCAATATTTAGCACTGCCAGTTTCCAAATGCAGTTGTGTCAAATTTCATTCCCATTAGCTACATATGAGATTTCTTCTCAACACAAGTCTTTTCCAACACTTGGCTCTGAAAAGGTTTTTTTTAGTCTTTCTGGCAAATACATTGTCTTATCTTGTGCATATGCTAAGTTTTTAGAATGAATACCAAACAATGAAACTCAGTATCTTTTCTTAGGTTCATTAGTTCTTTGGTTCAGGAACAAGGACAGACATGTATACTCAAACTTTTGCTCCATTTTGATGGCATTGTCTTTGATTTTATTTATTGAATTGTTTTTATGTATTCTGTATATGAATCCCTGTCAGGTATGTAAATTGAAGATATCTTCTATCACACTAAGGTTTACTTTTTACTTTCATAATTTTCCATTCTTTTTCAAAAAGTTTTTAAATTAATCTTTTTTATTTTTGAAGCAATACAGATTTACATATACAATTGTAGGAAAAATAAAATAAACACCCCCTGTACCCTTCAACCAAGTGGCCCCAGTGGCAACATTTTGTAGGCTACAGAACAATACCACGGTCAGGGTATTCATGGTGAAGCCACGGAATGGATCTGGCTTGTGGCTGCATCACTTGTCCCCTGTTGCCCCCTCCCCACCCAGGCTCCTGCTGCAGGAGCCGTCCTGACACCCTGCCCACCTGGAGTCCTGTGATGCAGATGCTTCCCTGCACCTGTGAGCTCTGCCCTACCCAGGGGCCAGTAAAATCCTGGTGGGCACCCTGGGCAGCCCAAGCTGTGGAAGCCCCAGAAGACATCTGGGTGATTGCTCACCCTCCTGCCAGGAGTGGCCCATCCACCCACCCTCAGCGGGGGAAGCTACTGGACAACCAGCCTTGAGTGGCAGATGCCACAGAGGCACAGGGAAGCAAACGAGTGGCCCATTCCACACCCTCAAAACCCCCAGAAATGACTGCGTAGCCTTCCTGACTGCCTTAGCCAGGACCCTGTCCTCGGGCAGGGTGTGCTGCACCCACAGAGCCCATGTGGGAAGCTCCTAACTTACAGAAGCTGGGGGCCTCCAGCATCCACAGCTGACACCATGGGCACAGCTGCCGGTGGATCCTCCTGGCCCGGGGGCTGCACCCAGGCAGTGTTGCAATCTTCCAACCCCAGCACCCACGACACGGCAACACCAGCGTAGGCTGCAGCTGAGGCAGCTCTACAGACCTTCACCAAAGCACCCACCTGGACCCAAATCCAACACAGCACATCCAACCGACACTCAAGGACACACGTCCAGGAGCAGCCTTCTACGGGAGCCAGCCCACAAAACCGGAAGGAGCAACTGCTTCACCAGATGCACAGAAACCAACAGAGCTGCACAACAATCATGAGAAAAGGGAGTTAGCATGAGGCCGCCAACAACACATGGAAGTCAATGACGCGATGCCTGATAAAGAATTCAAGGCTAATTTTAAGAAAATTAAATGAGATGTAAAAGAATACGGGCAATTCAATGACATAAGGAAGACGGTTAGTGATGTGAATGTGAAATTCAGCAGAGATTAAGATAATAAAAAGAGCCAACCAGAGATCATGGAATTAAATAACTCAATAATTATAATTGAAACACGATGGAAACCTTCAAGAGCAGATCTGAACAGGCAGAAGGACTTTTAGTGAAGACAGTTCCTTTGAAAAAGCCTTTAGACAAAACAGATTCTGTCTTCTTTATATCCAAAGTTTTCAACAGAGATGTAACTCAACTTTTAATTTACGGTGAACCCTTTCTGTATCTTATTAAAGAAAACGTGCCCTTCTCTGGCACCGTGAAGCCTTCCCAGTGCCTTTAGCTGAGGTGTTGGTTAAATACCACCTAGTTTCGAGATGCACTAATTAAATGTCTAACGCTCTTAGAACTCACCTATTAGACGTTGTACACACTTCACATTATTGCAGCTAGCACATTTTCCAAAAGCACGGGTCACCATATTTCAGATCTAATGGCGCTAGGTTCAGTGCCTTTTCCAGGATCCCCAAGCCATCGCCGTGAATCTCAATGTCTGCGTCTTGTTTTGCTTTTGTGTCTTTGTTGTTGCTGCTGTAGCAGCCATTCTTGTCCTTCCGCCATTCCCAGGAGAGTCCAGGGTGACTTGGCAACACTATGGCAACACCAAAGACAAAAACAGAAGTCCTGGTGATCCTCACAGAGGGGCCGTGCCGTGTGCTCACAGTGTCTGTCCGCAGCAGGGCTCTGGGCACACTTCCTCCGGAAGCCAGCACGTAACCGCGACCAGCGTGTGGCAAACTGCTGACTCGCAAGGCAGAGAGGCAGAGCGAAGGCTCTGAGCTGGAATGGACACGTGTGCTCTGTTCACATTTCCCTGGCTGGAGTTGGTCGCATTTCCAGTCAAACTTGAGAGGACTAATGATGCTAAGATGCTAACAGCTCACGGGCATCATTCACAACCAGCAGACAAAGCCAGTGTGTCGCGGATCACAAGTAAGGGGAACGTGACACTAAAGAAAAAGAACTGAAGAGCGAGGAGAAGCTCCACGTGTGGCCAGGCCACTGTTACTCCCTGGCCCCCTGGGTCATTGTCAGCGTCCCCCCACTGGATAAACAGGAGAACCCCCCACGTGATGCACAGCAAGGTGTCACCGAAGGTCAGAAGTGCTGCTACTCCTCTGTGAGCACCAGAGCGCGGTTAGTCGATGAGTTTATCATCATTTTCTGAGTGTGTCTGAGGCACCACTGAAACAAAGAATTCTCGGAAATGCAGGGAGAGTGATTTTCTAGCTCTTTTTTGAGCATAAATGTAAGACATTCATATAACTGACAATGAATTCTTGTCTAAAACTTTGAAAGGAAAAATACAGTCTCATTTTGAAATTTTAAGCATAATCTTACTCAAAAATTCCTTTCATTTTCTATTAAATCTTTTTGGAGATAGCTGGTGTGATGGAGGAAATTATTAACATTCATATGTACTTACATGACACTTTGAAGTTTATCTGCATTTAATCCATACGACTGTTAGTAAGGAAGACATTCTGCCTAAAAAGATATGATCGATTGTGCCCAAAGTCACAGGGACATTAATGCATATTCCTCCTGGCCTTTTATATCATAATTGCAAATCCCAGTGAAACCTCAAATTCAACACCCTCAGGGGAAAACTGGTATTCATGTCTCTCTGCCCACTGCATCAGCCTGGAGCTCAGAGACCCCGGTATGGAAGCTTGGACTGGCAAGGGGTTTATTGAGAGAAATGCCCATGAAGGGAGAGACAGAGCAGAGCCTGCACTGGCCCCACTTCCTGGAAAGGATGGGAAGGGATAGGGATGAAAAAGGGTGAGCTCCAGGCTGCAGCCCAGTTCTAAGGATGGCTCTGACCGGCGCTGGGTGCCTCTGCTGTGGCTGAGTGTCCTCCCGGACCCTGCCCCAGTGCACCCCATGGTTAAAGCACACCATGAAAGCGAGGCCCTAATGCGATGGGCAGTGGCTTTAGGAGACCAGCACAAGCTGGAGCCCGTCCTGCCACGTGAGGCCCTGGGTCACCCAGGACTCCACAGAGCGTGCACACCAGCAGGAAGACCTCTCAGATGCAGAAGAGGTCAAGCTGCCGCATTCAACTGTGTTCACGTCCTTGAGGGACCACGGCCCGAGCTGGAATCTCCTCTTTGCACTGTAAAGCAGCCGTCCAGCAGTTTGGAGGAACAAGGGTAGGGCGTGAAGGTACGGGCAGCATGTCTGTCCCTACACGTGGTTCAGCAGGCCAGACTCCCCAGGGTTCAGCCACCACATTGACTCCACAAGGGGTCTGATGATAGTCTCTCAGCACAGCACTGGGGAAGCTAGAGCGAGTGTGCCTGGATTCCCCCCTTCGCGACCCCACAGCTCTGTGCCCAGCAGCCTTTCCTCTCACCGCCCCCCTGCCCGGACCAAGGCAGCCTTTCCTTCCCAGGTCTCGGCCTCACACTTCACGGAGCTCGCGTTCTCTGATCGCTCCGCCGCTGCCTCTGGGGCCTGGCCCCTTCCGGCGCATCACCTCTGCAGGAACCCACGTGCTGGGTTGTCTGACTCCCAACGGGGCTCATTTTTACATAACGGAGTTTAAAAACTTGAACTTTACTCCTCTGAGCAGAGAGACACTTTGGTTTTTTAAAATTTTTTTAAAAAGATTTATTTATTTACTTTGAAAGAGCTACAGAGGGATAAGGACACACACACACACACACACACACACAGAGAGAGAGAGAGAGAGACCCCACCTGCTGGTTCACTACCCAGATGGCCCCAGCACAGCTGGCATGGGGCCAGGCTGAAGTCAGGAACCAGGAGCTCCATCTGGGTCTCCCATGTGGGAACAGAGCTCAAGTGTTTGGGCCACCTTCCACTGCTTTCCCAGTGCATTAGCAGGGAGCTGGATCAAAAGTAGAGAAGCCAGGGTTTGAACCAGTGCCCATATGGGATGACAGCTCTGCAGGCGGTGGCTTTGCCACCTACACCACAAACTTCCTACACACTTTGCTTACAGCCACTTCCTCTTGTATGTTCACTCAGCCATGGAGCATCTTATCTGCAAAGCAATGGGAGTCGGATGCTAGGCTAGAAGGTAGGGTCTGTGGATCTGGGGAATACTGAGATGAGACTGCAGGAAGTAGCACCAATAAAACTGTGAAGGGAAATGAATGGTGGACCAAGGGGCACATTTGTCCTCCGGATGCGAGGGGACGCACTGAGCTGGGGCACTGGGGTCAGTGTCAGGGGCTGGTTGGCCAGAGGAACCTGGAAGTACTGAGGGCAGAGAGGATGCTGCATTCCCCAGGACAGCTTTTGTGTAAACTGGGCTGTGTGTAACACGAGGGCAGTGGAGGGCTGGGCGAGAAGACCAGCCTCAACCCCATGGGAAGGAATAGTGTTCTATAGACATCAAAATCCGTACAAAGGATGCTTACCAAGTATGTGGAGTATGTGGGCGTAAGACAGAGAAGTCTTTTCTTTTTTTTTTTTTTAAGTTAAACGTGTGTCAAGGACTTCAGTGAACAAATAACTTAAATAAAATAAAATCTTTAAGAAAAAAAAAAAACATTGACTTGCTCCAAGTCCTTAGCAATAATTTTCTGAAACTGCGTGACAGTGACAAATTCCATGATTGAAACAGTATGGCACTTGTATGACAGCTGGCACACAGGCCAATGACATGGAAATAAAGTTACACACTTCACATCAGCTGATTTTCAAAGACGATGCCAAGAACATACAATGAGGAAAGAATGGTCTCCAATAACTTATATTGAATAGATGGGATTTCTGCAAGCAGGAGTCAAAATAGATCCTCATTTCACATTCACATAAAAAATCAACTCAAAAGGGATTGAAAACTTCAACCTGAAACTTGGATTGGAAAATTACTCAAAGAAAATAGAAGAAAAGCTCATGAAATTGATCTGGACAAGGTCTTCCTTGTATATGATCCCAAAAGCACAAACATAAAAAAAAAAGACTAAAAAAACGGACTACATCAAACTGAAAAGATTATGAACATTTAAGAAAACAATCACCATAATGAAGAGGTGGAATTATGGAATTGGAGAAAATATTTGCAAACTATTCATCTCATCAAGGATTAATATCTTAAATATGCATGGAAATCAAACAACTTAATAGTAAGAAAACAATTGGCTTCATTTAAAAAAAGACAAACATCCCATTCACAATAGCTACAAAAAAATCAAATACATTGGAATAAATTTAACCAATGATGTCAAAGATCTCTACAATGAGAATTGCAAAGCATTAAAAAAAGAAATAGAAGGAGGTACAAAAAATGAAAAAAAATCTTCCATGTTCATGGATTGGAAGAATCAATATCATCAGAATGTCCATATTACCAAAATTAATTTACAGATTCAGTGAAATACCAATCAAAATACCAAGGACATACTTCTCATATACAGAAAAAAAATGTATAAATTCATATTTAAACATAGGAGACCCCAAATAGCTAAAGCAATCTTATACTACAAAAACAAAGCTGGAGACATCATAATACCAGATTTGAAGATATACTACAGGGCAGTTATAAACAAAACAGCCTGGTACTGGTACAAAAAAAGATGAATATACCAATGAAACAGAATAGAAATGCCAGATATCAACCAAGCATCTACAACCAACTTATATTTGACCAAGGAGTTAAAATCAATCCCTGGAGAAAGAAATCTCTTCAACAAATGGTGCTGAGAAAACTGGTTTTCCACATGCAGAAGTATGAAGTAAAACCTCTACCTTGCACCTTATACAAAAATCCACTTAAAATGGATTAAAGACCTAAATATATGACAAAACACTATCAAATTGTTAGAGAACATTGGAGAAACCCAGCAAGACGTTGGCATAGGCAAAGGCTTCTTGGAAAAGACCCCAGAGGCACAAGCAACCAAACCAAAATTCACAAATGGAATTACATCAAATTGAGAAGCTTATGCACTGCAAAAGAAACACTCAAGAAAGTGAAGAGGCAACTGACAGAATGGGAGAAATTATTTGCAAACTATTTAACTGATAAAAGATTAAAAACCAGAATATATAAAGAGAACAAGAAACTCAACAACAAAACAAACAACCCAGTTAAGAAATGGGCAAAGGACTTAAACAGATTTTTTTCAGAAGAGGAAATCCAAATGGCCAACAGACACATGAAAAAATGCTCAGGATCACTAGCCATCAGGGAAATGCAAATCAAAACCATGATGAGGTTTCAGCTCACCCTGGTTAGAATGGCTCACATACAGAAATCAACTAACAGATGCTGGTGAGGATGTGGGGAAAAGGTACCCTAATCCACTTTTGGTGGGAATGTAAACTGGTAAAGCCAATATGGAAGACAGTGTGGAGATACCTCAGAAATCTGAATATAGACTTACCATATGACCCAGCCATCCCACTCCTGAGAATTTACCCAAGGGAAATGAAATCAACACATGAAAGAGTTATCTTCACCTCCATGTTTGCTGCAACTCAATTCACAATAGCTAAGACATAGAATCAACCAAAATGCCATCAACTGAAGACTGAATTAAGAAATTATGACATATGTACACAATGGAATACTACAGAGTGCTAATAAATGAAATCCAGTCATATGCAACAAAATGGGTGAATCTGGAAGACATCATCTTAGTAAAATAAGCCAGTCTCAAAGCACAAATACTACTTGCTGTGATAACTAACACAGCACCTAAAAGGTAATCTGTAGAAGTGAAATTGACACTTTAAGAAGCAATGACTCAAATAGCCCTTGTCTTGACTGTTGAGGAACAATTTTTTTCATCCTATTTGTTGAACTCTTTACTTAACATAGAATGAAATATATGTGTATAAAGTCAATTGAAAATAGATCTCAGTAAAAAATAAGTTTTAGAATAACAGAGTGAAGGAAGTTTGTAACTTCAGAGCTGTATAGTTCCACATACTTTCCTATTGACTTACTTCTAAGGGTACAGTTTGAAAACTTGCCATTGGACCCCAAATCCCATTAAGCTGGGTGGTAAAAATGTTATCCTAAGTGTTAAAGTGATCATATTAAGTGTTAAAGTGAGCATATAGATAGGATTAAGTGTCAAAGTGATCATAGAAAGAGGATCAAGTGTCTGGTGATAATAATAGAATTAAAAAGGAGAGAATGTTTCAACATTGGAAGCAGTCCACACAGCAGGCTTGTAAAATGACAATCATTTTAATTAACACTCTGACCTCAGAATCAGCCCTTTAGCCTTCCAGGTCTGGCTGAAAAGCATGTGAGAGCATTTCAGACATGAAAAGCCAAGACACTGTACCAAAAAATGTCCTACATGAAGGTTCTCTGACAGAGAGGCCCCAGTGGAAAGAAGTGGCCATCGAAGAAGGATGTACTTTTCTCTGAAGAGAAGAGAGAACTTCTACTTTGCTTATGGCCTTGTCTAAATAGTGATTGAGTTTGTGGACTCAAAAGGCTTCCATAGCCTAGGTAGCTAATGTCAAGAGCCTCAGGTAGTCACTGATGTCATACATAAATGTGTTAATTGTTAAATTAACAAGAAGAGTCACTATGAACTAACTTCTCATGAAAGACCTCTGTCCTCAATGAGTTGTATTATGAGAGTTAACTGTAAAACTTGTTCTCAGTTTTTTTTTTTTTTAGTGTATGCATGTGTGTGTGTGTGTGCACAAATTGTTGAAATTCTTACTTAGTATAGAGTTAGTCTTCTGTGTAAAAAGTTAATTGAAAATGAATCTTAATGGAGAATGGGACTGGGAATGGGAGAGGGAGGAGAAGGAGATGTGGGAGTTTGGGTGGGAGGGCGGGTATGCTGGGAAGGATAACTATATTCCTAAAGTTGTACTTATGAAAATTGTATCCTTTAAATAAAATATTTCTTTGAGGAGAAAAGAGAATATGGCTTTGGAAAAGGTCACAGATACCTAAAAAATAATAGAGGATTGCATCCAGAAATAGACCAATATAAATATGGTCAAATGATGCTTGACAAAAATACAGAGGCAATTCAGTGGAAGATAAGTCCCTTCAATAAGTGGTATTGAAGCTATTGGATATTCATATGAAGAATAATGAATTTCAAATTAATCTTGGTATTTTACACAAAAATTAACTCAAAATGGTATAGAAACAAAACTGTAAAACATCCAGAAAAACATTTTTGAACATTTTTCATGACCTGGAGTTAGGAAAATATGTTCCATCTATGAACGGAAGTCCTAGTCACGATATTATGTGAAATCATGTTAATGATAAACTTGGTAGTCATAAGAATTAAAACCTTGTCACTGTCCACAACACTGAGAAATACATTGAGAACTAAAAGGCTGAGAAGGGTATTTTCAAACTGCCTGACAAAGGCCATGCACACACAGTGCAGACGCATCTTCTAGTGTGCAACGGTGAAAAGGCAAACAAACTGAAGACAGAGCTCAGTTGCTGGAGCAGATACCTCACTACACACGTACAGATGATAGAATGTGGTGGAATAAAAAGGCCATGCCAAGATGGCTGCTGGCAAGCGAGCCTCAGTTACTCAGGAATGGCTTCGAAACCCACCTGGCAACGGAGCCTGCCTGGCAACAGGCTGTGATTGGATGACTTCGGAGCCTGCCTGGCAACAGGCTGTGATTGGTTAGGGCATAGACCACCCCTCGACCGGGTCTTGGCTATATAAGCTGCTGTACCAACTGAAATAAATGAGTCTGCAGGCTGCTCACCTCTGGCCTGCTTTCACCCGACTCCCGGGGTTTGTGTGGTGACTCTGCACCTCTTGCCCCCACCATGTTCCTCCTCTCAGAACAAATCAACCTCAACAACAGAGCAGGTGAGGGGACACCTTCTTGATTATTCATTAGGGATTCACAAGTTAAAACCATGACAAATCATCTCTGCACACGTGTCAGAATGAGCAGAATTATACAAAAAGCAACTCCAGTGCAGCCAACGCAGGTGATAGAGTCCAGGCTGTCTCACACATTCCTGGTGACTGTGAAGAGGCCACAGTAGTGAGAAAATACTGGCCGTTTCCTGTCGACTGAAGCAATGCAGTATCTGATGCAACAATCCCACTTGTATCTTTAACACCTGCACATTAACGTGCATAGACACATGCAACCCAAGTGTCCTTCAGAGAGTAGGTGCTTCAAGTGTGCTGCACACATGCCCTGGTGCTCCTGGGCAAGGCAGAGAAGCGACCATTGATCCACACAGCGTGGGTCGGGCTGAGAGTCTCCATGCTGAGAGAAAGCAGCCTGTCTCCAAGGTTACGACCGTCAGACTCCAGTAAGCTTCCGGGAACATTAAGTTACAGCGCTGCTGGGCAGGGGAGCAGGCTGTGGCAGGGAATGACGCAAGGTGGGCGTGCAGGGTAAAGGCGGTGCCTGCAACGGACTCCAGGGCCCCACGCAACCTTGTTAAACAATAAAGTTAGTTTTTAAAAGCTCCTTTTTAGAATGAGAGAGGAAAGTATTTCAATTGGGTTTGTTTAGGCTTCCTAAA
This sequence comes from Sylvilagus floridanus, assembly GCA_949820135.1. Lineage (NCBI taxonomy): Eukaryota > Metazoa > Chordata > Mammalia > Lagomorpha > Leporidae > Sylvilagus > Sylvilagus floridanus. The sequence continues at coordinate 71,028,214 of OX463229.1, forward strand.
TTGAAGGTTTAATGGTAGATAATTCTTAGCACAAATCTTTTTGAATGTTGCTCTTTGCCATTCTTTCTATCTAGAGCTCCCATCACAGACACACTCACACACATTCACACACTCACACACATTAACACACTCACACACACATTCACACACACATTCACACACTCACACATTCACACACATTCACACACTCACACACATGCGCATTCACCCAGGCTCACACACATTCACACACTCACACAGGCTCACACATTCGCACACATTCACACACTCACATGCTCACACACATTCACACACTCACACACATGCGCATTCACCCAGGCTCACACACATTCACACACTCACACAGGCTCACACATTTGCACACATTCACACACTCACATGCTCACACACACATTCACACACTCACACACATTTGCACTCACACTGCTGTGCCCCAGTCCTGAGGACCCCAGGGCTTGGGGGTTCACTGCCACAGCTCAAGGGGCCCAGTGTCCAGTCATGTGCCCAGCTCCAAGTTGTTTCAGCCCAAGGAGAGAGCAAATCCAGAGGGAGAGAGAGAGAGAGAGAGCGAGCGAGTGAGCCCGGGTGGCGGCCTGGAGGGAGCAGACAAACCAACAAGGTCCTTGGCTGGGGAATCACAAGGAGCTCCCTGGAGACTCAGCTTCCGGCATTTCTGAGAGATACTCACATTCCGCCCCCACGGCGAACACCAGCACACTGCAGACTCCACCTCCCCGAGCCCACACTTTTGTACAACCAAGTTAGGCAGGTGAGCCACTCCTGCTGGTTCTGGCAGTGGTGTGGACTATCCTGAAACCCAAGCTCCCAACCGCCGGCCTAAGACCCAACTGGCAGGCAGCAGTGTGCCTTCCTCCCCTCCTCCTCTTCCTCCCATAGAGAATGCTCTGAATTTTATTGAACTGTGTGAATATCTACATTTATAATTGCTCACACAGTGAAAGTAATCTAAATGGTCATGGATTCAAATGTCCAACATCAGTTATCTCCAGAGCCTGTGAGAATGAAGATAATTCTCTTAGGGGTTACAATTCGTGGTAGATTACATTTTTTAAATTTTATTATATTTATTTTTAGCTTTTATCTTAGTTTGCCACAAAAATTGTGTATTAGCTTTGTTTCAAATATGAGCCGCTCAAATACAGGGAGGCTTTCTGGGGTCAGGCGGGGGCTCAGGCGGCACAGCTTTCTCCCGAATGAGCTCTCCCCCGAGGTGACCTGTGGGACCCAGGCTGCTTGCTTACAGTACACGCACTCCTGATTTCCTCCCATCTCCGTGGACGTTCCCTCTGCTCCTTCTGAGATCCTAAACAGGCAAAACTTGCCATTTTTGAAAATATAAGTCTATAAATAAGCCTGGTAACACGACTCAGCAGCAACTCATCGTCCTACACAGAAATATTGCAGATAATGCAGCAGCCAGGCATAGAGAAAGATCAGTCACTGCACATAGATTTAACCTGTTTTGGAAATTTGCCCTATTTGCTTCACATGTAAGTGTTACATGTACAAACACACAAGCTTTTTTAAAAAAAATCAGGGATAGATCTATCACACGATGTTGGATTCAGTGCAAAGACCCTAAGACAGGGATGAGGATGAGGATCCAGGAGCATCTCGTTAGGTAAGGGGTGCGAGTCCATGCAGCCCACTAGTTATGTTTATGTTCTCAGTTCTCATCTAGACTGAGTGTGAGCTTGGAGAGGACCGTGCCACTTCCTTGACAGATGCGCATTTCCCAGTCCTCCACGTATACTGAACGTTTCTGCTGCTCTAATTCAACACTCAGCGTGAGCTACCTGCTGGAGTACATCAGTCATCGGAAGTACGCGGGATTGCACAGCACGAGATTATCCTCTGTGTAACATGTAGAGTGCATGCTGCACATTTTATACAGGGTATCAACTAGGAAACATCCCCAGACTCCACGAGGGGCAAGGAAAGCAGCTCCAGAGCTGTCCAGGGCTCGGTGAGGACGTGGCCTCCATCCCTCAGCATCCAGCGCTGGCGAGGCTGCCCGAGAGGGAAGCAGGACCCGGGGGAGGTTGGCATTCTGAGCTCAGGGCAAAGTGAAGGGGGGGAGGCAGCTCAGCGCTGTCAGCTGCCTGCACACCAGCTGGGAGGGCGGGAGCCTCAGTGCAGGGGACAGGGCGAGGATTTGGACAACATAAACACGCCCACTGCTGGTCTACAGCGAGCAAGCGTGCTCTAACTCAGAATCTCCTCCTGGAATTGTCCAGTGTGTATTTTTTGGCTGATGTTAAATACTGAAGATGTAGATAAATAGGAGAAAGTAATTTTTAATGTTGCTTTTGACTTTCATTGTTATTACGACTAGTCATAGTGTGAGTCATCTTATCAATGTTGTTTCTCCCTATTTGACAAGCAAGTCTTTTTTACTAGAACTGCAGTATTCCCCTGAGTTATTAGTTTGTTTACTTAAAGATTTCAGACAGAAATCACCTATTAGCCATTAATTTTTCAAAATGTTCTCAGTACTCTGAAATGGCTAATCAGAAATTATTGCACCCACGGGACACAAAGACCTTGAACACTGGCAGAAAGGGGGCGTCTCTGCCCCTCCTCCCCTTCAGTGTCGGGTTACAGCAATGACCTCTCTCCGCCTTCACTGGCTGTAGAAGCCATCACAGCGTTAGGAGAAATTGACCGCGCTGGAAATCCACAGCTTGCTGATGATCAGCTGACAGTCGACATCCGCACAAACACCAGTCATTCAATTTCTGGCTCACTAACACGAAGGCAGAGGTGTCTGTCCTACACCTTGCATGTGTGCCCTGGACTCAGAGCCCCCGGGGACCTCCAAACACAAGAACAAGCTCCCGCTGCCTTCATACTCCACCATCTGGCTCTCAGTCCAGTGAACCCAGCTGAATAAAAGCTCACGAATAATCCTTAACTGATGCCACTTCATTCTGGCTCAGATAAGAGAGGGAGGAGATGTACAATTTGGGACATGCTCAATCGGAACTGCCCCAAATGATGGAGTTAGAAACAGGCCAGGGAATTCCAATACAATCCCATCAAGGTGCATGTACCAAGTGATCAATTTCAGTTCACAGTTGATCACACTGATAGGTCTAAGAGTCAAAGGGATCACACAAACAAGACTAGTGTCTGCTAATACTAACTGATAGAATCAAAAAGGGAGAGAATGATCCAACATGGGAAGCGAGATACACAGCAGACTCATAGAATGGCAGATGTCCTAAATAGCACTCTGGCCTCAGAATCAGCCCTTAAAGCATTCAGATCTGGCTCAAGAGCCCATGAGAATATTCTAGGCATGGAAAGCCAAGACACTCTGGAAAAAAAAAGAAGACCTAAATGAAAGATCTCTGTGAGTGAGATCCCAGTGGAACGAATGGGGCCATCAAAGAAGGAGGTACCTTTCTCTGAAGGGAGGAGAGAACCTCCATTTTGACTATGACCCTGTCGGAATAAGATTGAAGTCAGCGAACCCTAAAGGCTTCCATAGCCTTGGCAACTCATGACTAGAGCCTAGGGAGATTACTGAGGCCATAAACAAGAGTGTCAAATTGTTAAATCAACTTCAGGAGTCACTGTGTACTTACGTCTCATGTGGGATCTGTCCTTAATGTGTTGTCCAATGTGAAGTAATGCTATAACTAGCACTGAAACAGTATTTTACACTTTGTGTTTCTGTGTGGGTGCGAACTGATGAAATCTTTACTTAGTATATACTGAATCAATCTTCTGTATATAGATAATTAAAAATGAAAAAAAAATCTTGGTGTTAAATTGGAAATTGCATAGATAATTAATCAATTTTTTAAAAAATATATATCATGTAGGATCTCTGTCCTTAATGTGCTATACATTGTGAATTAATACTATAACTAGTACTCCAACAGTATTTTTCACTTTGTGTTGCTATGTGAGGGCAAACTGTTGAAATCTTTACTTAATATATAGTAAACTGATCTTCTGTATATAAAGAGAATTGAAAATGAATCTTGATGTGAAGCAAGGGGAGAGGGAGTGGGAAAGGGGAGGGTTGCGGGTGGGGGGGAAGTTATGGGGGGGGAAGCCATTGTAATCTATAAGCTGTATTTTGGAAATTTATATTCTTTAAATAAAAGTGTTATAAAAAAAATAAAAATAAATAAAAATTCAGAATCGTGAAACACCCCACTTCTCCATGCGGCCTGACTGCAGGACACCGAAGGAGCCACGGGACAGGGGTCAGGGGTCAGCCATGGGACAGGGGTCAGGGGTCAGCCACGGAGGGTGGAGAGGACGGGCGCAGGGGTGAGGGAGGCGCGGAGGACAATCGTGCCTTCTCCAGTTTCCATGTAGAAATATCCCGGGACAGCAATTTTCAGCCCGAGTCGAGGGACAGACAGTTAGGAGAGGGGCCGCTTGTTTCAGTCGTGAGAGAAACTCCCCCAGAGTCCTCCTGGAGGAACTTCCTGTTCAGAGTGCACTCAGCTCCATTTCTCCAAATGTCAGCCAGGCGTGATGGCCGCAAATGCAGGTGCGTCTGATTAGCACGCGCCGAGGATGCCGACTGTATACACAGCTCCAGCACCTGCTGAGTGCAGCAGCACGCTGTGCCCCTGTGCAGCGACTCGGGCCTGTGCAGTCACTGCATGCGTTGTCCAGGACTTACTCACTTCATTTAAGTCTTCAGATTTGTGTCATGATAATTTCAGCTTAACGTGTGACATGAAAGTGTTCATGATCTTGTTGTTTAGGTGATTACAGTTGATCACACTTTTAAGGATTCTGAGTATTTGATTGAAGTCGTACTATGTTTGAGAACCCGGGAAAATGCAGATGAAATGTTTATAAAGCACGAGAGAACAGGCTGAATGCATGAATCAGCAGAAGCGAAGGCCTGAGGTGACAAAACAGGACAACGAGCACGGGAGACAGAGAAGCGTGGAAGCAGGAAGGACAGCGGCCGCGTATCGGCTGCAGGACATTGTCCAGCTGGCCTGCGGGCCCAGTCCTCCTTCCTTCCTCACCTGTCGCTCTCAAGGACAGGTAGCGTGTGCTGGGAAAGCAGCGTGCTGGGGTCAGGAGGGCTCTGCTCCTGCCCCTCCTAGACCAGGAGGCCCCAGAGCTGCAGCTCTCGGGTTCTGGGAGCGTGAACGGGCCGCTTCCTGGGGCCCTCGGGTTGCAGTACAGTGGAGCAGCCCAGGGCTCCAACTGCCCTGAAGACCTTCACTGAGCCTGGAAGGGTCAGCTGCCCATGAGTTCTGGGCTCCTGCTGGCCATGCTGTAACAGCCCCACTTCACACTCTCCTGTTCCACGTGAGAGCTCTGTCTCCCTGGACGCGTGCCTAAGGTGCCCTCTTCCCTGCTGAGCTGAAGCCAGCGCACGGCGAACCTGCTGCACACTGGCAGTCACCAGCAGGAGCCATCTGGGCACTGCAGTGAACTGGACATTGCTCACCTCCACCTGTGCCTCTCCTCTCACTTCCAGAGGATTACCAAAGTGAACTCCCAGGGAGCTCTGCTTGGCGGTGTACTGAAAACTCGTTTGCTGGATGTTATGTTATCAAACACCAATGCACTGGTGTACTGGGGCTTCCCGTTCCTACAGTGAGACAGCATGGCAGCTGACACTCTAGGGGGAGTAGTTCTGGAGATTCCCAGTCCAAGATCAAGAAATCCTCTGGTCTGGACTCTGGTGAGGGTGCTCGTGCTCATTGCTCATGGAGTTCTGAGGTGGCAAAGGCTTCCCGTGGCGAGAGCCAGCGGTGTCTCCGGCTGTGTGGTCGCGTTCTTTCCAGGTAAAACGCACTCGGATTGCATCACAGCAGCTCCACACCAGTGGCCTGATGGGCTCTAACCACTTTCCAAAGGTGGCCCTGTGCCCCTCAGATTAGATCTCCACGTTAGCATAGACTTTCAGGTTTAATCTCACATCTGCTCAGGGGCCAAACCACACTCAGACCACAGGAACTGCGGCTTCGCCTGTCAAGTCTGCTACTAATTTAGCAAAAGGCATTGCCGTTTCTCCCCCGTAACCATTAGCACGCTTTGTCAAGGCCAGTTTTTGCTGGAACCAGATATGTATGGAGAGGGTTAGTGCTCAAGGCACTCCTGGATAGAACAGCCATAGTAATTCATATTTGAACAGTGACTTTACCTACTATTTGAGGGTTTTTTGTTATTAAATCGTCACTATAATCCTGTGAGCTAGGCAAGGTACTTCAGGTTCTTCAGATTCATAAATCAAATACTTTCACATAATTATAATACAAGTAAGAGAACAGACAAGGATTCCAGCCAAGCTCTGCTTAAATTCCAACATATTGAAATTTTTTAAAGACCTTCTTATATATTTAAAAGGGAGAGCAACAGAGTGAGAGGGAGCGGTTTTCCTCCCAACTGCTGATTCACTCCCAATGGCTGCAACATCTAGACCCAGAAGCCAGGTGCCTGAAGCTCCATCCTGATCTTCCACATGGGTGACAGGGGCTCAAGTATGTGGCCACCTTCCATTGCCTTCCTGGGTATATTAGCAGGGAGCTGGATCAGAAGTGGTGGAGCTGTGATTCGAACTCACGCTCCAACAAGGGATGCTGGTGTTGCAAGTGGCCGCATAGCCCACTGTGCCACAATTCCAGCCCATCACTGATGTTGAGCCAAGTGAACAGCCACACGCAAATTCACAGATAAGAGAAATTTATCAATATGAGATCATGACAATGAGTGGCAAAATCAGTACAATTAGGGACATTAACGGGCCCAAGATCAGAGGAAAAAGGGAAAAAAGGAGAAAGGAAAGGAAGAAAAAGGAAGGGGGGGGGCCGAGAGGGGCTCATTTCTGATGAGTCCCCGGCCCGTGGCTGTGAGGATCCGAGCTGGAGGTGTGCAGACGAGAGCGCTGGGTGCTCCACGGGTGCTGGAAAACTGCTGACCCCAAGTGGTTGCGGCAGGGGAGCAAAGTGCAAGATCTGGTTGCACAAAAGGTTCCTTTTAACCCCAGAATACATATAAAATATATACACACACACACACACACACACACACATATATATATATATATACATTAATTAAAAACCTGAAAAATGGCTCCATCATCCTATTTTGTTTCTCATCTATCGCTGGGATGGTTCCCTGACAGTTTTCTCTTTCCTGTGCATTCGGTTGTTTGAATTACCATTTAACCAGATCACAATTAGTTTTGAAAAGCAAAGCTGAGAAAAGAGGCAGAGTCATGTGTCACATTAGGTGTATACAGGTATTTACGTTTTCATTATAATCCCAATAGAACAGCAGTTCGTCCACTTTAATGGAAATGTCATACTGGATTTCATTGGACTTAGTACTGAATTAAACTTGGTCTTCAGGTAGATATACAAATAAAAAACAGAACTTACAGAGTAAAACTCCTAGAACTTTTAGTTATGCATTTGACTTAGAAATAGTGTTTTGAGGGGCAGAACTTGAAGGAAACAGTTGCAGTTAAAGCTTCTGGGGGAAGGGTCCCCGGCAGTATTTACCCCAAGATCTCATCTCTGCATGGAGATGAATTCAGAGCACAGATTGACAACTGCACCAATGGGAGCTGGATTTCTTTAGAGGCAGTGCCCACTCACACGTGGATGCAGGCAGCCCCCCCAGGAGAATCCTGTGCTCTCCGTCAGCCCCCCCTTTCCTTAGTAGGGAATGCTTCCCTAATTGAATATGCAAGTGGAGTGGAGTCTGGGAGGCATTCAGTGACGTGGTGATTTCTGGGAAGGATTTATGTCGTCTCCACTGGAGCTCAGCACACTTCATGGGAAAGTGAGTATGCTGATTCGCATGGAAGGAGTGGTTTTGCAGTGTAGGACTAATGCTCAGAGGCTGTAGGAAACCTCTCAGCTCCTTTGTCCCTCACTCTCCGCCAGCCTAGCCCAGGTCCAGGGAAAGTGTTATTTTTCTAAGTGTTGCCACATAAAGAAATTTGGGTCATGTGGGGTATGTGCAAATTCTGGGTGCTCCTGTCATTGTTAGTAACTACACCAATTATCAAAGCCAGCTGTTGAGTGCCTGGATCCTAGGCATTGTTATTTAATTTTTCACACATCACATTGAGACAAAGTTCTTCTGTCTCCTTTATAAAAATGCAGCAGCCAAGACAAGTTACTTTCCTGGTGCATTCCTGGGTTTGGACTCAGGGACTATAGCTCCTGAGCAGGACCCTCTGATGCCACGTTCCAGGGACTCCTGCTGTCATGAATCAGACAGCACACGTGTGGCCAGACACAGCCTGCAGTGGAATAGAACTCATGTCTTCAGCACTGGGAAGCAGCGTTTGTATCGCTGAGCACTGCGTGTTCCACGTCCCACTGCAAATGCACCAGCTGCTGGTGAAGCTGCTTTCTTCCTGTTCAACAATTTAGCAAAAATCATGATAAATCCTAAGTTCCCCTGGACCTGCAGCTCCACCAGTCAGCATGAGTGACTGCTTACCTACGCCAGGTACTGACAGTCCGTGGGTGGCGTGGCTTAGCTCCCACTTGCAGGTCTCCTGATCTCAACAGCACAAATCCGCTGTGGACCAGGCAGTCAGTGCTCGCCAGTGGGGTACTGATTCAGATGTCTGGTGAGCTCCGAGGAAACATGAGGAAGTAGGACTGCAATTGTCCTTAGTAAGGGTGAAGAGCCACTGGTAGTTGGCTGAATCGTGTGTGTGTGTGTGTGCACACGTGTGTGTAGTGTGCATGGGTGTGTTTAATGCCTATCCTATTCCCTGGGAAGAGATACTGTTATTTACTTTTTGAGTTATCAAACATGCATGTGTCTGGGCCTTGGCTACATTTCTGGACCCAGGTTCCTGGGTGTGGCAGTGGTGAGGCAGATTGGAGAGCTGCCTGGCTGGTAAGAGTAGCTTTAGCTTTCCACATTGAGAGTTTAAATTCAGCATCATGCTCAGCTTTCACGTCATAAGCTAAAACTTAGCATCCAGGCATCGGGGACCACGACCATCAGCACAGTTTCCCCCGCACACTTCACATCGAAACAGATGCATCTCTACAAAGTTTGGTTATTCCTGCTTTTTTCCTGTCTGTCTTTCATCACACTTGTTTTCTTCTTCAGGGGGTGGGTTTCGCAGGGCACAACGGATGTGTGGTTGATTGCCTTGGTTTGAATGCTGGCTCCTCATTCATTAGTTAAGTGAACACATGACTGAATCTCTCCATGTCCACAATTATCCGTGAAGATAATGAAAGATGCTACCAAGATGAGCTATTACAAGGATTAATGGGAAGTAATACATGTTAAGCAATTAGAACAGCATCTGGCACTGTTGTTATTATTATTAATTTAATACTAGGCTAATCTTACCAATTTACCTAGTATGTGCTGAGTGGCAAATGTATCCAAGCTGCAATACTCTAATGATGAAAAACTGTAAGGCATGTACTACAGATGACAACCATACCTGATCTGAAAGCAAGTTCACAGAAAAAGACACAACCTCCACGTCACCCCCACACAGAGTCCAGGAACAAGGAAGGAGGTACTGCATGAGCACAGTGGGGCCCTATCTGGAGATGGGCCCTTGAGGGAATGATTAGAACTAAGCGAGATTCGAAGCAACAGGTGCAACAGGTCTGTGCCTTCCTCCAAGGAAGAGGGAACTCTCTTCCCTTCCATCATTCAGGTCACAGGAGCAGGCTGCTGCAGCTTGAGTTATGTCTGCCTCCTCCACTTCACTCCCCTGCAGGCGGGCACAACCACTTCTCCTCCACTCACTGTCTCACTTTTGAGGAAATGCGCCGCTCCCGGGTCTTCTCAGGGAATACTTGCAGCTGTCATGGTGTCCCTCTGATCATCAGTGCTGAGAAAATCAAGGAAAACCCAAAACCGGTTTTGCCAATTATTTCCCTAATTTAGCAATATGACACACATGCATTTGTGATAAAAAAAAATCATTGTTGAGGGCTGGATCCGTGGCGCAATAGGCTAGTCCTCTGCCTGCCATGCTGGCATGCCATATGGGCGCCGGTTATAGTCCCGGCTGCTCCTCTTCCAATCCAGCCCTCTGCTGTGGCCTTGGAAAGCAGCAGAAGATGGCCCAAGTCCTTGGGCCTCTGCGCCCGCATGGGAGACCAGGAAGAAGCACCTGGCTTCTGGCCTCAGATCAGCACAGTTCCAGCTGTTGTGGCCATTTGGAGAGTGAACCAGCGGACAGAAGACCTTTCTCTCTGTCTCTACCTCTGGCTGTAACTCTACCTCTCAAATAAATAAAAATCTTTAAAAAATCATTTTTCAACAAAATACATGTATATAGGTACAGATTCTGCAAATAATCTTCACTGGAATATAACTTACACCACCTTAAATCTGTGCCGTCCAATGGTAAGTCACACGGGGACAGTCGTTTAGGAAGATACTCCATAAAAGGGACCGTGAAAACAGTGCTGGGTAAGGACCACGGACAGTGTCCACGGACTCAAACTGTTGAATTTTTCTGTCTCTTTGTATTACATTAAATGTACATAAAACTAACAAAGTAAATACAAGTATGTCAATATCGGCATAACATATAACAAAACAAACGCAATTTTTAAAAGTTAGAACAAAAAATTGAAGGCACTGCACTCAATGCACAAAGTTTTTCTTCTAATTTGTGATTTGAGGTAAGTGCATTTAGCCAGTGTTTCCACAGCCTTTATGGCTTGTGTTTATGGGCTAGGAGACAGTGAACAAGAAGATAAATAGCACTAATGAAAACAGAGGTGACAGTGGATGAACAGGAACTCTGGGCCAGGTGTCCACAGTGACAGCCTGCAGCAGGGCCTTGCATGGGTCTTTTGTCATGCACTAGTAGTGTGCTTACTTCCTGCTTGTCACAACTGCACGAACTGACCCTTTTCTACCCTACTATGGTACTTCTAAAATATTTTTCTTAGGGATTATTTTATCTAAATACTGTGTCTGGCACTGAAGTAATTTTAGAGCTGATTAAGAGGCCAAGCTCAGTGGTGCCCTGAGTGGTTGTCCTTGGGGAGTGAGGCAGAGGGGTCCTTTCTGAGCGGCATCACCAGCTATTCCCGCGTCCTGCTGCAGCAGCCGGAGAGGCAGGAGCTCCAGTGCCCCTCCCAGCCCAGGAAGCTCGCCTGGCTCAAAGCCCAGGACGCGAGGCGGCTGGACAGCCCACTGTGTGCACTGTGATGGGAGTCTCAGGCGCAGCCGGGATGAGGCAGACGGGGACAGGGCTCACAGGCCCTGGAGAGGAACTCTGCAGTCATTGGCTACCGGCGCACTAACTGCCCACACACTCAGGTCTGGGGTTCTGCCTTCGGGCTAGCAGCATATCTGCACTGCTTCAGCTCCGGTTGTAGACAACAGTCAGAATGGGAACAGAAAATAGTCATAAAATTCAAGTTGCTACTGTGTGATAAATAAAACATTTTAAACAGCAGTGCAAAGCAATGACAGGTGACACATGCAACGGTGCAGTTGAGGTCATGATAGCTACACTCAGTGAAAGAAATCAAACAGAAATATCCTTATTGTGTGCTTTTTAAATTCTAGAAAATGCTAGCTCTTCTACAGTGATGAGAGCAGTGGTTTCTGGGGATGGTGTTGGCCTTGACCAGAGGAATGAGAAGGGATTTTCTGGGGATGGTGTTGGCCTTGACCAGAGGAATGAGAAGGATTTTCTGGGTGACAGATGTGCTCACTGTTGGGTCGTAGCAATGGTTTTGTCACGGATGCAAGTCTATGGCAACGTTTATGGACGTGTACAAATTAAAGATAATAAATAAGTATGTAGCCAATATGTATGTACACTAGTTATATGCCCATAGTGCCAGTATGTGCACCAGTTATAGTTCAACAATACTATAAATAACATTCTTGTATCTCTTTATTTTAATCTAATAACTCAGGAAAAATATATGGTACCAAATTAGCAATGATTTATCTAAGATCCTATTACATGAGTGTCTGTGTACCAGACAATATCAAGACAAGACAGTAACATTCTTTCACGCACTTTGCCACGAGAGGCCTCCCATCCTCCGGCGTCAGTAGAGGAAGGCGGTGGTGGTCAAACCCTGCAGCATGACTCTGAGACGCCGGGCCCAGCCTGAGCTGCTGGGCCACCAGTGAAGCCGACGCACAGACAGCGGATGTCTGGGCAACCACAGGGCCCTTGCCGTGGCTTTGCAAGGAGAGAATGGTGGTGATTTTTTTAAAAATAGCAAAAACAGTAATAAAAGAGGTTCTTATTTCTTCTTGTAATGGGTTCCACCTCTGTTTTAATTACACCCAGCACACACACACACACACACACACACACAGAGTTGAGCTTGGTTCAAAGTGGCTCTAACACATTCTAATTATTTCAAATGCCAGAGCAATTCTATCTCATGTCTTATGTTTCCCCATCTTAGAAAATCAGAGTATGTCAGCAGTTCTGTTTAAGCCAAACAATGAGTGAAATGCTCATCAGACTCTCTTAGAAGTAAATATATTTTGAGGGTGCAATTATTGTAAAGTATATGTTCCTCCTGGGGTTTTAATTTCCTGAATACATTGTGCATTCCAGGCTGACAGGCAGGCAAGAAAGGACAGGAGAAGAATCGAGTTTTGTGTTCATTTCTGCTGGGCTGAGATTGCACAGTGACTCTGCACAAACGGAGAGCCTCGTTCTCACCCTGCACGCGGGCAGCTATCTCCAGTGCTCGGAGGGGAGGGCTGTCCTCAGAAGGTGCTGCCGATGATGTCTGCCAGGATAATCCCGAATCACAAGAACCTGGGGATGAGTTTGTGTTCCACTAAGTATTAGTTGTAAAAGAAAATATCCTATACATTCCTCAGAGCCTCATTTTCATAAATTTAATAAAAGAAAACTCCTACTTTGTTTTAGAATACACGGGAGTTGCAGGAGAGGCGCACTAAGGTGAGGGAAGTCCATCACTCCCTCCCCTTCTGTGGCCCCAGCTCCTGCCCACGGATGAAGGTGCAGTTCTCCTGGCGCGGGACTGGCCGGGCTGATCCTGGGCATGAAGGTTAAGCCAACCCCTCCCTCCGGAGCTCCCGTCACAGCTGAGGGAGGGAGTCCTGTCCCTCAGATACGTGAGGCTGCCTATGACCTTCTCCTTGGGACTGCAGACTGCCCGGGCTTGCAGAACAAGAAGGCGGCACCGGACCACCCAGGAATGCAGAGCCACGCTGCTCCAGCTGAGCCGGGCCCCACTTCTAAGGAGCACAGAGGTCCGCTGAGACGAGGATCTGAGACCTCAGGACAGGAAGTGAGACCTCAAATTCAGAGTCACCCCAGCGCAGTAGGCAGCATCTCCATCAGACTGAGCTAAAAACCTCACGTTGCAAACGCATTAGCAAAATGCCTGTGCTCTCAGTTGCTCAATTTCATCTAGACGGATTCTGAATCGGAAGGGCTGCGGTTGTGAACTTTGTGACTTTTCCATGGTGTGAAAGCCGTCCCCACTCAGGAGAAACCTTGCCAGGAAACCGGAGCCTGCCTTTCCCGTGCCGGTGCATGGGGTCCCACCCGCTCTGGCGATGCTGTGTGTCCTGGGGTGACGGGGAATGACTGATGTCCTCCAGGGTGCCGCCTGGAGGCCACGGGCATGCAGCGTATGTTCCACTCATGACATTTTAACTCGGTTTGGCCTTATCAGCGCATAAACTCATTGTCAGTCAAGGAGCACCCTGCACTGTCACTGTAATAAATTGCATATTTTACTTAAGTCAGTTTTATTTAGACTTTTGATAAAAAATTTCCAATAAATAAATAATGTTTCCATTGTCTACCGAAACATCTTTCACGTAATAAGTATCCTTTCACCACCATGATGAATACATTAAAGTTGACTGTCCAGGCTGTACCTACTCCATTATACAAAGTGGACCCCAGACCAGACGCAGCCCGCAAGTTGAGACTGATGATGTCATACACAGCTGCAGGTCATGAACATTTTTGTTACGTACAGAATGAGGCTGTCAGGGAAAAGGGGTGAGCTGCCCGAGACGACCTGAAAATGGCGGGGGTTTTTATGTTGTTGGTTGTGGACGAGCAGAGGAAGGGGTTCTTCTGGAAGTGCAAGGTGGCAGGTGCAAGCTTTGATCTCCCCTGGCGCCCGAGGACAGGGCACATGGACATCTTTCCAGCCTGCACTGTTGTGAGGCAGAATGAGACGGTGGCCTGGGACTGAAAGATGCCGTCAGCCAATATCTAAGAAGCAGCTGGGCCTCTTCTGGGACAATCCGCCTCCCCGGGGGACAAGCTGCCCTGCAGGTGAAGCCTACCTGGTGTCCGGTCACAGGAGGCTTGTCCGGAACGGTGACCAACACCAAGTGGTCGTCCAGTGAAGACTTTTCAGCCACAGCAGGGTGTCTGTCATTCACCCGCCACTCTAACAGGTCGAAAGGCTTTGAGCCAATCATCTGTTTCAAGTTCCTGAGCACAAACCCAAGAGTTTAGAGCAAACTGGTCATGTTCAGTCCTTCAGTACAGAGAGGAGGGCGTAGACACCCTGGTGAGGTCCGAAAGTTGTTAGTTCAGGCTGTTCTGGAGCTCTTCAGTTTTAGTCAGATTTTACACTTGCACATGTTTTTAATGTATGATGTTGGAGTGAGTGGGATAAGCGTAGCCATGAGATATGAGCAGCATATAATTGGAGTGTACAGGATGGTTCTGGTCCAGCTGTGGGTATTAGAAAGGGCTCCGAGAGGACGTGATGTGTAGTCGGCCACTAAAGAAGACTAGGAACTTCTTCCCATCAAACAGAGTTGTAATAAAATGTGACATTGATTGAAACCAAGATCATGTATCTGGAAAATAAGCTAATAGAGAACTTTTGATAAAAAGAAATAAAGAGAGAGAAATTACAAATGAGTGATAGCAAATTTTCAAGAAAAAATTTGAGGAAATTAAAAATACAAATTGAATTACAAGGGTATACAACATGTGAAAATTAAGGTAGGGATGCTAGTCTGAGGGCCACGGCGAGCAGCTGAGAGTGTGAGGAAGGAGGCTCACAACAGGCACGTGCCCTGGAGCCCAAGATGATCAGACCTGACTTCTGCCTGAGTTACCTCCCATGGGTGACTTTTCCAGCACCAGACAGCCTGACAGCACAACAGAAGACGGGGTTCAAGCACTTGGGCCACCTCCTGCCACTTTCTCAGGCCATCAGCAGGGAGCTGCATCGGAAGGAAGTAGGACAACTGGAACGCAAACTGGCACCCATGTGGGATACCAACATTGCAGACAGCAGCATTACCTGCTACACCACAGCACCAAACCTGTAAAACTCTTGTGAAAATAAGTGTATTCTTCTAGGGAGTATCCATGGGAAAGACAGATATCAAAAGCAATTGAAGTCATTCATAGCCGTAGCATTGCATGCATGGGGTAGGTGGGGGTGGGACTGGCTGCCTGCCACGTGCCAGGTGGCAAGTTCAGGGATTATCCATCAGGCACAGGTGCAATGAGGAGCAATCCAAGCCACAGAGAAGTGAAATACAGGTATGAGCAAGTCTGCGGACAGAGATTGGGAGGTAACAAGAATGCATCAGGTTTTTTTTTTTTTTTTAATCACTACAACAAAATGCCCTGAGGCGATGCATTTTATAAATAAAGGGGGTTGACTATGGCTCCTGGTTTTGGAGGTCCACAGTCTAAGATCAGATGGGCCACTGCTCCAGCATCTGGCAGAGGCCAGGGGCCAGGGAGGTGCATGGCAAGCGGCAGTGGATTGTTCATGTGCCTAAGTGGCCTCTAAGAAACCACCAGGATCCAGTGAAGGGGGCTCCACCTCAGGACCCAGTGCAATCACCTCTGAGCAGCCCCGCCTCCAAACTTCATCCCTGGACTGAATGTCCACCCTCTTGAACCGTCAGCATCCGACTCTGGAGCAAACCTTTAACGTGTGCCTGTAGGGACATTTAACACCACAGCAGGGACAGAGAAGTTCTGGGTGCGAACAGCGAGGATGGAAGGGAGAGAGGGGAGAGGGAGGGGACACCAGACAGCCAAAACCTTACAAGTACTCACCCCCCCCACCACCGAGGGCTGGCACTGTTGTGGTGATGAAGCCACACATAAGAAACGGATCCTGAAGTTAGAAGTCATGCAACCACTGATGTATGTGCAGGTGGAGACACGCTTCCCATCCATGCCTCACCCTGAGCCATGCCGTTATCTGCATTGCAGGGGTCAGTGAACTCAGACTTGGTGGGCGTGGGGACCAGCATCCCCTATGAGTGCAGGTTCAAGTCCCTGCCGATCTACTTCCATTCAAGCTCCCTGCTTGGAGCACCTGGAACAGTACTTGGGTCCTGCCCCTACGAAGGAGTTCCAGCCCCTGCTGTGGCAGCCACTGGGGGAGTGAACCAGTAGCTGGAAGATATTTCTCTCTCTCTCTCACTCTCTCTCTCTCTCTCTCTGTCCCTCCCTCCTCCCTCTCCATAACTCTACTTTTCAAATAACTAAATGAATCTTTAGAGGGGTTACATTTAACCCACTCAAGTGAGGCCACAGGCTGTGATGTGCGTCAGCCGCGGGCCAGCGTTTTATCCCTATTACTGCCTCCCCAGCAACGCTCTTTCTCCTCCGAATGGAAAACAAAAGATGCATTCATTGCTGATCTCATGCCTAAAGATGGTGCATTTCAAGGAGTTAAGACAAGAATCAGAAATAAGTATCTGAGTAGATACATGTCAGAGACAAAAAATGTGGTAAATAACGAGAAATAAGGGGCCAGTGCAGTGGGGTAGTGGGTAAAGCTGCCACCTGCAATACTGGCTTCCCATATGTGTGCCAGTTCGAGACCTGGCTGCTCCACTTCTGATCCTGCTCTCTGCTACGGCCTGGGAAAGCAGTGGAAGATGGCCCAAGTCCTTGGGCTCCTGCACCTGTATGGGAGACCCAGAAGAAGCTCCTGGCTCCTGGCTTTGGATCAGTGCAGCTCTGGCCATTGCGGTCAACTGGGAAGTGAATCAGTGGATGGAAGACCTCTCTCTCTCTCTCTCTCTCTCTCTCTCTCTCTCTCTCTCCATCTCCTTCTCTCTCTGTGTAACTCTTTCAAGTAAATAAATAAAATCTTTAAATGAATAATGAGAAATCATGTTCTCAGAACGTGACCTGACAAACATGAAGACCATCAGAGACGCTGCAGTGAGAATATCATTAGAGGAGTGATAAGGAGGAGGAAGCATCACAGTGCAAGAGACCTGGCACGCAGGTTTCTGGAAGGTTCTGTCCTGCAGCCACGCGCAGATCCGCGTGGGCCGAGGGCGCGGACCCCGCAGTTCCCCGCGAGAGGCCCCGTGGAGGAAACCGCGAGCCCGACGTGCGTGCCTGTGTCACCGGCCCCAGGCTCTCCGGCTTGGGCTCGCGCGAGTCGCGGTGCCCGAGGACCAGACGTCCTCACTCGCAGGGTCCATGTTCTGAGGTGTCCTCACAGGGTGCACTCGCGGCGCGTCCACGTCTACACCCGCGTGTGACAACGCGTGCAGCCTGCAGGTTACGTGACCTCACGTGGCTTCGGTTAGGGAGCCACGTGTTCCCTTCAGGCTGCCCGCGAACGAAGGTGGCAGCGTGACGTCACAGTGACCCTTACTGCGGGTGCAGTGACGTAATACGGTCGTGCTCTGGGCGACGCCAGCGACCCGAGCTCCTCACAGGAGAGGCACTGCCAGGAGACCCTGCCCGCACCCACCACGGGTCCTCCCCGCGCGGGAGCTGGGGCCGGGCCTTTCTGTTTGCGCGTTCCCTTCGTGTGACGTCACAATGCACGTGTTGGCAGGCGCTCTGCAACAGCTCCATGCACGCACGCAGCGGGTCGTCGCCGCAGCAGGCCCGTCTGCAATTCCCCCGCGTTGACCGCTCATTTCCTCGAGAGCTTCTCTCCCGGGGGCCCGCCCTGTGCCCGCCCTGTGCCCGCCCTGTGCACACCGGAGCCCCAGGGCCGGATCCCCAGCACCCCGGCAGCGGGCGGGGATCCTAGAACTCGGCCCTCAGCAGGAGCTGCCGATAGAGCGCTCCCCCACACAGGCTCGGCTCGCACCCAGGCCCCGACGCAAGGGGGAGGCGGGGGCATTTCGGGTTTGTCATTGCACCTGACTCCAGGGCCCTTGCTTGGGTCTCGAGCCCGGGACGCGCTTCTGTTTGTTGGAAATTCTCTAAACATCCTCCTTCGTCAGCTTTCCCGAGTCTCTGCTCCAAGAGTGCTCCAGTCAGATGCTTCCATTTCTGCAATTGGGGAAAAAATAACAGACATCTAAAAATAATAGTTTGTGATTAAATTCGCAAAAATAAAAATAGCTGCAAAAGGACGCCAGTACACCCAAGGGCATTTCTTTTTTTCTGACGCACGGTGTGAGATTTCTTCTGAGTTTGGGGTCATTCCAGGAGCTGCAGAGCGAGTGACACCGCCGCCGTGGCTGCACCCGCCTCTGTCCACGGTCACTGCGCCGAGGCTGCACCCACGCCTCTGTCCACAGTCACCACGCTGTGGCTGCACCCACGCCTCTGTCCACAGTCACCACGCTGTGGCTGCACCCACGCCTCTGTCCACAGTCACTGCGCCGAGGCTGCACCCACGCCTCTGTCCACAGTCACTGCGCCGAGGCTGCACCCACGCCTCTGTCCACAGTCACTGCGCCGAGGCTGCACCCACGCCTCTGTCCACAGTCACTGCGCCGAGGCTGCACCCATGCCTCTGTCCACAGTCACCATGCTGTGGCTGCACCCACGCCTCTGTCCGCAGTCACTGCGCTGTGGCTGCACCCACGCCTCTGTCCACAGTCACTGCGGCGAGGCTGCACCCACGCCTCTGTCCACAGTCACTGTGCCGTGGCTGCACCCACGCCTCTGTCCACAGTCACTGCGCCGAGGCTGCACCCACGCCTCTGTCCACAGTCACTGCGCCGAGGCTGCACCCATGCCTCTGTCCACAGTCACCATGCTGTGGCTGCACCCACGCCTCTGTCCACAGTCACCATGCTGTGGCTGCACCCACGCCTCTGTCCGCAGTCACTGCGCTGTGGCTGCACCCACGCCTCTGTCCACAGTCACTGCACTGTGGCTGCACCCACGCCTCTGTCCACACTTGGGAAGAGCAACACGCAGCTTCTCCCTCTGAGACACCAGTGAGCAAATAAATAAAAAGAAACAAATTTTTGTAAACATTTGTTTTCCTTGCTCTAAATATTTCTATGTTTTCAGATTTACATTATGTTTTTTTTTTTTTAATTATTTCCTCTGGTTGTGTTTCAAAGTGAAACAAATCTTGCTTTCTGTGACTAAAAAGCTTTCATTGATTTGTGTGCTTCTCTGTTTTTATAAACTGCAATTGAAAAATCTATAATGGGATAATTACTATCTAATAAAGTAATTTATTAAAATAATGATAAAGATTAAACATTCAGAATTAGCCTCAGACCCTGTTAACCTTCTGTTGCAGTTAATTCTCCAGCTGAGATGGCCAAGGCGGAGACCACAGTAAACCTCAGTTCTCCGGGATTTTGACGGTTTAGGAAGGAGACGGGGAGCAACTTTACAGAAACCACATCGCGATTCGTTTCCTTAGCTGTCTTGTTGACTATTCTGAGATGGAAAGATGACAGGAGAAGTAAAGTGGGAATACTCTGGAGCAGTGTCAAAGCCAGGTGATTGGTGAGGAGCGTTTTCACGGAAAGGGAACGTCTCATTCGGAGGAAGCGAGGGGCGGGAGTGGGAAGCCGAGGGGATCCCAGAGTGCTCTGCTGCTGTCGGGCAGGGAACGTGGTGTGGCCGGGCCAGTTCCTTTGATGCTGGCCTCGGTGTTCCTAAGGGAAGCAAGTTGGAAGAGGAGGAAGAGGATTGCATCCATCAGCGCATTCATTTCCCAGCCACTCACTAGAGCACTCCCAGGACCAACCCCGCCCCTGGGTTCCATAGGAGGATGTATTTATGTTCTACAGTTTCCATTTATTTATTTGCAAGTCTAAGCATCATTCCATCTTGAAAGCTGCAAACTGAGCACAGCTGCGTGTGTTTTCTAAAGTTAAATGAATTCAGATGTGTTAACCAGTTACAGGAGGCAGTGGAAGGCACGCTTCCCAACAGCTAGCTTTTGTGTGTTCTCACTTCCTCCCTGGTGGAGACGAAGTCTGCTCCAGGGGGCAGCGGCCAGGGTGCCACGCTCAGAAGCAGGTCCTGGGGGGCAGGGGGATTTTTCTCCTGTAGACAGCCAGAATGAAGGGAGTCTCAGCAAAGTGTCCGACCAAAAGCAACTGCAACAAAAAGTCCCAAGTCTTGGTCCTGTGTCACCGATGAATTCACAAGTCGTGGTCCTGTGTGACCGAGAATTCGCAGGGAGTAGAGGAACACTGTTCAGGATAAGGCAGGAGGATGTTTTCAGGCAAACACCACTGAGGTTTCTGCGCTCTTCCTTTATGTCTAGACACACATTCACAGCTTGACTTAAAA
Organism: Sylvilagus floridanus; assembly: GCA_949820135.1. Taxonomy (NCBI): domain Eukaryota; kingdom Metazoa; phylum Chordata; class Mammalia; order Lagomorpha; family Leporidae; genus Sylvilagus; species Sylvilagus floridanus. The sequence continues at coordinate 71,048,666 of OX463229.1, forward strand.
ACACTGCAGGATTCCCTTGTCCTTCGAATTTTAACTGAAATGTGTTAAGTCCATACTCTTGGACAACATAAGTGATTGACCTGTCTTGGATGGCTGTCTGCATACTGCTGCAGTCCTCTGTACCTCTAACAAATATTTAACATTTACCTTTAAAATCTTTTTTTAAAAAAGATTAACTTATTTAAAAGGCAGAATTACAGTGAAGTGACACCCTGACAGCAGGGACTGGATTTTATAGACAGAGGAGACCCCACCTTGAAAAAAGAAAAGCACCCCCACCGTGAGACTAGGGTTTAAATACGACAATGGCAATGCACCACATGCTGCTTAACAGGGCATGGAAGTGCCCTAGCAGGTCGCTCAGGCTTGGACAGATGGGCTTCACCTGGACCAGCGTCCACTATGACCTGTGTGTGTCCGTATGTGATTTAGGTCAGTACTGGGCTAACGTCCACTATGATCCGTGTGTGTCCACGTGTGATTTAGGTCAGTACTGGGCTAACGTCCACTATGATCTGTGTGTGTCCACGTGTGATTTAGGTCAGTACTGGGCTAACGTCCACTATGATCTGTGTGTGTCTGTATGTGATTTAGGTCAGTACTGGGCTAACGTCCACTATGATCTGTGTGTGTCCACGTGTGATTTAGGTCAGTACTGGGCTAACGTCCACTATGATCTGTGTGTGTCCACGTGTGATTTAGGTCAGTACTGGGCTAATGTCCACTATGATCTGTGTGTGTCTGTATGTGATTTAGGTCAGTACTGGGCTAACGTCCACTATGATCTCTGAGTGTCCACGTGTGATTTAGGTCAGTACTGGGCTAACATCCACTATGATCTGTGTGTGTCTGTATGTGATTTAGGTCAGTACTGGGCTAACGTCCACTATGATCTGTGTGTGTCCACGTGTGATTTAGGTCAGTACTGGGCTAACGTCTACTATGACCAGTGTGTGTCCACGTGTGATTTAGGTCAGTACTGGGCTAACGTCTACTATGATCTGTGTGTGTCCACGTGTGATTTAGGTCAGTACCTGGGCTAACGTCCACTATGATCTGTGTGTGTCCACGTGTGATTTAGGTCAGTACTGGGCTAACGTCCACTATGATCTGTGTGTGTCCACGTGTGATTTAGGTCAGTACTGGGCTAACGTCCACTATGATCTGTGTGTGTCCACGTGTGATTTAGGTCAGTACTGGGCTAACGTCCACTATGACCTGTGTGTGTCCACGTGTGATTTAGGTCAGTACTGGGCTAACGTCCACTATGATCTGTGTGTGTCTGTGTGTGATTTAGGTCAGTACTGGGCTAACGTCCACTATGATCTGTGTGTGTTCACGTGTGATTTAGGTCAGTACTGGGCTAACGTCCACTATGATCTGTGTGTGTCCGTATGTGATTTAGGTCAGTACTGGGCTAACGTCCACTATGATCTCTGAGTGTCCACGTGTGATTTAGGTCAGTACTGGGCTAACGTCCACTATGATCTGTGTGTGTCCACGTGTGATTTAGGTCAGTACTGGGCTAACGTCCACTATGATCTGTGTGTGTCCACGTGTGATTTAGGTCAGTACTGGGCTAATGTCCACTATGATCTGTGTGTGTCCACGTGTGATTTAGGTCAGTACTGGGCTAACGTCCACTATGATCTGTGTGTGTCCACGTGTGATTTAGGTCAGTACTGGGCTAATGTCCACTATGATCTGTGTGTGTCCACGTGTGATTTAGGTCAGTACTGGGCTAACGTCCACTATGATCTGTGTGTGTCCACGTGTGATTTAGGTCAGTACTGGGCTAATGTCCACTATGATCTGTGTGTGTCTGTATGTGATTTAGGTCAGTACTGGGCTAACGTCCACTATGATCTGTGTGTGTCCACGTGTGATTTAGGTCAGTACTGGGCTAACGTCCACTATGATCTGTGAGTGTCCACGTGTGATTTAGGTCAGTACTGGGCTAACGTCCACTATGATCTGTGTGTGTCCACATGTGATTTAGGTCAGTACTGGGCTAACGTCTACTATGACCAGTGTGTGTCCACGTGTGATTTAGGTCAGTACTGGGCTAACGTCCACTATGATCTGTGTGTGTCCGTGTGTGATTTAGGTCAGTACTGGGCTAACGTCCACTATGACCTGTGTGTGTCCACGTGTGATTTAGGTCAGTACTGGGCTAACGTCCACTATGATCTGTGTGTGTCTGTGTGTGATTTAGGTCAGTACTGGGCTAACGTCCACTATGATCTGTGTGTGTCCACGTGTGATTTAGGTCAGTACTGGGCTAACGTCCACTATGATCTCTGTGTGTCCACGTGTGATTTAGGTCAGTACCTAACAAGGCTTTAGGTCAGCTTGATCCTAGCGACCATGGGTCCCCCCTCCTCTTCTTGTGGTTTTTGCCTTTATAAACCCTGTTGCTTTGAGCTTCAGGGCTGAGGGTTCTTCAGGGCACGAGCCTGCTCTTGACCACCCACTTAATCAAGGACTCATTCCAAACTTTGAATGTGTGGCACTTCTCTGTGAGTCACTTTGGGTGTATCAACAGCAGGAGGTGGGGGGAGGGGCTGTATAGAGAGAGATCTTCATCCACTGGTTCACTCCCCAGATGTCACAATAGAAGGTTCTGGGCCAAGCCAAAGCCAGGAGCCTCATCTGGGTGTCCCGCATGGTGCAGGGCCCAAGCACTTGGGCCATCTTCCACTGCTTTCCCAGGCACATTAGCAGGGAGCTGGATCGGAAGTGGAGGAGCCGGGACTTGAACCAGCACACATATGGATGCTGGTGCTACACGCTGCAGCGTAACCTGCTGCACCACAAGGCCGGCCCCTCACCAATTCGATCTTAAAATTTCAATGCATGAATCAGAATTCTAAAAAAAACAATTCAGTTAATGGCAACTCTTTCTTGGGAGTTGTTTTATTTGGCTTGCATCCACCTGAAATGGACTGAGTGCACACAGTGTTTGCCTCTGTCTCGAGAGGGACACAGGTGAGCATACATAAAGCAAAAAAGATGGAGAAGTCAGCAGAGACCTGACTCTTTCTTCCATTCCCTGGACTATTGTTCTGTCATGTTCCTTTATTACTCTCCAGATTATTACAAAACACTCTTAAAAAATATGATTGACTGATTGACCTGACAGGCAGAGTGAAGGGGGAGGACGGAGCGACAGGTGGCTGCATGACCAGGGCTGGGCCAGGCCGCAGCCAGGAGTCTGAGCTCCGTCAGAGTCTCCATGTGGCCCACGCTTGTGCCACCTGCTGCTGCTTCCTCGGTGCTCAGCAGGGAGCTGGGCCAGAAGCGGAGCGGCTGGGACTCCAGTGCTCCAGTACGGGCTGCCGGCCTCACAAACGGTGGCTCAACCTGCTGTGCCACACTGGCGGCCCCCAAAGTATTCCCGATGGCTCTGCTAGAACTGGGCTGGTGACGCTCCCCAGCAGCCGGCTCCATTCTCAGAAACTCAGGCGGGCCCCTGTCCCTTCGCGTTCCTCTTCCTCGGAAACCTGCTTCCCGGCTGCCCACAGTCTCTGCGTGGAACACTCACCGTGGTTTCACCACCAGGGCCGCGCGTCCTCCCTGAGATGGGTTCCTGCGCGTGTCCTGTCCCGCGTAGCATCTGTGGATTCACTCCAACGAAGCTCTTGCTTTTCACCTCTTTCCACGTAAGTCCAGCTCTAAACCTGTGGTTCTCCTGGAGTTTACTGATTTGCTTTCCCCCAGTGCAGGTCTCTGTTCTGGACACTCGGAAGCTGTCTCTGACGGCTCAGTCTCGGGGAAATGCTGCCCGTGGCTCTCAGGCCAAGGGTGAGCTTTTGTGGTGCAGGCCGCCCTGGAGACCCAGCTGCGCTCCTGTCGCTCTGCCTGGCTCTGCCCAGGAGTCTGCGCTGGCTCGAACCCCTCTACCCAGTGCTCCTCTGGGTGCAGGTGCGGCCCTATCTCCTCTGTTCCTCTAAATTTCATTTTTTAACTAAAAAGAGCAATAGCCTGTTGGGTAAGTCAAAGCCATCTGAAAGAACTACAGGAGAGGAAGAGGATGACGGGAGAGCGTAAGCGCTGTAGGAGTCACACAGGAGGGAGGTGTCCTGAGCTGCACAGCTCTCCCCTCTCCCAGCAGAGTTTCACTTGGAGGGCGCTGGGAAGACCCAGCTGACAGAACAGCCGGGGCTCGGGAGCGTGGCAGCACACGGCAGTCAGACCAGCAAGGGGCTCGATGTGCAGTGGCCGGGAGCTGGGACAGCTGAGGAGCGGAGGACATGAGAGGGACTGGGGGTCTGCAGGGGCCTCGAATCCACGCCTCTGCAGCTATCAAGGCCGCAACGCAGCCTTGGTCACTTACAAGTCAGATAATGAGTAGCTTCGTATCTATTCTCTCAGTTCTGCGTGAAATATTAAACATACTGAGATATGTTAAAGAACCTTAGACACTCAGAAAATACTAGAAATATTTAAACACCCAGATAAGTATACAGGCATAGACTAAATGATGTATTAAAAGTAATATACTAGGCCCTCTGTATCAGAAAGAAGGTAATGAGGTGACAAATTGAAGTTTGCTTTATGCAAATGTGTGATCATTAACATAAAATATCTGCCTTGCCTTCCTTCAGTGTGTTTTCAAACTATGCATTTCAATAGAATTCATCAGTTGTAACCTTTGGGAAAGAACTAGTAAGATGTCTCAGTGGATTCCGCTTCCCACACAAAAGCTGGATGTCTCTGCAATGCTGAGTTTGAGACAAACTAGGGTTCAATTGCCCTGCATTAAGACAGCAGAGACATTGTTTGATATTGACTTTTTTTCAAAATTGAGATCAGCAGTGTCCATCACTTTAGGTGCCAGGGACTCACGGATTGAAACGGGGGCGCTCCGGCCGGACCGCCCCACGACGTCTCAAAGGCTCCTCCCTGTCGGATGCGAGTGGTGCCGCCCTGGAAGGGCCCACAGCTGGTGCTAGATGGCGAGTAAAGCGCACCACAGCGGCCAAGCCCGCAGAGGCCGCAGAGCCAGGCGGACGATGTTGGGGTGGTGATGACTGGGCGGCGCTTCCGTCCCCCAGGTCCCAGCCCGCCCTGAGGACCACGCGAGTTCCTCTTGGGAAATGCTTAGCACACCTGCAGCTGAAAACGTGAAGTTCCTGTGACAAACACCGAGTCGACAAGTCAGCGTCGTGGCTCAGACTCCTCCAGCTCTGCATGGTCACCCTGACAGCCTGAGAAAAGCAGCTTCGAGGGACCCGTGCTGAAGTGCAGTGGGCTAAGGCCCCCGCCTGCAGTGCTGACATCCCATATGGGCACCGGTTCTAGTCCTGGCCGCTTCTCTTCAGATCCAACTCTGCTATGGCCTGGGATAGCAGAAGAGGCCCCAGTCCTTGGGCCCCTGCGCCCACGTGGGAGACCCAGAAGAAGCTCCTGGCTTCTGGCCATTGCGGTCATTTTGGGAGTAAACCAGTGGAATGGAAGACCTCTCTTTCTCTCTCTCTGGCTCTACCTCTCTTTGTATCTCCGTCTTTCAAATAAATAAAATAATTCTTTAAAGAAAAACAGCTTCTAAAAGCAGTCTTTGATGCAGGCTCTTCCAGTTGGCCCTGTGAGTCCATAATCACCAAAAGTTGTAAACTGACTGCACTCCCAAATATTAACACCTGTGAAACCCAGGATCTGCAGCAAGAATAAAGCCGGGACACAGAACCAAACCTGCCCCGTCCACAGAATGGAGTCCACACTTCCCTCCTGGTCTTAGATAATCCAGGGACGTCTGTGACACCCCAGGTCAGAGGGGAGCCATTCTCTACTACATAAGGAGCTCTAGCAAGCTCATTCTCAAGTGCTTTGTTCATGACCCTCATCTTTGCAAATCCATCCAGAGGTAATACAACTCAGACATCCTAGAGGAAAAAATGGAGGACATATAGGCTACCTGCGAGGTCCAGCTCCCAGAAGGGAAAGAGATGGGAGAAGACCATGAGTGGTGTTTTCTCTGGACCACGTCATTCCAGATAAGAAAGTCATCACTCAGCAGTTTATGGAGAAGACAAATCGGTCACCCTCTCAGTCTGATTCTGGCCTGGGGACCAGGTGCCTGGTGGCGCTCTCCTCTGTGAGTCTGGGGCTCAGACTCAGTCAATCCCACCTAAAAACCCAGAATTTCAGCCAATGGAGGTATAGATCACTACAAACGCATTGTATAATTGCTAAGACGTGAGAAAACCATACACGAGTATGCGCACAAACTCTTGAAAAAAAAATTCAACAAATTTAAAGCAAGTTTTATCCAAAGAAACACATCTCTAGAAAGATAGCACAACATAAGGCTGAGAAAGTGTCCCAAAATTGTTAGGCACAGCCAAAGGAAGGCGAAACGCTCACTGGACAGCAGGGACTTGCCAAGCATAGCCACTGCTGGAACAGTGCAGGAGGATTGGCCTCACACAAACAGGCGAGGCCAAGTTCCTTCAGAGCTCACACTTTGTGGGATCAAGGGGAGACGTCACTGCAGTGTAGCTTAGCTGTTTATTCACCACTGTTTGTGTTCACTTTGGGCATTAATTGTGCTTTTTGCATGGAGCTGATGTCCGTTGCTGTTGTTTGTTGGGCATCCAATCTTTAGAATGAGAAGGACTGAAAATCAAATGCAAGAGTGAAATCAAAATCGAGGTTATTCTTAGGAAGGAAATAGATACCGTCCCATGGAATGGTGCCTCCTTGTGACTTGATGCAAGAGCATGGGCCTAGGTGGAAGGGTAGAGAGAGGCTACCCATGTAGGCAGAGAGCAGGACGCAGAAACACTGCTGTGGCTAGTGTGAGTTGAGGAGGGACGAAGGCCAGGGACCATCAAGCCACAGGAGAGCTGTCAGGATGCCAGCACTGTGCCCACTCCAGAGGAAGCTCACAGGCCTGTGAGAGCAGGAGAACCCGGCTTCCCTCTCTTTTCCTGGTGCACGTGCGGCCAGGGGTGCTGCTGTGACTATGTCGTGGTGTATCAGGGAAGGGGGAAGGGGCACATTCCGGAACATCCCCTCCAACAAGGGCTGCCTCTCTCAGACCTTTGTGCCGCCTTCTCCCGTTTTCTTCCTTCTGCTCGCAACGTGAATGTCGTGGATTCATGGATGAGGACCATGTCCTAGGGGTGCCAGACTGGAGACGCTGGAGAAGCCCGGACTCCACGGGGGTTCAGGAGCAAAGGCACCCCCTGCTGCTGCCTCTGTGCTCCTCTGTAAGAGAGAAGGAAGCCCCTGTGCTGTTTCAATCACTGGTGGGAGAGGTTCCTGTCTCTCTTGGCTACACTCAATCATAGCGAATGTAGCAGCTGATACAGATCTTGTGGCAGTGTAAGTCACAGTGCAAAGAATTGGTCAGTTTTTTTTTTTTTCTTATCTGACTCTGCAGGATATTTGGAAAGGGATTAATGAAAATAAAATCCCATAAACGTGTGTTGATTGGGTTTTACACGTGGGAAAGCATGGAATTGAAAAAGATGTTTTATCATGGAAGCATATGCACCCCCAACACACCAAACTGCACATGTGCCAGCTAAAATTGCAACACTTCAATGTAATTATTGCCATGCAAGAAAATGCAACCAGTAAGCCTGCGTATGTGTAGATCAGCGATATTTAACTGATCAAATAGAGATGCCCAGAGGACTACTACTGTGGCTCAGCAGGTTACAGCCCTGGCCTGCAGTACTGGCATCCTATACCGGTGCTGGTCTGAGTCCCGGCTGCTTCCCTTTCAATCCAGCTCTCTGCTCATGGGCCTGGGAAGCAGCAGAAAATGGCTCAGGATATTGGCATTGTTCAGGAGAGCCTGATCCTTGAGAGCATCCTCAGATAGCTGCAGCCCCTCCCCAAACTGATGTGTCTCCCGTGAAGATGCAGTCAGTGTAGCATGGAGAACACATGACCTACAGGAAACTGCATGTGTCTATGTGTAACATGGAGAGTATGGGACACATGGGAGATGGTGTATGTCTATTGTAACATGGAGAACACATGACCTACAGGAGACTGCATGTGTCTATGTGTAACATGAAGAGCATGTGATACATGGGAGATGGCATGTGTCTATGTGTAACATGGAGAATACATGACCTACAGGAGACCACGTGTGTCTATGTGTAACATGAAGAGCATGTGACACATGGAAGATGGCGTATGTCTATGTGTAACATGGAGACCACGGGACACATGGAAGATGGTGTATGTCTATGTGTAACATGGAGAACATGTGACCAACAGGAGACCACATGTGTCTATGTGTAACATGGATAGCACAGGACACATGGAAGATGGTGTATGTCTATGTGTAACATGGAGACCACATGTGTCTATGTGTAACATGGAGAGCACAGGACACATGGAAGATGGTGTATGTCTATAACATGGAGACCACATGTGTCTATGTGTAACATGGAAAGCACGGGACACATGGAAGATGGTGTATGTCTATTGTAACATGGAGACCACATGTGTCTATGTGTAATGCAAAGGCCATGGGACACACAGAGGATGACATGTGTAAGATGAGGAACTCCAGGCACACAGAAGACTGTGTGTATCGAGGGGACCTGACAGACGTGTGCGTGTGCACCACCACTTGCTGGAAGGGCAGACGTGCTGGCTGACGCTGCTGTGGTCACATCTGTGGCTGCTCCAGTGCTGGCTGCACGTGCCTACTCTGGAACTCTCTGTTCTTCTAATTGTGCTTATCATGGATGCTGTGTTTTCTAAGAATCTTTTTCTTTAAAATACTGTCAATTAACATAAAGGAGAGAGAGAGAGAGAGAGAGAGAGAGAGGCTCAGACGGAGCAGATGAGATTGGTCTTGAAGAAAGGAGCCCGCCTACGTCAGGTTTCATCCTCATTTTTCCCTGATGCTGTTGGCTTCCTCCAATCTGTCTAAGTCTATTCACATTCCCAACAAAATTCGTGTTTTCCTGTCACATGCCTTTGCCTGTCTAAAATAATCCCCCTCGTCCTCGTGTGTCAGATCTGCATGCCCCTGGCGTGCTGTAAAATGACTTCCTCATCAACCACATCCACCTCGCAGGGACTTGTCTTCTCACTCGGATTTCTTCTCTTTGTGAACTTACCTTGTGAGTGAGACTACGCACACAATAGGATTCCTGTTTAAAAAAAAAGCATTGATTAGTGCCATGAACAATGCATTTGATCAAGCTAAATCTAAAAATGCAGAAATACATTTAGAAACATTCATTATAATTTTGTAAAAGAAATTTCACTGGTATAGAGAATGCACACATCTTAAGTATAGAACAATGTAATTCACTATCATTAAGAAGGCCATGTTGAAAATATCAAATATTTTCAAATTGAATATAACTACCTAAATAACCTATCACATATTCCATTAAGACATCACCTGGCTACACAGTCAAATGACTGATGCTCAGATGTACTACTTGGTAGAAAAACCCAGATGAACTTTCTCAATGTATAAGAAACAAATGATTTGCACCATGTTTGAAAGCCCCTGCACCTCACTGATGAGCCTTTTTATTCTGTGCACCGGGTTGTGTCTTGTTAGGAAGCTTTTGTAAGAAAGGTAGGAGAACGTGGAGAAGCCAAGGTGTGAGAGGTCAGAAGAATCAACACCCATTCCTCCAACCTTGGCCCCGTTTCTTCTCCTACCTGCTCCCCATCTTTTTCCATGTCCATGGCCTCTGTCAGTGACGTAGTGAGTAAAGCCATATAGGTGCCAAGTTGAGTCCCAGCTGCTCCCTTTCTCATCTAGCGCTAAAGGCCTAGGAAAAGCACCAGAAGATGCCCAGCGGTTGAGTCCTTGCCAAGCACAGGAGAGACCTGGCTTTGGCTGGTTCAGCCCTGGCCTTTGTGGTCAAGTGGGGAGTGAACCAGCAGATGGGAGATCTCCTATCTCTCTCTCTCTCTCCCTCTCTCTCTCGCACTGACCTTCAAATAAATAAACAAATAAATGCATCTTTGGAAAATGCTTGTCCAAGACGGCAGTGGGGGTGGCCAGGTGAGGGGCCGAGGCGGAGGAGTTCAGGCTACACTTGATGTGCAGCTGCCGGAGCCCGAGCTGAGCAGCATCGCGGAGCAGTGCAGCCTTAAGCGGATCTTCGTCAGGGGCAAGGGCAGAGTGGGCAAGACCACCTGCAGCTGCAGCCTGGAGGTCCAGCTGTCCAAGGGGCGGGAGAGTGTTCTCATCATCTCCACAGACCCCACCCACAACACCTCAGATGCCTTCGACCAGAAGTTCTGCACGGTGCCTACCAAGGTCAAAGGTTACGACAACCCCTTTGCCGTGGAGATGGACCCCAGGCTCAGGGTGGCAGAGCTGGAGGACCACATGCTGAGGGCGGAGATGATGCGAGAGGCCGTAAGCGCCTTCCTGGGCATCAGCGCAGCCATGAACGATGCCGAGGTCAGGAGGCTGGTGAAAGGCGGGAACTTCTCGGTGGTGGCATCTGACACAGTGCCCAGGGGCCACACGCTGCGGCTACTCAAGTTCCTCACCGTGGAGGAGTGAGGGCTGGGCCGGCTCATGCAGATCAAACACCAGATCAGGCCCTTCGTCGCACAGATGTGTAGTGTGCTGGGCCTGGGAGACACGGACGCCGACCAGCTGCCTCCAAGCTGGAGGAGACGCTGCCAGTTATCGGCTCGGTCAGCCAGCAGTTCAAGGACCCCGACCACTTTTGTCTGCATGTGCATCGCCGAGTTCCTGTCCATGTACAAGACGGAGCAGCTGACCCAGGAGCTGGCCAAGTGCACGATCGACATGCACAACATCATCGTCACAGCTCTTCTTCCCGACCTGGAGGAGCCCTGCAGGACGTGAGGCCCACTGCAAGATGCAGGCCAGGTACCTGGTCCCTGCGGGGGACCTGCACGAAGACTTCCACATCGTGGAGCTGCCGCTGTTACCCCACGAGGTGCAGGGGGCGACGAGGTCAACACCTTCACCCTCCCCTGGAACCCTACATGCCCCCCAGAGCCCAGTCCCACCCCACCTCCACCCCCAACACCACCAGCCATAGCTGCTGCCATGTTCACACCATCCTCCCCCACACTGGGGCAGAGTTTGCACAAGGCCACCCCCTCCCCCACAGTGCAGTGTTGGGGCAGGCAGAAGGCCGGGAGGAGTCCTGTGCCCCTGGTGGGGCTGGAGGGCTGTACTCGTCCCCCACCCCTCCCTGCCTCCCCTCCTCAGTAAAATGACCAGAAACTGCAAAAAAAAAAAAAAAAAAAGTGCTTGTGAAGTCCTCACCTCCTGGCAGGCATCTGCAGCGAGAGGCGTCGGGGAAGTGCTGTTTGCTGTGAGCGAGATCTGTAGCCTGCTCTTGCCCATGGGCAGTGGCTCCCAGCAGAGCAACTGTTCCAGGTTCAGTGAGAAACTGGAAAGCTGGATTATCGACAGCAGCCAGGTCGCCCCCTCCCGCTGCCATCGAGGGCTTAACAGTCTCATTTCTCAGAACTGCAGAAGCCCCGCGGTCCAGTTAATAACCAGCTTCCTTGTGATAATGACATGGCCATCTCACGTAGTTGGGTATTAGGTGGATTTACATTTCTAGCAACTTAAAGAAGTTATATTCCCCTTTCTCTTGCTCTTACTGAGGGCACGAGTGGGTGGGGAGAAGCATTGAAGCAAGCTTACTTCTTATTTAAATTTTGAATAAAAATTTCATAAAGAAGGATTAAATGGTTTTAATTAAAAAACAACTGAACTGTCCTTAATTTATTTTAAAAATTAAATCCAGAATGAAATTGAATGTAATGAAGATTAATCTCCAGAGTCAAATCAGGCTGCCCGAATTCCAGCAGAGAACTCCCTTCTCCTCCTTCCTTTGTTGTTTGAGTCCCAGTTTCTCCCTGCGCTTCCACAGCCACTTTCTTGGGTCTTTCCTAAGTGCCACGGAACGCTGATGCAGAAGCCACGTTCCAGCTTGCCCATCAGGTGCAGGAGAACCTCGAGGTGCCACCGTGTGCCACAGCAGGTGACTCCGCCATCCCATACTCCAGGGCCACTGGAGTTCCAGCTGCACTTCCAATCCAGCTTCCTGCCCATGCACCTGGGAAGGCAGACGATGGCTCCGGCACTGCGACCCCTGCCCCCAAGGCTGGAGACCACAGCGGCGTCCTGGGCTCCCGGCTTCAGCCGGGCTTAGCCCTGGCGATTCTGACCATTTAGGGAGTGAAGCAGTGGATGCAAAAGTCCATGAAGAAACACTACGAGGTAAGTTTACATTGGTGCAAATTTTGTGAAATCTCTGTGTAGCTTTCGTAATGTACATCTCATGAACTTTCTGAAGACCCCTCATATGGATGGATTTTGAAATTCTTCAACCAAAATAAATTTTGCTTTTAATCGCGTTTTCCACAAACTTTTGGCAGTTCTGTAACATGCACACACACATGTGTGCACACATCACAGAGCTCAGTCCTGTCTCTGTTGGTGTGAAGTCGGGGCTGTCACCTTTCGACGAGCTGGAACCAGCCACTGTGCCCTGGTCTGCACTGGAGCTCCCTGGGGTGCCCGCTGCTCCCTGAGTCACGCTCACTGTGCGTGTGTGGACCACAGCTGATCTCTGCTCCTCCGCATTCGTGCCCAGAAGTGGGAGAGCTGGCACACTGGCTACAAATGGTTCATTCACATTTGTTTGAGGAAATGCCATGTTGCTCTGCATAACGGCCATCCTGGCTAAGCAACTGCATCCCGCTAGATTCACAAACTCAGTTCTGCCTTGTTTCTCCATCCTCAAAACCCTGGGGGGGGGGGCCTCGATGTGTTGCTTGTGCTGGACTTCGAGGCTCTTGTCCATCTGCACACAGCTCATCTCAGCTCTGAGAACATTCTCTGTCTCTGGACACTCTTCCTCTCACTGTGTTCTTGTCTCCCTGCCCCAGCACGTCTTCATTTACATGTTAAATTCCTGAATTCGCTGTGCCGCAGACCCTCACTCTCCAGGTTGTGTCTGTGTGTGTGCCTCTTGTTTTCCAGTTCTACGAGTCCTGCTCAGCGCTGTCTTTTCCACCTGATGTTGTGTTCCTCCAGTCACCTTTCTCATTTTCCAACTCTCTTTGTGTGTTTTGTGGATTCCCTTGTATCTTATATTTACAGTGTCTTGTTTCTGGCCAGGGCTGAAGCTTCCACTGATCCAGAGATCAGAGAGACCCTTGTGTCTTCTTTCTGAGCGTCACTTCAGGCCCGAGGAGCTACAGCACGATGAGAAGTGAATTATGCTTTTAGCAACTTTTTATCAGCGCTTTTCGAAAGTAGTGCACAAGCATTCATTATCACTCAAGGGTCAAAGAGGATGGCAATCTTTCCCTAGAATCTTGCTAACCCAGGGAAATAAAATGAAAAAGAAGCCCCTTCGGAGAAAGAGAAGGACGCCAGCGCAGACAGCACACAGAGGCCGGGAGGCCAGGGACGAGGTGGAGGCAGTGAATCTGTGGGCCGGACAAGGCGATGGCTGCGCATTCCCAAGCTGGTAACGATCCCATCTTCTCCGCAAATTCACTGCAATAATTATGGTAAAATACACGCAGACGGATTTACTGCTTTTATCCTCGGGGGACATGTTCTGAAGTTGGATTAACAGAGAACAAGTGAATCTGTTCATTTTTTATGAAAAGAAATGCAAGCCTCTCTTCTGTTTGGCCATTGTTTCTCCTTCTCACACACTGGGTGCTAGTGAGAGGTTATAAAGTTATAAAATCTGTTTTACAGCACGAAGAGCCGACTGTGCCCCTGTCAATGGTTTGACAGCGAGAGTGTTGTTGGGTTGACTTTATGTTTCATGCAGAACATATTTTAGAGTTTCAGGAAGAAGAATGCTGTTAGCATAGACAGCACAGGGAGCATGCTCGCTGATCTGAAGGGCAGAATCCATTGTTCGTGATCATCTCTGGAGAAGCAATGCACTCTGCTTTCACGTCTCAGGAAATCCCAGGTTACTGAGGGTTGTGAAAAGACTGTGGAGAACCTTGTGAGTGCCCACAAGTGTTGGGAAATGTTGTTAAGCCGGAGGTAGATGACAAGGCCCAAGGGTCTGTACAACAGAGCGACACAGCTGACAGCTAACACAGTGTCTCCGCTGCCAACAGCTCGCCATGCCTCTTGCCCCGTGTATGGAGTGGGAGACTCACCTGGGTGCTGGGCACAAGGATGCTGCTTGAGCATCGCCTGTGTGGTTTGTAAGGAAACTCCAGCCCCCAGGGAGGTGCTGAGCTCCAGGTGGGCACAGTGCACCATGCAGCCTGCGAAACATGCCAAGGGACTAGGGGATTCACCTGAGAAAGTCACTAAAAGAAGACTCTAAAGAATGTGTCCCAAAATGGAGTGAGTGGGTTTATCTTGGTGACAAAATTCTTGACATGCATGCAGTCTTCATAATATGGGTTTTCCAGGACATTTTGAAGGCCTGTTGTCTATGATTTAAAAGTCTGTGAGCCAAGGTAGCGAGTTAGCCTGATCATTGCAGAAAGGGACTGTGTGATGTGAAAGTGCCCAGGCGCTATGCCCTGTGCCTGCCAGGACCAGCGACTCCCTTCCGTGGGGTTGTTTTCCCTGGGAAGTCAGACCCCAATTTCAACAGCCTGTATCTGCAGTTCCTGCTCTCTCCACCCCTCAGCACTCAGGACACTGGCAGGAAGCAGATGGCAGAAGTCAACAGTGGCCGCACAGGGACTGGACAAGGTGGGGCTCTCCCGCCATGCAGCAGGGAGCAGATAGAGGACCTCTGTCCACCGGTCGAGAGCCGTGGGCGATGCTCACTGCTGGGGCTGGAGGGTTAGGCAGGGGGACGATTCTGGGCTGAAACCACAGGGAGGGAGGGACAGAGATGAGAAATGCCTGCTCCACTCATCCCCCTTCTCTTCTCACAGCTGAATGGAGACCAAGTCCTTCAGAAATCCCAGCAGGTGCCTCCTGGGGCCCAGCAGGGAGGGCAGCCCTCGCCACCCAGCAGGGAGGGCAGCCCTCGCCACGCCACCACCCTGCCTGGGGCTGGACTTGGCCTTGTCTCAGGTTTCTGTGGTGGTTCTTTGTCCTTTGCCTTGGCTGCCGAGAGGCAAAACCTTTCCATACTTCTTAGTTCCAGTTCTTGGAAATGGAAATCTGACTTGTCATTTTCCGAAAGGGCATAGCTTCTAAAAACGACCGCTACTGGAGAACGGGCCGTTTTCAGTTCACTGAGCTTGTGTGGGAGAGGGCTGCCTGGAAGACAGGGGTGTGAGGCCCTGGTAGGAGCAGCTTTGAGTGGGGATAGCCACCTGGACTCTGTTGGTCCGCAAACAAAGCATTCTATTACTCCATGCTTTTTAAAGTTTATTTCTTGTAAAAAGGGAAACCAAGAATCTAACATAAAGCGGCGGCGCCAAGGCAGCAAGTGAGAGGCAGCCTGGAGGCAGGGCCTGGTCTCTTGTTGCAGTTCCGGAAGATTTTCACCCGACAGGCCCCGGCTCGCTGGCAGCTGAGATGCGAGCCAGTGCTGGGAGGCCTTCCAGCCCAGGAGGCCTCGGCGAGGCGAACATGAGGGACACGGGGAAGAAATAACTTTAAAAACACAGGCGTAATCGAGAATGACCAGGGCTGGGCTAGTACTGTGGCCCATGGCTAAATCCACTGCTTGGGATATCAGAGTGCCGTTTGAGTCCCAGCTACTCCAGTTCTGATCAGCTTCCTGCTCATACTCCTGGGAAGGCAAGGGATAGTGGTGCAAATACCTGGACCCCTGCCACCCACATGGGAGATGGAATGGTGCCCCTGTCTCCTGGCTTTGGCCTGGCCCAGCCCCGGCTGCTATGGGCATCTTGGCAGTGAACCAGCACACATGATCCCAGTCTCTCTGTCCCTCTGACTTTCAGATACATGCACACATACAGACATGCATGCGAGCACGTCTACAGACGTACACACGCCTGAACGACAAGAGTGACCAGAGCTGCTTCCACTTGTAGGACTGCAGTGTCTGAGCATCAGCTGGGAGCCGGGAACTGAGGATTCCAAGGAGCGCCGCCGCATCAGAGGCCAGCTGCACGCTCCCCGAGAGCAGGGCTGAGTGGAGGAGAGCGGGCGTGCTCCTGGGGAGCCTCTTCCCAAGACAGGCACCACGGGGAGCGAGCAGAGGGTGCCTGGGGAGGCTCAGCAGGGGGTGGGGCCTGCATCCAGAAGGAGGGGACTGCAAGATGCATGTGCGGCTTCCTAGAGCTGAGCCCAAAGGCCAGAGGGTCCCTGACTGGCCGATTCCCATCAAGGACCATCTGAGCTGCCCAGTGCTCAGGATGACCGGGGAGCTGCTGTGATCTACCCAGGTCCAGTGACCACTTACATCTCCCAAACCTGATTGTTTTCTTTTTTAAGATTTTATTTATTTATTTGAGAGGTACAGTTACAGACAGGGAGAAGGAGAGACAGAGAGAAAGGTCTTCCATCTGCTGGCTCACTCCCCAAATGGCAGCAATGGCAGGAGCTGAGCCGGTCCAAAGCCAGGAGCCAGGAGCTTCTTCCGAGTCACTCATGCCGCCGGGGCAGGGGCCCTAGCACTTGGGCCATCTTCCACCGCTTTCCCGGCCCCAGCAGAGAGCTGGATCGGAAGAGAATGCTGGCACTGCAGGCAGAGGATTAACCTACTGCCCACAGCGTTGGCCCAAACCTGATTGTTTGCAAGGGGAGTGCAGCAGGCAGGGTCTGGCCCCACTTCTCAGCTGGTTTGTGTTGTTTTCCACCAAGCAGCTTCAGGGACAGAG
Organism: Sylvilagus floridanus; assembly: GCA_949820135.1. Lineage (NCBI taxonomy): Eukaryota > Metazoa > Chordata > Mammalia > Lagomorpha > Leporidae > Sylvilagus > Sylvilagus floridanus. The sequence continues at coordinate 71,065,400 of OX463229.1, forward strand.
GAGAGAGTTGCAGCTGGGCACAAGGCTCTCATCCTCTGCTCATTTTACTTGCAGGGTGATTTGCATTGCATTTGCATAAACCTGCACAACCACATTCCTTTGAGGGTCCTGAGCTGTATTTCTTTAATCAGCATCTCTCTGTTAGGGTACTCTGGGCAAGTGTGCTCTCTGTGTGAAACCACTTTTAAAAGTAAAAACATGTGGAGAATTTCAAGCAAGCACTGAGCTAAATATAACCCCATCCTGTCCTGGGGGTGTCCAGAAGGTTCCAGGGCTGCCCTGCAGAGGCCATGCTGCTGGGAGCCAGGGGCCTGCCTCCTTCCTTGCCTACTGCCTCCCTCACTATGTGGGTTCCCACACCAGGCCCTGGCCCAAATGAGCATCCAAGTGAAGCCCTGCAAGCCCACCCCCCTACCCTCCCAGTGAGACCCTGGCCTCCCGTGCTGATGCTTGGACACTGACAGCATTGCCCAGTAAGTCGCAGGGCCCCCAAGAGTCTCCAGCCTCCCTGGACTTGGGGCCTCTGTGTCTGTGTGTGACCAGGAACTCTCTCTCCACATCCCTGGCAGCAGTTGAAGGCCAGGAAGGGAGTGGGTTGTGTGGCTGGTGATGTCAAAGGAGACCCCAGCTCCGAGTGCGGGGAGAGCACGGGCGGTGCAAGAGTCCAGGGAGAGCGGAGTCTGCAGCGTGGGGGGCCCGCCCCACGTGTGCAGTCCACCCCAGCGTGTGGGTCTCCACCCATCTGTAGGATCACAGCCGGGCACTGGTGCTCACCACGGCAGAGGCCACTGGGCACGTGTGCCTTGCAGAGCTCCCAGACAGGTGCGGGCTTGGCCTACCCCTCCACGAATCCCGACCCTGCTGCCCCACCTGACAGCTGCTCCTGGGAGCTTTTCATAAGGTCACGTGCTCTCACAGCAGCACCAGATTTTAGTAATATTTAAGTATTGTTCAAACACGAATACTGGTTCACTACTTGTGTTTGCTGTTTGGCTTTTAAGGTAAAAAGGGAGGTGTCCTCAAGGTGCCCCACCTGCTCGTAGGCACATGGACAGCCAACTCGGAGTCCAGGACAGGCAGGAGGGACCCTCTGGGTGGCCCTGCCCCTGTCACTGTGACAGTCTCCTCTCCTCTGTTCTCAGCCCTGCTGGTCTGGGGAGGGCTGCACCTATGCCCGGAGCATGCGCAGCCCGAGACCCCACGGGGAGCCCGGGCCATGCTGCAGCACCTCTGGTCCTTCCGTCTCTCCCGGGTCGTTGCCTTCCCTGCCTGGGTGCAGAAGCTCCACCAGTGCAAGCCCCCCCCCCCCCCATTTCCATGTTGTTTTCTTTGCGTGTTGGAGCAAGGAGTTCTCAGGCAAGCAGCAGACTGCCTTCTCATATTAACAGATAGTTTTGAATATTTCAGATAAAAATACAAATTGGAAAACATGTATACATTTTTAATTTTTTCCTTTTCTTTTTAATTTTATTTTAATAGAATTACATCCCAATTGTTGTCATTTTTAAATTGATGTATTTATTTAAAAGGCAGAGTTAGAGACAGGGAGAGAGAGGGAGCAATAGAGAGAGAGGGAACTTCCATCCTCTGGTCCACCCCCCAAGTGGCTGCAACAGCAAGAGCCTGGCTGATCCCAAGCCAGGAGCCAGGCGCTTCAACTGGGTCTCCCACACCAGTGCAGCGGCCCAAGCACCTGGGCCATCTTCTGCTTCCCAGGCCATTAGCAGAGAGCTGGACTGGAAGTGGAGCAGCCAGGTTTCCAACCGGCACCCACTAGGCATGCCAACATTGCAGGCAAGGGCTTTAGCTGCTAGGCCACAACGCTGCCCCCATTGTTGTCATCTTAATGTATTTATACTTCATTTGAAATTCTTTTGATCACCACTGACAAGTGTGAATGCTTGGTTTTAATTACGTAATTGGTGAAATTGTTAAAATGACAACAAGAAAATAAATCTTGAGGAATAAAGATAAAGTCATCTGATTTATGAATGACCTTGTTCTAATCATTATGCATTTAATCATTGTCAGCTCACTGCAAGATCCAGGCACAAGCAGTAATCCGATCATCTTTTTATATTTTATTTATTCCCAATCTTAAAAAAATGTAACTTCCAGGGCTGGTGTGACACAGCGAGTAATCTGCCACCTGTGACACCAGCATCCCATATGGGCACCCGTTAAGTCCCAGCTCCTCCACTTCTGACCCAGCTCCCTGCTGGAGGCCTAGGGAAAGCAACAGAGGATGGCTCAAGTGCTTGGACCCCCACACCCATGTGGGAGACCCAGATGAAGCCCCTGGCTCCTGGCTTTGGCCTGGACCAGCCCTGGCCTTTGTGGTCACCAGGGAAGGGAACCAGTGGATTGGAGGTTCTCTCTCTCTCTCTCTCTCTCTCTCTCTCTCTCTTCCCCTCCCTCGCTCCCTCCCTCTCTCTGACTTCTAAATTAGTAAATAAGTGTTGCAAAAAATGTAGCTCTGTTGGCTTTGGTCATTAAGGATGTGGTTCTGGTGAACAAAATCTAGAACATTCCGTTCATCAGTGTCTTGCCTTGTTTTCCGTCAGTATTAGCCATGTACTTTATCAGTCTGTGTCTTAATGGTCTGGGCTGCATACCAAAATCCCACAAGCTGCATCACTTACAGATAACCAAAACATGGCCCCCAGCCCTGGAGTCTGGCAGTCGGTGCTCACGGTGCCGGCCTTGCCAGGCTTGAGGGGGTGTTCTCCAGGGTTGCTGGAGAGGAAAGAGAGGCAGAGCTCTCTGCGGAAGGGCTCTAACCCCAGCTGTGGGGGCTCCCTGCTCTTGACCCAGGCTCCCCACAGTCCCGACCCCTAACTGGTGACAGTGAGTTAGGACTCCTTGGAGTCGGAGGGCCACAAGGGTTGTCACTGGAGTCCCCTCGATGCCCTTGCTCAGCCCAGGCACACAGGGGACAAGGCTGCTCCCCCCTTGCTCCCCTGCCTGCCCTGAGCCAGTGCAACCCGAGAGCCTAGCAGGAGGCACCCTCTGCTCTTCCAGGCCTTCCTTGAAGAACCTTGCCCGTGTGAGTCTTCTCTGCCAAGGGGACTCTCGTTCAGCATTTTTTTTAAAAGATTTATTTTATTTATTTGAAAGTCAGAGTTACAGAGAGAGGAGAGGCAGAGAGAGAGGTCTTCCATCCGCTGGTTCACTCCCCAATTGGCCGCAACGGCGAGAGCTGTGTCGATCTGAAGCCAGGAGCCAGGAGCTTCCTCTGGGTCTCCCACACTGGCAGGGGCCCAAGGACTTGGGCCATCTTCCACTGCTTTCCCAGGTCATAGCAGAGAGCTGGATCAGAAGAGGAGCAGCTGGCACCTATGTGGGATGCCAGTGCTTCAGGCCCGGGCTTTAACCTGCTGAGCCACAGCACCAGCCCCGTTCCGTATTGTTTTATCTTGAGCAGAGATCCCACGGTGGACTGGACACCCTTACTTTACTGAAAACTCCACCTATACAACATCAATATTTAAATGTGACTTGTTAGAAAATAAATGAACATTTCTGTTCTATAAGTAAATACAGCCTGAAGACGTTAAATAACACAGTTGGCATGGGATCGCATTTCGGTATGACACCTGCCTCAGTCTTCCGTGTCTCTGCACTGGGCTTCGTGTGTCTGCACTGGAATTCTCTCTACCTGCGTGCTTTCTCACACGAGCCACCTCTAAACAGACTGATCAGTAGAGTCTTCTCAGCTCTGCTCACGGAATATCTTGGGATCCCTCCCTTCTGTCCACGTCCACTGTTATCTACAAGTCAGCATCTCCTTCACACCATTCCCACGTGGGGTTATCTCTGGCTTTCACACCATTCTTCCTGGTTTCTCTCTGGGCCTGTGATGACATCCTTTCCACAGAACCAGATAGGAGGCTCCAGACAGCACACAGGGCAGGCAGTTACGGTGGAAACAGAAGGAAAATGGGTGTTTCATCAGTTCGGTATATCCCTAATCTTTTTTTTTTAATTTTTAAATTTTTGTTTTGTTTTGTTTTGAAAAGCAGAGTGGACAGTGAGAGAGAGAGACAGAGAGAAAGGTCTTCCTTTTCTGTTGGTTCACCCCCCAATGGCTGCTGTGAACAGCGTGCTGCGGCCGGTGCAGCGCGCTGATCCGATGGCAGGAGCCAGGTGCTTCTCCTGGTCTCCCATGGGGTGCAGGCCCCAAGCACTTGGGCCATCCTCCACTGCACTCCCGAGCCACAGCAGAGAGCTGGCCTGGAAGAGGGGCAACCGGGACAGAATCCGGCGCCCTGACCGGGACTAGAACTCCGGTGGGCAGGCGCCACAGGCAGAGGATTAGCCTAGTGAACCATGGTGCCAGCCTGTGTCCCTATTCTTAAACAGGATACAGTCATATGTTCTGTAATTTTATTTGACGAAGTTTGCAACATTAAACCAGAGTGGTGTGTCTTCCTCTCAACAGAACACAGATCACCGTGTCCCTCCTCAAAACCCTGCAGCCTCCTCACTGAACCAGAAAGAAGCCTCCAGGGCCTCCGGATCCCACTGATGCCCCTGCACGTCCTGCCCCAGCCACGCCTCCTCACACTTCTCTGTCCTGAGTGGCTGCGCTGGGTCCTGCAGGGCTTCCTTCCGGTGGGTGGCCACGTCCATCTTTGCTAAGGAGATCCTGTCTCTCGACTCGGGCTCAGCTCGAAGATGCCCTCAGCACACAGAAGCTTCGTGTGCACCCAGAGCGCCCATCACAGCAGAGAATTTCAACATGGCTTCCTTGTCCTAATTCACCTTTTGTTTTGCTTGTTTTTTTTTTTTTTAAGATTTTTATTTTATTTATTTGAAAGACAGAGTTACAGAGAGAGGTAGAGACACAACGAGAGAGGTCTTTCATCCTATGGTTCGCTCCCCAGTTGGCCACCATGGCCGGAGCTGTGCCTATCTGAAGCCAGGAGCCAGGAGCTTCTTCTGGGTCTCCCACATGGGTGCAGGGGCCGGAGGACTTGGACCACCCTCTACTGCTTTCTCAGGCCACAGTAGAGAGCTGGATTGGAAGAGGAGAAGCCAGGACTAGAACCAGCGCTCATATAGGATGCCAGTGTTTCCGGCCAGGGCTTTAACCCTCTGTGCCACAGCACCGGCCCCTTGTTTTATGTCTAAAGTACGTATGCCCCTGGCCACCCTGACCCAAGCAGCATGAACGTAGGGGAGCTTCCTCCTGGCCCTTCCCTGGGACTTCCACGCCCCGCCCCCATTCCCATGGCCCACCTGGTGCCGAGCTGCACTTCCTGCAGATCTTGTCACGTGAACAGAAAGCACCGTGGTGCTCGTTAGGACCTGAGTGCGAAGGAGAGTGGCCATGTGAAAGGGAGGAAATGAAACCAGAAGGAAGCACAGCAGTCAAGGTGTCCAGAGAGCGGAGGAGGGATGGTGAAGGGCGCAGGTGCAGCTGCAGCTCGGCTCCTCCGCCACAGCCACCGTCACCAGTCAGCAACATGTGGGCAGCCAGCGGTCACGTCCCATGGAAAAGCGGACACTAGGGAGAGAAGCCGTGTCTGACTGTGATGGACTTCCCGTGGAAAGCCAGGTCACTCTGCGACGACCTCTTCCTGTCACCCACAGGGTTCTGAGTGATCAGGAGCCCCTCCCCCAGCTGGCAGGTAGGAGGGTGGTGGGCAGACTGGAGCCCACACTGAGCGTCTCGTTCACAGCACAGCTCTGACACACGGGCTGACAAGGGGCATGCTGGCCAAAGGTAACGCTGCCACGGAAATGGTAAGAAATGAGCCTTTCCACTTGTGTTTCCCACTGGGAGGAGAAGATCTGCGGATGGCGAAGAGAATGGATGCATCTGCAGAGGAAATTCACCAGGCGGCCCTTCAGCTCTGCTGTGCCCACTGCTCCTCACGGCTGCTTGTATGAGGATCACTGGGTTCCTTGTGCATAATCAAGGTGGTCAGGCCACCACAGCTCAGCGACTCCAAACTGAAGGCAGAGTGAGATGCACCCAAGCTTCCCTTGGGAGGTTGTGCAGGACTGACCTGCTGCCTGGGCACAGCAGGCGTGTTTGGGCAAGAGGAGTTACTGCCAGGGAATGATTTGCTAGGGCATATGCCTCTCCTACAGGTGTGAGGTAAACACAATGGCTGAGGAAATGGATATTCTTATAAAGAGGGTGAGGACAGAATGCGGTATTAGATAGACACAATGCGGCTAGTGTATTATGGGCGACAGACCATATACGGGGCAACAGACCCATGCCCTCTGGTGTTATCATTTTCATACCAGAAAACTCCACAAGCTAATGCATAATCTCACAGCATCTAGAATCTTTCCAAATACAAAACAGTAGCATCAGCAAGCTGAGATGAAGAATCCCACTGGGCCTGTTAGACGCCGACGCCGCTCTGGTGTGACAAGGAAAGGGAATCTGCACTTAAGTTTACCTGATTTCCAAATGCCGAGTGACTCCTTGGCTTCGGCAGCTTTTCATTTTCGTGCTGGATTCTGTGATGTTATTACTTCGGAGGAAAGTGGAAGAGCAGGAAGTGTTACGGGGCGGGGTCATGAGAGGCATCTGATTCATTCACACTGACAAGAAGGAAGTTACAATTATGACATTATAATTGAGAGATCTTCGCCGCAGTGGGAGGGGGAGGTGTGTTAGAGTTTACTCCAATAAGCACCCCTTCCCACAGCCTTGAGAAACAACTGCAGGTGAAAGCTACTAACTGTCTGTTAGGAAATGCCAATACTTCCTGCTTCCCTCCAGGGGGGTAGAGTGAGGGAGCAGCAATTTTCCATGGAAGTCAAAGCTCTGAGCCTTCCTCAGGGGGACTTTAAAATGTAAAAGGTGGTTAAGCATCTGTGTACTTTGATAAGCAAATCAAAGGGACCCTCTACAGCACTGCCACTGACTCCAGTGAGAGAGGTTGAGAGGCAGATGCACAGAGCTGACATGGGCGGGGTGGGGGTGGCACAGCACAGCAGGGGTGTGGAGGTTCTGAGCCCGGGGTCAGTGGAGTCACAGGGAGGAGACGCCCTGCACAGCACTTGGTCCTTGAGGAGAATCACTGGATGCGAGTGCATCAGTGACACTGCATTTCCACTGGTGTCTAGTGCAGGAGTTGCTGTTGCAATCTAGAGTCATTCACATTAATTGCTATTAGTCACAAGTTCCAGCTTCGTTCATGACAAAATAATTAAGCATTTTTCCTGAAATCGTTAGTGTTGAACAAGCCATTATGGAATTTGAAGAACTGAGAATAGGAATAATTTATATGAGTTCTCTTTTCCTTGTTATTAACACAAGCGAGTTCTGCAAAACTACTCACTAAAAATAAAGATGCTTACAGAACTTTGTAAAGGGAGCCCGGATAAAATGCTGAAAGGGGGAAATCGTGACCTGAGGCAGCTCCTCAGTTGCTGTCAGCCAGCTCGTCCCAGCCTCTGCCCTGGGCTCCCACCTGCTCCTGTAGGGCCGAGTGGATCTTTGCTTCCAACAGGAAATATTCTCATCAAGATTAAAATCCAAATTAGGACATATCTTTCATTGGCCTGGTGTTACTGGAAAGAGATGTTAATTACTCACAGGCTGGTGTTATAGCAGGAGCTCCAGCAAGGAATTACCAGCGTGGGCAGAGCGTCTTGGAGCAGTTTTTCTCGTTCTGTGCAGTCAGAGCCCGGTTGAAGAGGATTAGGTTTGTGTGTTGGTGGTCAGCAGGCTTCATGGTTCCCTGATTTCTGGAAGAAGCCTGAAGGAATGTTAAAGCTAAGCAGACCCCCCTCCCTTCCTCTTCTGACCCTTGCCAGATTAACTTTTGACCTACTTTCTAAATTCCTGACTCAAGGAGGGGTTGAAGCCTGTTCTTACTGAACAGACATAATGATGCTGGGACAGGAAGAGATAATACCGGAATGTGGCCTTGTACAATTAGGGGAATGGCCCACCGAAAACAAAACCTGTTCACCTTGACAGGCATCCATTTAATGAACTTAGGGTTTTACTTAACCTTAGGAAATGTATGGTGAAAGTGACCCTTACCTGTTGTAAATCTTGCAAATAGCTAATGTTATCTGTACCTTGCATATGTACACTTTGTGCTTACAGGATCCCCCTGTTCCCTTGGTTCCCATGTGAAATATGTTCTACAGATTCAATGGATTAACTTCAAAGCTTTTGTGTGACTATAAAACCTGATGCGATTTGTACTCAGGGTCGCTCGCTCATATTTGTGACACTGCGACCCCAGCATGCTGGTCAATAAAATACTCTACTTGCGTTTTGCTTAAGAGACTCTCTCTTGGTGTATTCTTTACTCCGGCACAGCCGTAACAAGCCATCTACAGAGGAGTTAGCCGACTTTCCACATGAGCTACAGACACCATGGATATTAAGTCTATGGTATATGAATATTAGAAAAAAGGCCATGAACAAAGACGTAGTTATGGAGCAAACGCACAAAGAACCTATAAAAATAAGGACCAGCAGAGTAACTTGTAACCAGACACGAAACTCACAGACCCAGTGGCCAACGTGGAGCTCTCCACACAAGGGCCAGCTCCCACATGTCACCAAACTGCTGACTGTCAAACAAACATGAGCAAAATGAGAACTTTCATTTAGAAAACTCTGTGTCTCTGCCTCTCAGATGAATAAACAGTCCAACTAAACACAAATCTTGGAGCTGTAGAAGAAAATGACAAATTTGGAAAATTCAATGGAGCCCTCAACAGAAGATTCACAAGCCAAGCAGTGAACTGAAAGCTCATTTGAAATGAGCCAAGCAGAGGAGTGGGAGGAATGAGGTAGAGCAGGGAAAACTTAAGAGACTTAAGGGACAGAATCAGTTGCACAAATATTTGCATATGGGCTCTCAAGACAGAAACCGAGAGAGAAAGAGGCAGACATCTTACTGAAGGAAGCACTGAAAACTCAGATTCACGAAGATCAAGGAGCTGAGGCAGGATCACCTCAGGTAAAGTGTCCTGACACAGGACAGCGGAACGTTCAGAAGTCAAAGACGGAGGGAGAGAGAAATGTGAAGGCTGCAGGAGAAAGGAGTCATTTACTAAAGAGACCTCTGTGAGGTTGCAAGTGAGACCCACAGAAACCCTGAGAGCCTGGGAAGTAGAGCGGTGCACAAGAAGGGAGTGCATAAACCGCCCACCAGGGGCTCCCCACCCAGCAAGGCTGTCCTGCAAGGAGAGAAGGCGTCCCACAGGGCAGGCAAAGCTGGAGCAATTCTTCACCCATGGACCTGCCCCACAAGGAACACTGGAGACTTCCTCAAGCCAGAATGAAAAGATGTTAACTAACCACAGGACAACGTGTGAAAATGCAAAACTCACTGGCAAAGGCGAATATTCCTGTTTTTAAACTCAGAATATGCTAATGTGATAATGCTGCTACAAGTCACTTTTAATCTAGTTTAAAAGGTTAAAGCATGAATATAAAAACAGGAGCAAAATAGCTGCAATGCTTGTGAATGAATACAGGAAAAAATATGTAAAGTGTGACATAAATAAGATAAAATACAAAGGATGGAGTAAAAGTGTACAGTTTCTATATGTGAACTTAAGATGTCAATAGCTTAAGGTAAAATTTATAGCTATAAGATATGTTGTATAGTCTTCAAGCCACTAGGAAGACATACAACAACTAGTAGATACACAGGAGAAAGAGAGCAAAGCATTTTCTACAAAAATCCCACAAATCACAAAGGGTAAATGCAAGACAGGAAGAAGGGAACAAAGGAACTACGTAGTATTCAATAAACAATTAACAAACCATCAATAAGTACGTCCTTAAATCAATAATTGCTTTAAATGGAAATGGATTAGATTCTCTAATCTAATGAATGAAACATCAAGGTGCAACACTCACTGCCTGCTAAGGACTCAGTTCTGTCTTCGTAACAGACACAGTGAACGTGAGGGATGTGGAAGCGTGTTCCATTCTTCATGACACACGCAGTGAACCTGAGGTACGCAGAAGCATGTTCCAGTCTTCATGACACAGACTCAGTGAAAGTGAGGGACGTGGAAGCGTGTTCCAGTCTTCATGACACACACAGTGAACGTGAGGGATGTAGAAGCGTGTTCCAGTCTTCATGACACACGTAGTGAACCTGAGGGACACAGAAGCATGTCCCAGTCTTCATGACACACGCAGTGAACCTGAGGGACACAGAAGCATGTCCCAGTCTTCATGACACACTCAGTGAACCTGAGGGACGCAGAAGCGTGTTCCAGTCTTCATGATACACACAGTGAACGTGAGGGACGCGGAAGTGTGTTCCAGTCTTCACACAGTAAACCTGGGGGACGTGGAAGCATGCTCTGACGTTTGATAAGCAGAGGAGCATGGCTGTGCTTCCCTCAGGCAGAACAGAATCCTGGTCAATCCCGTGACAAAGAACAGAGAGCACAGCAAGATGGGGCACCCACACATCAAGAGGATAGCATGACTGAGTGTATATAGTTCCACCTTCAGAGCAGCCAGCTACGTAGAACAAATGTTATCAACACTAAGAGGAGAATCAGACAGCAGCAGAATAATAATAAGGACTTTAACACGTCACTTTCAATGATAAATGCACCATCCAGAGGGGGAACAGTGAGAAAGAGCAGTCTGGCTAACACTGCAGACCACATGGAACACGAAGACTTCTGCAGAACGCCCCACCAAGGCACAAGCTCAGCAGACGCTCTTCCCTCGGGCGGGACACAGCTGATCTGCAGGGTGGATCATGGGGTGGTCGCACAGTCAGTCTGAAATGGCTGAAGTATCTTTTCTGACTATAATAATACAAAAGTGGGAATCAAGCAGGAGGAAGAATTTAGGCAAACTCTGAAGTGCACAGGTGTTAGCAGCACACGCCCTGGCATGCATGGCCGAAAGAAGGAATCAGAAACCACAAGCAGAAATGCACCAAAGTGTGTGGGATGCAACAGGAGCAACGCCTGCGTCAAGAAAATGAACTCTCAAGTAAAAAACGTAGACGCCGTGACTTGAGAAACGAAGCGATGAGGAATAACCTCAACGCAGATCCATCAGAAGTGCTCCTGTCTGTCACGTAAGATCCGAGTTGAGACTAATGCAACAGCAGCTTGATCCTGAAAGCACACTGCCAGGCAACGCGAGAGAATAAAGTGTCCTGGACGTCCCACAGTCAGAGTTGCGTGTTTGTGTTGTCGAGTGTGCAATTCCCGGGAGAAAATGTGTGCCTGCGATGTGCGTTGTAAAACACACCCTACGAGCAGAGTAGGCTCTGTGGTGCGCCTGTCAGATCATCAGTTTATTGTTCAAGATTTTCCTTAGTTCTGTAATGCAACAGGGATTGAAATGTCACCCTGGCTTTTGAGAGAGGGCAAGGGAAGATGTCTAATGGCAGTTACCATTATAACCCTTCAGATGATTATCGTTTAAAGGTGGATTTGTATTGATTTCATATTTGATTCAGCTCTTACTAACACTGTGAAGTGTGTATGCTGTCAGGCAGCTTCAAGGTGGTGCCTTGAGGCAGAGAGGAAGTGCTTCGAAGGGCTGAGCGTGTCATCTCACTTCTGCAAAGTGGAATTGCTGAAACTTCATCCAATCATTAATGTTTTGGGGTGAATGTCTTAGATTTAGCACAAATTCCACGATCTTATCCAGCAGTGATGAGAGTCAGCCAGCCTAAATTATGAAAAGCCGTATTCTACCCATTTTAAAGGGAATGCACTTTGTTCTGCTTTCAAGCCGTATGGTATCTCCTGGAGCCAAAGTCAGGACACGCACACGCCGCTTATTGTGATCGATGTGACAGTGCTCAGATTGTCAGGACAAGAGACAGAAGCGGGCTCTGTGGCTAGGCTCGCGTAGGGATTCATTTGCTTCACGGCGGGGTTACTGTTGATTCCCTCTTGTTCTGTGGCCATCAGGCCCAGGCAACTCCTTGATGTCAGGATCCAGCAGGCACATTTCTCACCCCTTCTCCAAATGGGAGGGTAACAAGTCTTGGCGACAGCTCTGCACACTGAAAGGAGCCTGTAGAACCCGTGTCCCTCTCAAGATGGACAGGCTCAGCCCATGCTCTTGGCCATGGTCCCCTGTCCAAACTTCAGCTCTCCCACCCCACTGTGGTAAATAGAACCACAGTGTCCTATATCTTCTTGACGGGAAAAGTAATTAACAGGATCCACCCATTTTCCTTGAATATAGTACATCCCGTGGAGCAGGAACAGAGCTTGCCCTGGGAGTGCGTCAGACCCGAGAACATATGCCACCTGGGTACATTCTTCTTTCTCCCTCAGAGTTCAAAACCAAGTGGTTTTTTCTCCATCTCATCTACACCCAACATGCTAAATGCTCAAGAAAAATAAATATTTGCTTACACTGGGTATTTTTATGACATAATTAGAGGAAATCATGAAATTCTGTTCTTAAGTTAACTTTCAAAAAGCACATTTTTTTAATACCAACTAATGTCAGCCACTACTGGCTGTGGAGGTTCTTGAAGTCCAGTGAAGCACACAGTTAAGACGTCGATTACAAGGAAGTGTCGATCACCATTACAAAGTTCAGAGGGCACAACACTGGCTCCGGGTCAGATGTGGGGGGCTGCCTTGAGAAAGCTTTGAGGAAGTGGGGTGAGGAGGCTTCCAGGATTCCCCAGGGGAGGCACCGGTGGAGACTACAGAAAGCAGAGCCCCGGGGACAAATATCCCACTGCTCTCGCATACTAGTAGGAGACCTGGGCCACGTTGAGCCCCAGAGCTGCGCTCAGAATGCAGCCGAAAGAACCCCCACGGCCTGGACACTTCACTCTGAGATTTGCAAAGTGAATGACAAGAACCGGGCAGTGTGGCTGAGTCCTAGGAAGGAGAAAGGCTGGTGGCTGCCTGATGGTGCACTGGAGCCACTTCCTGCACGAGCTCGGCTGGGACTCCCTGGGGTTGGGCGAGAGGCTGGGAAGAGGGCCTTGTGCACCCCATGCACATGGAAGAGCCATGCTCTGTGTGCAAGTGGGTATGGGACACACTCATTTGTGTGTGTGTATATGACACACTCTTGTGCATTGTATATGGGACATACCTGTGTGTGACACACATGTGTATTGTGTATGTGACATACCTATATGTGTGAGACATACTCTTGTGCATTGTATATGTGAGATACTCATGTGTGTGACACACACGTGCATTGTGTATTGACATACCTATGTGTGTGACATACTCTTGTGCGTTGTGTATGTGACACACTCATGTGTGTGACACACATGTGCATTGTGTATTGACATACCTATGTGTGTGACATACTCTTGTGCATTGTATATGTGAGATACTCATGTGTGTGACACACACGTGCATTGTGTATTGACATACCTATGTGTGTGACATACTCTTGTGCGTTGTGCATGTGACACACTCATGTGTGTGACACACATGTGCATTGTGTATGGGACACACCCGTGTGCACTGTGTATGACACACTGGAGTACCTGTGCTCCATATGCCCTATCAGTCCATCTCAAACTTGCAAAACCTGAAAACGTCCTTCTAATGGGCTCCTATTATACTTTTTATATGACAGACAGAGTTAGACTGTGAGAAAGAGAGACAGAGAAAAACGTCTTCCTTCCGTTGGTTCACCCCACAAGTGGTCGCTACAGCTGGAACTATATTGATCCGAAGCCAGGAGCCAGGTGCCTCCTCCTGGTCTCCCATGTGGGTGCAGGGCCCAAGCACCCGGGCCATCCTCCACTGCTCTTCCGGGCCACAGCAGAGAGCTGGCCTGGAAGAGGGGCATCCAGAACTAGAATGTGACACCCATACAGGATGCTGGTGCTGCAGGTGGAGGAGTAACCAAGTGAGCCATGGCACTGGACCTTATTATATTATAAATATTGCACAATTTGTGTGAAGATTTCTCACTATCTAAACTGTATTTCTGGTTCACTAGATGTTTCTGACAAAATGTGAAGATTTGATGCCATGACAATGCATGAATTACATATGGCAGCTTCTGCCCCCTCTGCCCCCATTTCCTTGCCTTATTTTCATCTCTAAAGGACCAGCGCAGAGCATCCAGGCCCTTACTCATCAGAGGGCCATGTCAAGGAGCTGTGCACTTGCTGCACAGTGGTCACCCCCATGGAGCGCGTGTTCACCTGGCATCTGCACACCATGGAGTCAGAGATTCTAGGCACCTCATGTGCCTGAGTCCACCCAACCCCCACACGAAGCACAGAGGGAGGGTGGAGTGGGGTGGACTGGTGGGTTTTAAGTAAACTTAAAGCTTTTCAGGCGAGTCGAATGTGCAGCTGGGATTGAAATTCTGAGTTTTGAGAGGGAAGGAATATGTAGACTTTGCAACTTTTCTAAGTATTTCCTGCTGCGTTCCTCAGAACCAGAACTAGGCACAGGCCAGCTTGGCCCCAGGCAACCTTGGTTGGTTGAAGCAGAAAGATGGGTTTCCAGTGAGTCTCTGTCAGCGGCATAGTGGCAGAAGCTCCCCAGTACCCCCCGGGCAAAGCCTGCTGCATGCTGCGCCCCAGGAAGAGCCGTGGGCCGCTGCGTCAAAGCGCCTGGCGCAGAAGGATTTTGTAGTTTTGAGATCCTTCCAGTGCGTCAGAAGGAAGCCTCGCAGACTCTCCTGTTCCTAAGATTCTGCTTAAAACAGAGCTTTGGCATTTTACCAACATCTTAGGGGCAGAACACAGCCCTACGGCAAATGAGCAAGATGCTCCTTTGCTTCAGTGCCAACACCTGGGGCCTGACAAGGAAGACTCCCTTCTTGGACGTGTAGGCTGCCTGAAATCGGACTCCAGCCCCGACTCTATGTCATGGCCCCTGGATGCACAGTTCAGCACCTCCGTCTCCACGGGATGTCTCCACTGGCCTCGATTTCGCTTCAGGAGCGGCGGAGGACTCCTGATGACCGTGTCTAGAAGGAGTGCCCTAGACGTGGCAGGTAAGACTGCCACCTGCCACATGGTTGGGGTCCCGGCTGCTCCACTCTAGCCAGCTCCCTGCTAATGCACCTGGGAGAGCAGCAGATGAGGGCCCAACCCCTGGGCCCCTGCACCCGCATGGGAGACACGGACGAAATTCCAGGCTCCTGGCTTCGGCCTGGCCCTGCCCTGGCTGTTGCAGCAATTTGGGAAGTGAACCGGCAGATAGAAGATCTCTCTCTTTCTCCATCTCTTTCTCTGTAACTCTTCCAAATAAATAAATATGTCTTTAAAAATATAAGAAGGTGGAGTGTCCAGAGCCCTGGCACCTCGCCCACTCCCCCACGTGAGGGTCCTGGTCACTAACACACAGCATAGTTCAGTTTTTCCTGGTTCTAACAGGGTGACTATAGTGGCCATGGGGACACTAGGTCGAGAGTTAAGAGAGACAGCAAATCTTATTGCTTTTAGCTACTGCTTCCATGATATTTTGCCATGAACATTAAAAAAAGAAAGCAATCCATGAAGTTTCTATGAGACTAAGTTTGGGCAAACTGAAGATGACACAGTGTCTACGTAAACCTGGTCCTCGAATCTGGAAAACCCTTGTAACAAAGCTGGTGTTGAAGCTGTATCACTGGATTTGTAAGCCAACCCTTAAAAATGTAAACTGTTCATAAATTTGATTTTTAAACTTCACGTCTTCAGGGGCTGGCGCTGTGGCACAGTGGGTTAATGCCCTGGCCTGAAGGGCCGGCATCCCAGATGGGCACCGGTTCTAGTCCTAGCTGCTCCTCTTCCAATCCAGCTCTCTGCTATGGCCTGGGGAAGCAGTGGAAGATGGCCAAGTCCTTGGGCCCCTGGACCCACATGGGAGACCTGGAAGAAGCTCCTGACTCCTGGCTTTAGATCAGTGTAGCTCTGGCCGTTGTGGCCATTTGGGGAGTGAACCATTGGATGGAAGGCCTCTCTCTCTGCCTCTCCTCTCTCTGTAACTCTGACTTTCAAATAAATAAATAAATCTTAAAAAATAAAAAAAATAAAATCCACGTCTTTGTTCTTTGTCCAATCCTAACACCGTCCCGTGGAGTGTTAAAAGATAAGGAGAGAAATGGCACCCAAAACACACAGCACTGACTGTTGATGGCTCCAAAGGCCAGCTCCTGGGAAACACCACACGCCAGTGGGTGGGGGTCTCTGCGCTTCCTTCTCTCACAGAGACAGACAGACCCTCCCTGAGGAACTCAGCGGCCAATCCCATCCCTGGCAATTTTATCAACAGATGAGGTGGAACTCAGTCCCTGGACTGGACCTAGAGGCGGACACCACACCCAGGCAGCCGTGGTCCCAGGCTGTTGCCTGATCTCCTGAGATCCAGTCCATCTTTGCCAGAAACTCCCTACACGCCCCTGAGTGTGTGGATCCCACCCCCCACTCAGAAGAGGGTGCAGAACCTTCTGGAACTCCCTGGGGTATTGGGCACTCACTTTGCTTTCCTGGGTGCTCTTGTTCACACGTGCTTCCTGTTGACCTGCCTGTGGTCGGATTATTCCACAGAATCCGCTAGTGAATCTGGAAGGACAGGGCGCGCTGTCCCTCTCCTACACTGAAATGAGGAAGATGTGCTGAGCAGCAGGTGGGACACAGCGGGAAAGAGAGGGAATGCCCACAGAGACACGGCAGAGGGGCCCCAGCAGGTGGCCGTGCACCTGCACGGGGGCTGTTCCAGAGAGCACCTGGAGCCGCGGCCTCCACAGCCCTGTGCAGACACGTGCACAGACATTTCAACAGGGGCTGGCGTTCAGAAGCTAAGTGCCCAGGTCCCACACACGGTGCCTGTCTCCGACTCCTGACTCCAGCTTCCTGCTAACGCACATCGGGGAAGCAGCGGGTGATGGCCCAAGTATTTGGGTTCCTGCCACCCACATGGGAGACCTGGTTGAGGTTCCCAGCTCCTGGCTGAGCCTGGCCCAGCACCGCCTGTCGAGGGCGTATGTGGTGTGAACCAGTGGACGGAAAGTCTCTCTCCGCTTCTCAAATAATTGTTTTTAATTTATTTGGTTTTAAACTTTATTTTCACTTGAAAGGCAGAGTTACAGACAAGCTGAGAGAGAGAGAGAGAGAGAGAGAGAGAGAGAGAGAAACAGAGAGAGAGAGAGAGAAACAGAGAGAGAGAGAGAGAGAGAAACAGAGAGAGAGAGAGAGAGAGAGAGAGAAACACACACACACACACACAGAGAGAGAGAGAGAGAGAGAGAGAAACAGAGAGAGAGAGAGAGAGAGAGAGAGGTCTTCCGTCCGCTGATTCACTCCCTAGTGGTTGCAACAGCTGGAGCTGCGCTGATCCTGAAGCCAGGAGCCAGGAAACTCCCATGGGGCCCAAGGACTTGGGCCATCTTCCACGGCTTTCCCAGGACATAGTAGACAGCTGGATGGAAAATGGAGTAGACGAGACTCAAACCGGCGCCCATATGGGATGCCGCCACTGCAGGTGGCAGCTTTACCTGCTGCACCACAGAGCCAGCCTAATTTTTTGTTGTTGTTGTTTAAAACAAGAAATGTGAAATCCTAAATTTGTGAGAAATTGGAAAATGGTACATGTGATATTGTTATGATAATGTAGTAATTATCAGATTCAACCCAGGATGATGCTGTAACTCCCAATTTTAACGGAATTATTGCTTCAAAATTAGGGACCCAAAAGGAACAGTTTGACAGTGAAAGAAATGCAAATCCTCACGCATTGTAGTGAGCCACCAACAGACGCAAAACCAAGGAATCCAGTGACTGCCATGTCTCCATCCAATTCAGAATAACTCAGACTAAGCAACTAAGGGGAAGAGAGGGCTGGCTTTTGCGGAGGACAACTTGGGGGGCAGGGGTGCAGCGGACGGTCACTCAGTCACTTTTAGGTTACTACGTAACATTTTAGGCTTTGCTGCCTGTCTTGCTTTAAATTGCTTTAAATTGAAACGTTTGTGATGCAAGTCTCAAGCCTCCTGAGCATCATCCAGCCAACTTGTGCAGTCCACATCCATCTGTCTCACTGACGCCCACCTGTGCCTCACTGCTGGGAGCCAGCCCTGCCCCTTCTGGTGGATGCACAGGGAACTGGAGATGGAGAAGCCTTGCCTGGGAAGTCTGCATAAAAAAATCCCTTTCTCTGCAGGCAGGAGGCTGCCTAGCAACCACTGTCCTGCATGCCAAGGCCATGGGGCCATGTGCCTGCATTTCTGGGTATTTATGAGATGTAGCCGAAGAAAAACACAAACGCATGCCCCTTCTTAGTTTGCAATCACCTTGCGGGGAAATCAGCTTCCTTATGAATGAGAAGCAGGTGCACTGAATCGCCTGCAGTGCACGCATTACTTTTCTTGCTAAGTGGTTCAGCAGTTTTGGGAGACTGCACGAAGCCAATGCCAGACAATAGGGCCAGGATGCAGAGTCGTGGAGCTGGAGCTGGGGGCTTCCCTGTGGTTCCTTCAAAGGAGCAAACAGCCGGCGCTTGATTTGGGCTTAGGCATGCTCTAGTCTGCCTGTCAGGAAATTGGCATTTCTGTGATCAAAATGAAAGGCGTGTCCGAGGTTTATTGGGAAAAGGGGTGTAAGAAGGGCTTCCAGTGCCTCTGAGATCAGTTCTTTCACGATGATTCATAAAGAAGTGCTCGGCGGGAGCAAACCCACAGCCCTGGGGGCTCAAGGTCCCCAGCCCTCCCCACACAGCCCAGGAGTCACAGCCGCTTCTCTGCAGCAAAGTCAACAACCAAAATCAGCCCCTCCCTCTCCCCCTCTTAACTTTGGGCGTCTGACAACTAATGAGAATTCTTTTTCTTTTTTTTCTTTCTTTTTATTTTTTTTTGACAGGCAGAGTGGACAGTGAGAGAGAGAGACAGAGAGAAAGGTCTTCCTTTTTGCCGTTGGTTCACCTTCCAATGGCTGCCGCGGACGGCGCGCTGCGGCCGGTGCACCCCGCTCATCCGATGGCAGAAGCCAGGTACTAGGTGCTTTTTCCTGGTCTCCCATGGGGTGCAGGGCCCAAGCACTTGGGCCATCCTCCACTGCACTCCCTGGCCACAGCAGAGAGCTGGCTTGGAAGAGGGGCAACTGGGACAGAATCCGGCGCCCCGACCAGGACTAGAACCCGGTGTGCTGGCGCCGCAAGGCGGAGGATTAGCCTGTTGAGCCACGGCGCCGGCCTACTAATGAGAATTCTTAACCAGCTAAATGTCTTTAACCCTTTTTCCTAATCCATGAAGTCTTTGGCAGCTTGTGTGTCAAATCGAGCTCCTTCCATGCAGGTGCTTCACAGTGCTTCAAAAAGTTTGTGGTAAGTGGGAATGAAGAGAGGCTTATTTTAGTGCAAAAAAAAAAAAAATAGAAAAGAAACTTGAAACCCACATATACGAGGGGTCTTCGGGGGCTTCAAGGGAAACACCTATAATGAGAAGCTGTGCATGGATTTCAAGTTTTCTGCAGCAGAAAGGTTAAGGGAACAAACAGCAAGCAGACGTGGAGACGTGATGCTCTGTCAGCAGAAGACATAAGGACGTCCGTGGCCCGGGCCGAGAGTCGGTCCCTGGGAGGAGGTTTGCCCTGGCTCCACGCTTCCAAGAAGGGCCACAGTGGCCATCTCCGAGCTCGCCAGCACTGCAGGTGTCGTGCTGTGCAGCAGGTGTCGGTTGCCACATACACTGTGAGCTCAGCCTGAGGGTAGCAGACCCCAGCAGCACCCCGACCTCAGGGTCCCCCAAGACCAGTCAGTCTCAGGCCGTCCTCAACTCAGTCTCCATGGGAGAGCGAGGGTGCGTGCAGCTGATCTGCTTAGCTGAAGCTGGTCGTTCTGCACCAGCGCCCTGTGCCTCTAAGGTGAGCTGCACACCTCAGACTGTGAAGTTAGACTGAAGGAAGTCATTCCAGTCACCAGGGCTCCTTTGTCCCCTGCACGGTTACCATGGAGCGGTGGCCACCCTGCTGCACCTGTTTACCCCAGCCCAGGGAGGCTGTGAGGCTGAGGGTGGGGAGCAGAGCCAGCCCTCACAGCAGGGCCCCTGAGACCCCTGGATCCTGAGTGAGGTGGCTGCCATGTCCTCTTGCCGGTCACCGCCTGCCTCGCTCTGACACGAGTGCGTGTACAGCTGGTGCTCCTGGATCTGCGAGCCTTTGACGCAGGCCTTCTTGCTCGTAAATGAGGTAAGCTTGGGAAATGATTTTAAAAAATGAACCAAGATGGGAGATGGAGCACCTCCACTGTGAATATGTTATAAAAGTGGAGACGACGAAATTCTTCATAAGGTCTCGTATTATGAGTACATTTATAATATGCAGAGATTGTTCTGAGAACTTTATACTGATTACTTCTTTGAAGCAAATAACAGCTCTACAAATCAAGTGTTATTATTCTCCATATACAGGAATGGAGACTGAGGCATAGATTACTTTTATGCCTTGTCGAAATTATACCCGCTGTGACAGGATGCATTTGTAATCACACATACAAGTTGCAGGTTCCAGAGCCCAAGATTCATGGGCATCGCATGCCTCAGCCACGCTGGGCCAGGATGAGCAACGCGGTGGGGCAGGGCGGGCAGGAGAAGGAGAGAGAGAGAGGGAGAGGGAGAGGAGGGGGAGAAGGGGAAGGGACAGCAGGGGAGGGGGGAGAAAGAGAAGAAGAGGGAGGGAGAAGGGAGAGGAAGAAGAGAGAGCGAGAGCGAGAATGAGAGAGTGCAATGCCACAGAAGTTGCCCGAGAATCAGGAGAAACATCACAAGAAACAGCTTGCATTTCCACGTGTGCTGGTTTGAAACAAGACGACCACTTTCACCCTGTCCAGGAATCAGCTGCGTGGGTCAGAGATCTAAGCCTGAGACCTGAGACCGATGAACCGTTAGAGGAAACCCCGGAGACACTGCATCCAGCTCCAGGTGGGCAGGCCTCACGCTGCCTTGATGGCCCAGGCACTGGAGGCCTTGTGCACGCCCTGGAGTCTCGAGCCACGTGTGATATCCAATTTTTCTTGAGACGTTTCACAGCTGACAGCAGCGGGCACAGGTTTTGCGGAAGTCCTGGGGACCCTGAGCTGCCAAGCTGGGCTGAACTCACTTCCCCTCACTTACAGAGACAAATGAGCTGCAAATTCAGGACAGTGTCTGCAGCCACACGTGCACATGGCCTCCCTCCCAGCACCTTCATTCCTGGACCTGACTGAGGCTGGGGAGCCAGGGGCCTTCCAGCCCTGGGCACCAGCTTTGGAGATTTTACAGAGCCCCAGCACTTGTCGCTTGTATCAGATCAAGCCTAGGTGATTGCATTTGCAATTTAATTGAGGCTATTTTGGGAGTTTGTTTTGAACATCAGAAGGGAAGAAGCAGATTGTTTCCACTCCCCACCCTGGAAAACACAACAAATCCAAGTTTGCACCTTGAAGAGAGGGCAGACAGATGAGGAACCCTAGGACACAGCATTGGGCTTTGCTGCGGCTGTGGGGTGGGACACCTGGCAGTGTCCACCTTTGCTCTCAGAAAGCCCTGGAGCACTCGTGGACTGGACAATGAGAGGATGAGCTGCCCCAGCCACAGAGGGCTGAGCCTTGTTGCCCCTACAGACGGCTGCCTCTCCCTAGGCCCTCCGCCCCTCTCCTTTGAGTTCAAGTCTTTCTCCAGATCCGACCAGTGCTCACATTAAAAGGGAGTTCTACCCCCTACTCCACGCCTGCCAAGCCTCTGTCCTTCTTTCCAGAGTCTACTTAGCAGACCAGAGCAAAGATGGGCGGGAGACGTTTTCTGGCAGACCTGGAATTCAAACAATTAGGCAGCAGCCACTTCTGATTAATGGTGGACGTGGGTATTTGGGCCGCCTAAGGAAAACCAATTAAGTGTCTGGTAAAGACGATAACGCAATCATCTCCCTTTCACCAGCTCTGCAATAACCTCTTGTCCTGCGTTTTGACTCCGCAGTTGTCGCCTCTCCTCCAGTGTGAGCCCAGGGTGTGCAGCTACGAGTGGGCTGTGCAGCATGAGACTTCCAATCAGAAGGGAAGGGCACGTGGAAGGCGGATCGAGGGACCCGTTTATCCCAGGAGACAGAGGGATTTTCTCTGCAGGGGCATCCATGGACAGTTTCTGGTAGAAAACGAGGACCCCAACATGGCTGGTGTGAGCCATGTCCCGAGGCCAGCAGAGCGGGAGGGAGCCGTGTTCCATGGCAAAAGCAGAGCAGGAGGGAGCCGTGTCCCATGGCCGACAGAGCAGGAGGGAGCCATGTCCCGTGGCCAGCAGGTCTCAGTGACTTCAGCAGTGCCCATGAGATGCCAGTGCTCCATGATGAGAGACAGGAAGAAGTGGGAATGAACCAGTGAGAAATTTCCAGAGCACCTTGACATGGCCACACAGCAGGGGCACGCTACCTGGGCACGAGGCAGAGCTGAGTCCAGTGCGCATGGTCGGCCATGTGCATAGCAGTGAAGCTATGCAGATGCCTGGGCAGTTGAGGACCTCGTCAATGTGTGTGACGTTTCGAGATAGACTGTGCGCAACAAACGTGTGACCGTGGAGAAAATGTATTATTAGTGAAAGACAGAGGAATGGACGAGACGCATCTCTACAGGTTGTGGTAACACATCCCACACTTCACCAACAATTGGATGATGCTCTTGATGATTTGCTACTAAATACAAGCTATCGTAGGTGATACAATACAAATTGGATTGTATGTTTTGCACTTTATAATTTTTCTAATAAAGAAGATCCTTGAGTAGGCAATTAGTGGACTTGGATCAATTTCTTTTATTGAAACATATTTGTAAGCCAGCTAGGGCTGGACATTTGGCAAAGTGGTTGAGAAGCCATGAGGGACATCTGCGTCCCACATGGGAGCACCTGGGTTTGAGCCCCAGCTCCACCTCCAATTCTAGATTCCTGCTAGTGCACACCCCAGGAGGAAGCAGAGGTGACTCAAGGAGTCAGGTCCCTGCCACCCATGTGGGAGACTTGGATTGAGCTCTGGGCTCCTGGCTTCTGCCTGACCCACTTGTTGTAGGTATTTGGGGAGTGAAGAAGTCTATCTGTCTCTGTCTGTTTTCTGTCCCTCAAGGCCTGACAAATACAGAAATATGCATATATAAAAGACTTGATAAAGGAAGACAAGTATAACCGTATGGAGGGAATGACTACAGCTGGCTAGAGGATGAAGTCAGACTTCAAACAACATGACTTAACCCAATGGTGATCAAATGGATAAGTAAAGTTCTGTGTTTGCGAGAATTACTTTGAAATTTCTCTATTCCAATAGACTTCTGTGAGAGACACGTTTCTCTGCTATGGACTTCATTAGAAGAAAATACAGGAATCATTTAAATTACTCCTCAAGAGGAACCTCGCCACCAACCAACCTAAAGTAATCGAGTGCACTAGCAAGAAGCAAGATTACACCTCACATTAAAAGCTCAAATACTGATGTACAGGATGTTCCTTCAAGGTGTGTGTACAGGTGTTTAACATAGCAACCACTAGCCGCTTCATCAGTTTTTGTTTAATTTTGGTTGTGGAAGAACAAAAAATTGCAAATAAAGCAATGATTCTCTAAATTAGTCATTTATATGCATAATAACCATGAAAAAGTATATAAGTTGAGAAATGTTTTTCTATGTTACTGCATTGTTTATTATGGTTTTTATTTATTGAAATGTAATTATATCTGCTGTATCTAATAATGAAAATGTTGAACCTGCATTTGGTGCTTTCATAATTTTCTTTCTCATACTTATTTGTATTCTATTTCATAGAACTGTGAATTCATTACTGAAATATATGGGGATATTTCAAGAGTCTGTGGAAAAGATGAATATAAAGGATCGTTTATTTTGGTACAAAAAGTTTCAAAATCCATGCATAAAATTTTTATTATCTGTATTTTCCATGAATTAGGTGAAAACTCTTCAGATGCCTAGATTTTAAAATGAGACGTTTTAAATCTGTTTCCATGAATGTCATAGTGTGTCCTGGTGTGCACACACACACTTGCCTGGACATTGTAGTGTGTCCTGGTGTGTATATGCATGCACTTGTATGGATGTCATAGTGTGTCCCAGTGTGCACACACACACTTACAAGGACACTGGAGTGTGTCTGGGTGTGCATTGTACACACTTGCATGGACGTCATAGCATGTCCTGGTATGTGCACACACAGTTACATGGACATCGGAGCGTGTCCTGGCGTGCACACGCACACACCTGCACTGCCCAGGAAGCCACACAGGATGTCACTTTGTCTTCGTGCCCATCTTCTGAGGCTCCTCGTGAGGCCCGTTCTGCAGACCTTCGAGTTTTAGACAGCCTCGGTATTTCTGAGGCGCTCTGCTCGGGTGTCCTCTGGACGGCCTCTCACCTGGAGTTTCTCCTGATGGCAGTGGGCTATGGGTTTGGTGGAGCAGGCTCTGTTCTCATTGCATCATCACATCCAGGCACGCACCAGCCACGTGGCACGCCCCTGCTGATGCTCCAGGTCTTACCGACCTGGCACCTGCTGGTCCCTTCACCATGAGGTGATGTTTCTCTCTTTTGCACTGCGTCCTTGGGAACCCAGCTGCTGTGCCCAGCACAGGTGGAGGGCAGGGGAGCCTAGCCTACCTCCTTGAGGGGCTGGAGCTGCACGCCAAATTTGGGATCATTCTGCCTGCAGAATTTCTCTTCCTTCCCCATTCATTGATTTTGCTTAAGCATGTGTTTATATCCATACAGATGCAGGGATTTCTGTCTAGAATTAGCACGGTGATCCTGCACTATGCTGCTGATCCGTTGCTCTAATTTCCAGATTCCAGTGCTGGAATTACATTGCACTGAGCATTGTAGTGCACTGTGCCCTGAGCACTTCCTGCCATCGGCACGGTCAAGGTCACCAGCTCATGCAGTGTATCCCACACCCTGGCACTTCTCCAAGCCACTCTGCCCCTTCCGTGGGAGAAAGCACACCTGGTGCAGAGCCGTCTGTGTTGGGGCTCAGAGCTGCAGAACAAGATCCGCTGGCAGGACAGCGGTGTGGGAGTGTGCACTCACCCACGTGTCCACACATCTCTGCACACGGTGTGTTCCTGCCCCTCCGCAAAGGAAGCTAAGCCTAAGTGTGCACTCCTGTCTTCAGCTTGACTCCAACACACCCCAGACCATATTCTGCCTCTCCACCTGGCCATCTGAAACCTCAGCTCCAGCTCTGGGAACCCAGTTCCTCCTCTGTGCCAGGCGTCTGCTGATTCCTTGTCTCACAGAGCACTGGAGCCGGAACTGCTCATCATGCTCCGGGGAACACGATTTTACCTGCTGGGATAAAGAGTTTATGCTCACTTCATTTTCCCATTAGTGTTACAAGCTCTACGCATTTCCAAAATAACTGTGGCCAGAGTTTTTTTTCCCCCATTCAATCAGTAAGGTTATGGCATATATTTATCACGCAGCTCCAGTCTTTTAGCACAATCTGCATTTTATCCTAACCATGAAAATCTTCTAAATATTTCTTTTAAAGTCCGCAAATTCATGTCTGTTCACTCTGCCGTCAAGTCCTCGAGCTTTGAGGGTGGCGAGGACGCTGTGATTACTGGCATCCACTGGCAGAGTTCAGTGGAACAGCCCTTCCACCCCACAAACCACCTGCGGGCTCCCTGGAAGCCCTGGTCCTGCCTGTCCCAGACAACCACCCACACGTCTTGGAAGCAGAGGGAGCCACAGGCCGACCGCTCAGAGAGCCGCCTTTCACTGCACTAGACACTGAGGATCCGCCTGTTTGCCTCAGGACTGTGGGGTCTGCTTTCCGCTGTGGGACAGCGGGGCAGACTGGGGCACTTACAGGAAACGTGCTTCTCACAGGTACGACCAGAGCCCTAGGCTGCACCCTGCTGGAGAGGGCATCAGGTGGCGAGAGCACCCACGGGAGCTTTCCTAACAAACTTCTCCCCTGGCAGCCCACTCACCCCCGTAGGAAGGCCACTGCTCCCCTGCTGAGCACGGCCCCAGGACCTGATCACCCCTCACGGTGCCCCAGCCCCACAGCCACCAGCAAAAGGCTTCGCCTGAACACGGAGTCTGGGAGTCTCAGACCACAGCGGCTGGACAGCACCTCCTTGGCTGGTATGCACCGGGTCGCTTGCCCACTCGCCTGGGGAAGGGCGTTTTGGTTCCAGTCTTTGGTGATTATAAGCAAATAACGGTGCAGAACACCTCTGTGCAAAGGTGCGTGTGAGGATGAGTTACCAGCTACTTAAACACACGGACTGAATACTGGATCTCGTGGTAGGGGTGTGTTCAGCTTTACCATCTGCCCACTCAAAGGGTCAAGCTGCTTTGCCTGCCCACGGGCACTGACGGGCAGCTCAGCGGCTGGCACCATCAGTGACTGAACTGTGGCCACTCTGATCCGCCACAGTGGCAGCTCACTGCTTTCCCTTCCCCCAGACAGGGCCGAAGCTGAGCTCATTCAACACCTGTTCTTACCTGCGGAGTCTCCATACGGTGGCCACTTTTATTGGAAGTATTTGTTGGCTTTTGTTTGGTTTGAATTTTAGAGTCTCAGGTATTCTTTGTGTGTATTTAGATACAGCTGCTTATCAGATATAGACTTTGTGGACGTTTGCTCTTAATCTGCAGGTAGTCCAGTCTTTTCACTCCCTGAAGAGCACTTTTCACAGAGCAGACGTTTCTATTGCTAATAAACCCGATTATTTCTTCCATGAACCCTGCTCTGGTGTTGGAGCTAAATCTCTTTAGCAAATGCAATGTCACAGCCATTTCCTCTTGTGTTTTCTTCTGGAAATTCAATTGTGCCTTGTATGTTCATGTCTGTCGTCCACCTGTCCATCTGCGCTCCCTGTGTGCTACAGGCAGGGTCTGTGCATCGGACGCCAAGTGCTGCGGCCACACTTGGTCAGGGAGGCTCCTTGCTCTTGGGAGGTGCCGGCTCCTCTGTAGACCCTGCTGATTCTGGGCTCAGCCGGGCGTCCTCACCGAGGGTGCCCAGTGTGGCCATGTAGTCCTGATGTGTGGGGGTCTTCTCCTCCCAGGACCACACAGTCTTGCTCGTGCCAGCTTTAGGAAGTCTTGGAATCAGGCCATCTGCGTCCTCTGATTGTGTTGCGAGTTGGCACTGTTTGGCCTATTCTGTGTCTTTCAGAATAAATTTAACAATCAACTTGCCTGTGTCTTCAAAATACCAGGCTGCCGTTTGGGCTGTGATTTCCCTGGACCCATAGAGCAGGTGGGTGGAGTGAGAGATCAGCCACCCCGAGCTTCGCCATCCCAGACACGAAGCCTCTGCACTTTACACACACCCTCTTCTGTATATTGGTTTGTTTTCTAGGTTCCCACATGTAGATCACGCACATTCATGAATTAACAGAGGGGCTGGTGACAAGGAGAGCGTGCTCTTGCTCATTTCTATTCAGCATCAGCCGGAAGTGCTCTCCTGTGCAGTAACTAAGAAAGGAAAATAGAAACGCACACACAATGAATCGGCCAGTGGCCTGCATCTGGAGCTGACGTGAGGCTCCACACTACAGAATGCAAGCGCACTTCCAGAAGGTCATGCAAACTGGAATTACAAGGCTGAGCTTGCATCTGTTTCTGTCTTTTCAGTGTCACCGCGGGGGGCAGATTCAGATTTCGGTTGCAAATGCTGAGTCAGGGTTCAGCGAGCTTTCACAGTTTGAGCTTTGTCAGCAGTGTCACAGCGTCCCTTGCTCTGGTGGTGAGCTGGACTTAGGGGCTGGCATTGTGGTGCTGCAGGTTAAACCGCTGCTTACTACGCTGGCATCCCGCAGAGGAGCACTGGGTTGAGTCTGGCATCCCGCAGAGGAGCACTGGGCTGAGTCTCGGCTGCTCTGCCGCTGATCCAGGTTCCCACTAGGTTCCTGAGAGGCAGCAGAACAAGGCCTGAGGACTTGGGCCCCTGCCATACACATCAGAGACCCAGACGGAGTCCCATGCTCCTCTCTAGCCTGGCCCAGCTCTGATTGTTGTGGCCATTTGAAGAGTGAACTAGTGGATGGAAGACTCATTTCTCTCTTTCTCTCTTTGTAATTCTGTCTTCCAAATAAATCATTTTTAAAAGCTGGATTTACTTATTTATTTCATCAGATCATCTCATGGCAGATGATATTCTTCCTGGATACAATGCCTGAATTATACGAAGAAAAATACAGTAAAATATTTGGGCAAAAGTCATGAACTATCAGTTCATCTGAAAGGGCCAGTACTGTGGTGTAGCAGATAAAGCCACTGCCTGCAGCGCCAGCATCCCATATGGCTGCTGGTTCGAGTCCTGGCTGCTCCACTTCCGATCCATCTCTCTGCTATAGCCTGGGACAGCAGTAGAAGACGGCCCAGGTCCTTTGGTCCATGCACCTGAGTGGGAGACCCCGAGGAAGCTCCTGGCTCCTGCCTTGAGATCTGCGCCACTCCAGTCGTTGTGGCCGTCTGGGGAGTGAACCAGTGGATGGAAGACTTCTCTTTCTCTGCCTCTCTCTAACTCTGACTTTCAAATGAATAAATAAATAAAAAGACAGGTGATAGTAGTGTGTCCTGACTTTTAAATAAATAAATGAGAAGAAAAAAAGAATCAGAATACCCTGGTAAATTACAAAAACATGTTCCAAAGAAACAGTCCAAGCAAGTAAGTACAGTTTATGTATATATTTCAGCTATCAAATGACATGGGAAGAACAAAAATGATCCAGAATAATCTGTTCTGCAAAGACAAATAGAGGCACACTTTCTTAAAAAGACAAGCAAACCAAAAGGTTTGTTTATTTTTTGAGAGCAGAGTCACAAAGAGAGAGGGAGACAGAAAGAGATCCTCCATTCACTGGTTCACTCCCCAAATGGCCGCAGTAGCCGGGATGGGGCCAGGCCAAAGCCAGGAGCCAAGAGTTTCATTCCACAGGGGGCATCCATTGTGGTGTGGCCACTGTGGTGTGGCGAGCTAACCCCCACTTGGCGTGCCGTTATCTCAAGTCAGAGGGGCCAGGGTCAAGTCCTGCTTCTGTTCCTATGAGCTTCCTGCTAACTGGCTCCTCGGGAGGCAGCAAGTGACGCCTCAAGTACTGTGTCCCTGCTCCCCACATGGGAGCCTCAGGGGGTTTCA
This sequence comes from Sylvilagus floridanus, assembly GCA_949820135.1. Taxonomy (NCBI): domain Eukaryota; kingdom Metazoa; phylum Chordata; class Mammalia; order Lagomorpha; family Leporidae; genus Sylvilagus; species Sylvilagus floridanus. Next base: position 71,094,432 of record OX463229.1, read on the forward strand.
GCTCAGAGACCACCCTGACACTCAGCTTGGACTGTGGCTAGTGACAATTTTTTGTAGTTTTTAGGACATTTACACTGTAAGAAGTTCTTTATCTCTTTAAATGAATTGCGGATTTTTTAAGGCAACATCAAAGTTTTCCTCTCATTGTGTTCTTATCCCATTTTGAAGAGTGTCACAGCTGATGTGAAGACACGTTGGACCCCTATGCCCACCTGTGAAGAGCTGTCTTCAAATGGTCACGCTGGCCTCAAATTGCACATAAAGCAGCCACAGAAAATTCGGAGAACATCCCTGAAGCAAGGGAAAGCCTAAACCCTGGGCACTGTGGGAATAGCAGCACCTACAGCAGACGTTCCAGGAACACCACAGCTCCATCTGCCTCCCTCTGCGTCCACATAGGAAGCACTCAGCATCTTCCACGCGGCTCATCTCCCGTGCCCCTCGTCACTGTGTCCCCGGAAGGCTCGCAGCAAGTCCACTGGTCAGTGTGCCTACAGCGCCCTGGGCGAGTGTCAGCCTGCACATGCATTTGCTCACTTGGCCTTGGCCTGAACAAGTCTAGCTTCAACTGCTGCTGTGAGCAAGAATTGTTAACTACACATTCGTTTTCTTCAAGGAAAAATAGTAAGTGTATCTCACATTCAACTCACGGAATACCAAATGCTGCTATAGTGACATAAATTCCATGACATTAATTTGTTCTTTAGATTTGAGATGTTGTGCTGAGACTTGCTTAGACATAAACAGCAAAACTGCCGTTAGGGGGCTCCATCTTTAGGAGGAACAGCGACAAGGACGGCTTCCCAAGGGAGACCCTCAACAGAACACATGGTAAGTGATGGATTCTTCAGCCGGTTTCAGCTCAGCAACAAGTTTTGCCCTCAATTCTGTAACTTTACGGTACAAATATGGATCCTAGACAACGTGTGCACCCAGGCGGAAGCTGGCGTTTTCTTGTTTTTGTATATCATACCAATGTCAAGAACGTTTAGGGGAGACTTTTCCATCTTGATATTCAGAAGGAGTGTGAGGGGTTCCAGGGCAGATGTGCGCTGCTGCCCAATCAGGTCCAGGAATCATGGATTCGTCCAGGAGCAGGAAATGAACCCAGGTGGCTGCCCGAGTACTTGAGCAGATGAGAGTCATCAGCAGTTTTCAAAAGTAGGTTTCACAGCGCAAGAACGATACAGGCAGCACCGCTGACTTCAGAAGCGCCAGCTGGGGTGAGTCTAGGCAGCAATGGCACTCTTGTTATCTGTGACGTGTATATTGACAAAAATAACATGACTTTGGAACACGGTGTTCTGTGGAGTATCTGTGATGGGGTGCCAAGTGCACTAGCAGATAGCAACGTAAAGGAAGTTTGTTTAATAGGAAAAATACAGCAAAATCTATTTAGAGTCATGGATTATTCATTTTTTAAAAAACGATTTGATGGATAACAAAGAAAATTAAACAGAAAATAATGAAAGCAATCACCAGCTTAATAAGGCATGCATTTTGATGTTATATAATCACCTCATTTATATATATTTAAAATACTGTTAATTGCTTGATTAAATATTTGCTATGCATCATTTACCTAAAGAACTGGGGACCTATTGCGTTGAAGATGTCATTTTCTACTTGTAAAATGAAGCAATTATAACATACTCAAAATGGCAAAATAAAGATTAATGTGTTCATCAATGGACATTGCCTTCCTGTCATAAACAAAAACTTTCCTACTCAATTTATTTTAAGGAAACAATAAAAAGAATAACTTTCCAAAAACACACAAAGGGGCCAGCATCACGGTGCAGCAGGTTAAGCCGCCGCCTATAGTGCCAGCATCCCATGGGGCACGAGTTCAAGACCCAGCTGCTTCACTTCTCCTCAAGCGCCCTGCTAATGTGCCTGAGAGCAGCAGATGGCCCAAGTGCCTGGACTCCTGCCCCGACGTGGAGACTCAGATGAAGCTCCTGGCCCCAGCTTTGGTCGGGCCCAGCCCTGGCTGCTTTGGCCATCTGGGGAAGTGAACCAGCAGATGGAGAGTCTCTCTCTCTCTCTCTCTCCCTCTCTCTCTCTCTCCCCCCCAACTCTGCCTTTCAAATAAATGAAATAAATCTTTAAAACACACACACAAAATAGGCAGTTTGGGTGCTAAAGTTTTCTTAAAACAGAATAACTGACTGGTTTGTTTAAGGGGATGACATACATGATCAGGTGCAATGGCTTCCAGCTAGACAGGGCTGACTTTCCAGGTTTTCGGTGGGAAGTTCAGCAGAGGGCAGTGAAGTGGGAAAGCCTTCTGGCCCCTGGGCTTGGACCAAGCACCAGTGGGAACACTGGGTGAGGAGGGGTCCACGCGCCCCAAGGGGGCCTGTGCTCATCCACCGCCCAGGAGGCCGTCACAGCCTCGGCACAGGCCATGCAGGGCATGGGAGGCGGGGCCAGGCTGGGGACAGGGCCAGCTGGAGTCCAGAGGCTGGGTTTGTGGGAGTACAATGACAGTAAGACCTTCCACAGGTGCCCAGCAGTCGCCCTTTCCTGAGGTCTTCTGCAGGCCCCACCAGGGTGGGGAGGAGGCAGGAAGAGGAGAGGCACTGTGTGGTGCCTTCCGTGCTCTCCCAGCAGCTGGCACTGTGGAGTGGGGCTGGTGACATCACGTGCCTGCCAGGGCTTGCTGTCCCTGCTTTACTGGCAACTTCCTGATGCAGAGTAAAACGCAACCATTAGAAGTAAAGCTTGCAACTTGTGTGTGCCCTTGTATGCAATACGTATGTGCTGTAGCTCCTGTAATGTGTGTGCCCTTGTATGTAACATGTGTGCACTTGTATGCAATATGTGTTGTAGCCCTTGCATGTAACATGCACGTACTGTAGCTCTTGTGTGTAATGTGTGTGCCTTTGTATGTAATATATGTGTGCCCTTGTATATGTGTGTGCTGTGGCCCTTGTATGTAACATGTGTGCCCTTGTATGCAATATGTGTTGTAGCCCTTGCATGTAACATGCATTGATGTAGCCCTTGTATGTAACATGCATGTGCTGTAGCTCTTGTGTGTAATGTGTGTGCCCGTGTAATACACGTGCCATTTTATGTAATATGTGTATGCTGTAACCCTTGTATGTAATATGTGTGCCCTTGTATGTAATATGTGTGTGCCTTTGTATATGTGTGTGCTGTAGCCCTTGTATGTAATATGTGTGCCCTTGTATGTAATATGTGTGCCTTTGTATATGTGTGTGCTGTAGCCATTGTATGTAATATGCATGTGCTGTAACCCTTGCATGTAATACACGTGTGCTGTAGCTGACAGTCCAGTCTGATCTAGAAGACTCAGGATTTAAACGGGTCACGATGATCTGCCTGTGATTTGTCCCTGAGACTTCATGGTTGGTGCTGGCTCCCCAGTGGGTGGACCTGCAAGAGGTGGCGATCACTGGCCCGGCTGCCCTGGGCGGGGACTGCTGTGGTCCTCCGGGGACTGTGCTCAGTTCTCCTGCAAGAGCTGGTTTGCTCCGCCCTCTCTGACCTGCTGTCCACCGCAGCTCGCTTGCTGCACAGGAGCTGTCTTTAGGACGTGGTCTGGAGTCCTGCATCACTGTGCTCCGTTCTCAGTTTTCAAGAGGCGATACATTTGATTTTCTGATTCGTGCTCCTTCAGGGGGCCGACCTGGCGCTTTGCAGTATTCAGGAGCGGCACCCAAGGTGATCTGGTGTCTGATAAGGCGTTGAGTATGAGACAGATCTCTTTCATCAGATGAGAGCCGAATCCAGGGAGCCAGGCCTGGGGCAGAAACAGGCAGGAAGGTGCCAGCCCGAGGGGTGGATCTGATCTGCCGGACACTGGCTGCTCCCAGGCGGTGGCTGCTCCCTGGCCAGGACTGAGCTCCGCCGTGCCCAGCCATAGCACTCTGGTGACAGGAACCTCTCTCTGCTGCAGAGACCTCGGGCCTCCTTCCTTCGCCTCCTCCTCTTCCTGTGGTGCCCCCTGGGGCTGGAAGCAAATCTGTGAGGATGTGGGTAACAGAACCGTGTGTGACCCATACCCACATCTGTCTGCACTCACAGCAGGCGTGACGTCGGCTCTGTGCTCAGACCCGATGCCTGGAGCTGACAGGCCCCTAAGAGGGCTCATTTCTAGGGGTCTCTGTGGAGGAGGAATGTGAGTGCTGCCTGGACGGAGCGCCTCCAGCTACCCATGCGTGGGCTGCACCCAGGCTGCCCCTCTCTAGACACAGGCGGTTACGCAGACCCAGGGCTGGGCTGACAGTGGTCATTTCCACACCAGCACTGGGATTAGAGCTGTTTCTACCACCCAGCTCCACAAGCAACGGACTGCCCCAGCGGCTGCCACATCGGGTCCTGACCCTTCCACCCAATGTCCTGGTGTGAATCTCTGACCTCCAAGTCAGCTGTCTACCCAGTGTGCACTGGGATGGGGCCAAGTGTGCACTGGTGGCAATCTGTAGCAAAAGGAAGAAAAAGCTAGTGCAAAATTTCTTTGACCAAAAAAGTGGGGAAGTGAGAGCTTGAAATAATAAAGTGTGCTTTATTTTATTTTATTTACAAAAATAAAAATTTTATTTTATTTAGAAAAAAGTGTGCTCAAAGAATGATATGATGATAGAGACGATATGATAGAGATGATGCAATAGAGATGATATGATAGAGACATCATGTTTAGCTCTGAATTCCCAGGCTTCACTGGCAGTGCCTCACATACAGATATCATTCCTTGACTGTACGCCAAATCAAACTGATAATGATTGTGCAAATTGGAATGCTCAAGAGAATAGTCAGCAGAGCAAGAAAATCTGGAGTCTGGGGAGACACAACATGAAATTGGCAGGAAGAGTAGGGATGAAACATGCCTGGGAAAGGGCGAACAGACAAGACACAGGCAGAGGCACGATGGGCCAGCGAGTGGAGGATCAGGACCAGAGGGCAGAGGCACGATGGGCCAGCGAGCGGAGGATCAGGACCAGAGGGCAGTGCGGCTCTGCTTCCCTTAGCTCCCAGCATTCAGCATCTTGGGCAGTGGGAGAGAAGGACCCTGCCCGTGGGTGCAGGAGCCTGACCAGAACACACGGAGGCTGGCACAGTGTTTGGGAAGTTGCTGACCACCAGTGTAAACAAGTGACTTCTGGGTGGATGCACCTGGGTTTCCAGGACCCCTCCCAGCCCACGGTCCACACACTCACCCAGCGTTTCCATCTCTGCTGACCAAGACTCAGCCAGCACCAGGGGTTGGCCTGCGCAGGCTGCACGTGGAACGGTGGGAGTGCGTTTGATCTCCGCGCCAGTCCTGTCCCAGAAGAGGCTGTGGCGGGTCCAGCCTCACACTCAGCTCCGGTAGCCCCAAGCCATAGGTGTTAACCTGCGTCACCTGCTGCTTTTCTAAAGTGACCCCATGCCATTTGCTCGCCCCTGCATCTAGACTTAGTGCATATTTGATTTCGCTTGGGTCATCAACATTGTGTGGATCTCATTCCTATTCTTACGAGCTCATTAACCATGAAAGAATTCAAAAGGGGGCTATGTTCTAATTTACTTTATTGAAATGTCCTTACTTGACAGTAGCTAAACGGTCCAATTTGTCCAATTTGCCAAATTCATGTAATCCACAAAGCTGACTAGAACTGAGAAATGAAACCTGGAGATACGGGTGACAGGGACGTCACCCCATTCGACTTTCAGAAACACAGGCCTGAGACGGTGCTGCCTGCAGGGGTCCGTGCCCTCTGCGGGCAGCGAGCCCGACGACACAGCAGGCCGACGCGGCCGCCCACCGACCCTCAGAGCTCCGGGCCCTGTGCGGGCAGCGAGCCCGACGACACAGCAGGCCGACGCGGCCGCCCACCGACCCTCAGAGCTCCGGGCACGCAGGCCCTCGTCCTGCAGGCAGTTTAAACGCATGCCTTGAACAAGGGTTGCAATAGTGAAGTGTTTTGAAAGCTCGGCCACAGAACTTGAGTTTACAATTCCCAGGGGAATCCTTCCGACACCCTGTGACTTTGGGTTACCCCAGGGACATAAATTTATATTCTCTCCATCCAAAGTCCAAAAGCCGGTATCCCAGCCCCTTTCCCTAGGCTCACAGCGTGATCATGATCATCAATTTTTGATGTTTATAATAAAAAATGTGGCAATAAATATATAGGAATAGTCTTCAAAAATTTATAGAAAATGTGTATTACAGAAAATTCATGCATGAATCTCAAAACTTCTTTGCACTGAAATATGCTTGCATTTAAATTCCATTTTCCATGAACTTAAAAATGTAGATGTGTATGTGTGTGTGTGTGTATAATGTGACTCAAAGGAAGAAGTATGTGTATATGTGTGTGTGTGACGGGAGTCAGAGGAAGAGGTGTGTGTATGTGTATGTGTGTGTATATGTGTGTGTAGTGAGTCAGAAGAAGAGGTATGTGTATGTGTGTGTGTGTGTGTGTGTGTGTGTGTGTGTGTAGTGAGTCAGAGGAAGAGGATTGGGTTCCAGATGGTCTCACTGATCGTGATGGTACTGAAAGTTTTACTCCCAGTGCCGACCCAAGTCTGCTAAGAATCCCAGAACAGTAGCTTTGTCTGTACACTTGGAAAGTATGTGTGTGTATATGTGTGTATAAGTGTGTGTGTAACGGGAGTCAGAGGAAGAGGTGTGTGTGTGATGTATGTGTATATGTGTATGTGTGTGTATGTGTGTGTGTATGTGTGTGTAATGGGAGTCAGAGGAAGAGGTGTGTGTGTGTGTGTGTATAAGTGTGTGTGTAACGGGAGTCAGAGGAAGAGGTGTGTGTGTATGTGTGTATGTGTATATGTGTGTATAAGTGTGTGTGTAACGGGAGTCAGAGGAAGAGGTGTGTGTGTGTGTGTGTATGTGTGTATGTGTATGTGTGTGTATGTATGTGTGCTCCTAAGAATCCTAGAACAGCAGCTTTATCCGTACACTTGGAGAGCAAGGAGGAAGGGTGGTTGTGGGCATGAGGGGTAGGGTAGGAAGTATCACTATGTTCCTAAATCTGAATATATGAAATACATGGAATCTGTATACTTCAAATAACATTTTAAAAGTAAACAATTAAAATTAAAAAAAAAACACCATAAGAGTAAAAAAGAAGTAAGGTAAGATAGGACTACATGGCAGTTTGAAGTTTAACCAATAGGTATAACATTTTGGAGTAAATAAGAACCAATAGCATTGGGCTTTTAAAGACTGACTGAACATGCAGTAAATGCAAAATGGCTGTTTTGTCCAGCTGCAGAGCTGACATCCCACCACTGACTTACCAACAACGCCACTGTGCAACACCTCGAACCTGCCTGTCCTCCCTTGGGTCCTAGCCACTGTCACGAAGCAGCTGGTGTGCACAGACCCCTGATGGCACGCAGCAGGCCAGGCAGCAAGCCTGTGGTGTGGGGGGCTGCCTGGGGGAGGCGCAGTCCCCCTGCATCCCATGCGGGAGTCTGGTCTTTGAGAACACGCTCGGACGTCCAGTCCTAATCCTACTGGATGTGAGGTTGTGGCCTATGACGTAAACTACAAGAACTGCTCTGGTTCCTGCAAACAGGACGTTTGAGTCCTACAAACACATAGATCAGGGCCCATGTCAGGGTCTGAGCAATTACATTAATTGAATATTGACCTTTAAAGCAGATCTGGTTAGTGATCCCCTCATCTCATTTCCACCAGGGTCCCCATGGAGCTTTATCTTCACTTTAAAGACAGGTTGCTGTAAAAATGATGGTTTTGACTGGCTTGGCTCTTCACCTTTACACAGATAACTCCCCTTTAATCTAATTTCACCTGTAAAACACACAGCAGTCCCTACAGGAGGCCCCCTCATGGTCCGCATTTTCTGGGTGTTGTCCTCAGCGTTTCGCTCCATACCGCCCCTGGGAGGACTGTGCCCATGTCTGACGCAGGTCGCCGGATTCCATCAATGGCCCTTTGTTCAATGAAGGCCTGTGTCACCCGTGACAGACAGGGGAAGCAGCTAACCCAGCTTCTGAGGACAGAGGTGCGTGCAGGGTTACGGCTGGGGGACGTGTGGCAGCTGGTATTCTAGTCTGAGATTCTGTGGCCTTGGGTATCTCTGCCGTTCAACAGCACATGTGCCCTTTCAAGGCTGTCACCCAGCTGGACACTCACAGCAGCATTTGCTGGAAGGGCGCCATGGCCGCTCCGGTCAGGCCTGCCCTCTGGGGAGGGCCCCTCTGGTCTGCTTCTCCCGGGGCGAGGTCCCTCTGTGCTCCCCCTGTTATATGTGGTCTCAGCTGATGCTGGAGATGATGTCCAAGCCCCACTGCTGAGGCCTGGCTGCACCTCGTCCTCCTGGGCCTCCTGGGCCTCACGTCTGCCCCAAACTCTCCTCACATGTGGGCGTGGACCTGTGCATCTCAGGAATGCACCCAGGTCTCCATGAGGATGGCACAAACCTAAGTGGCTGGGTCATCACCTGCTACCCTCCCAGGCGTTCTGTCGGGGGGCTGGGCTGGAAGCAGAGCTGACTGGGCTCAGGCTTGCCACGCAGGGACATCCCCCACGGCATCCACACCTGCCCCCGATTGTCACAGGTTTTCAGAAGTCGTATTTCATACACCTGACACATGAAGGGAAGAGATGAACATTTAATCAACATTGGGAAACCTGCACCTTTAAGAGAGATCCCAATCTTGAGAGCTCGCAGTACCTACTGCAAAGAGGAATTAATGAATATGTCAACAAAATGGCCTTGCTCCTAAAGGATACATCACAGAGGACGCGGACATCCCACCATGCACCCTCCAGAGCTCAGGAACGCAAAGATCTGCAGCAGCCGGCTGGGGAATCAGAGAGAGCGAAGTTAAGGCTGCTGGTGACAGGCGGGAACCTCTTGTCTGTGCACTGCTCAGCCAATGTCACGGGCGCACTTCAGTGTGGTCCTGGGGGATTGGGGCCCCTGCTTCACCAGGGGCACAGTAGACCTTACTTGAGAGTTGGGTAGTAGAGAAAAATCTGACGCACAGTTCTCTGCACCCCCCAGCTGAGAAACAATGCAAGTGAGAGCAGCGGCAGTCGCCTGTCAAACACTGTAAGGCAGAGCGATAACCTGCAGGTGCCCAGTGGAAGAGTGCAGTGGAGACATCCGAGAAACCAAGAAAACCCTGGGGAAGAAGTCAGGGCAACAGTGTCTGCAGGAAGTAGGGCGCTCAAATTCACAGAGAGGCGGTGGAGAAGCCAGGCCCGGGCCCAGACGAGAGACGACCTGAACCTTGACGTCACGCCAGGCTGATCCCTGGGATCAGTGCAAACCTGTAAAGTATCGTCAAAGATCCCCAGCAGAGACACCTGCAAAGACGGAGAGGTGTCTCCTGTGTGTGCGTGTGTGCGTGTGTGTGTGCGTGCGTGTACGTGTGTGTGTGTGTGTGTGTGTGTGGCTTGTGACATTGAGGAAATGCCTATCAAAGTCACACCTGAACACAATTCACTAAGCCACCGTTCAGTGACCGCACAGGACAAGGAGTAGAGTCTGTGCAGAGGTAGCTGGGGAAGTGACTTGAACCACGGGTGCCATAGCCCTCAGCAGATGAAAAGAAACAAGAAGGAGACAGGGGAGGGGCCTCTGCCTCCCTGCTGGCCAGGCACGTCATCAGCAGAGCGGGCAGGAGTGTGGACGCAGAGCATGGAGACAGACTGGCATCAGCCACAGCCACGAGGGCCTCGCCCTGGGCCCCTTGTCTTTCAATGACAGTTTTAACTACGCTCAAAGAGTTTCGGGAGTGACACCAGCCAAATGGCACAGCAGGAAGCTCTGGCCCCATTACTCCACAGAGACGCTGGGGAAATGGCAAGATGCAGGCCACGCGGCTTCGCGGCACTGTCACACCTCAGCGGAGGCCTCACCAAGCCAGAGAAGGCCCAGCTAAGGAAAACCCACCTGCGAAATGGTAGGAAATTCTGTCAACCCGGCTCGCCACTGCCCCACTCCTCCACGGCTCAAACCGCGTGTGGGCAGGAGGTCAGCCCGCTCCTGCTTTGGTCCACAGAAGCGTAGACAGCACTGAGAACCATCTGCATAGTGCCCACAAACGCGGCTCTGGCTTCTGTTGGTCCAGTATTTCACTTTGCTTGAGTTTTGCAGAGCCAGGCCTAACCCCAGACCGTGGATTCGCCAGGGGTCACTTCTCAGAGGGGCTCCGGACACGTCAGCAGGAGAAACACGTCTGGCGCTTCTGTCACACTCTTCGTTGTGTTTCCGTGTGTAATCGGGGTCGTGAACCCATCCCAGGACAGACCCCTTACACTCAGCACTATTTCCCATAAGTATCTTCTTGGTGTTTGGTTTTCTTAACATGTGCACTGTCTCCATAGAGAAGCTTAGCCAGTAACTATCCAGTAAGTTTCTTTTGAAGCAAAGCATATCCAAAACTATTGTGTGGATATTTGCTACAACTCTAAACTCCTTTAGAAGGAAAAACGCATAAAGTCAGGGTCAGCACTGTGGGATACCTGGGGAAGCATGCCTGTGGCACCCGCATCACACACAGGTGCTAATGCGAGCCCCAGCTGCTCCACTTCCTGTCCGGCTCCCTGCTAATGGCCTGGGAAAACAGGAGGAGGATGGCCCAAGTGCTTGGGCCCCTGCACCCACGTAGGAGACCAGGATGTAGCTCCTGGCTCCTGGCTTTGACGTGGCCCAGCCCTGGACTTTAGTTCATCTGGGACTGAACCAGCAGATGGAAGGTATCTCTCTCTCTCTCTCTCTCTCTCTCTCTCTCTCTCTATTCTGCCTTTGAAATACATTTTTAAAAACTGCAGAAACATTACGTTCTGATTCCTGTGGTTCATGAAGGATTCGCCGGTTTGAGCAGCCGAGCCTTTCCACTCAGCATCGTATCAGATTCGCCACTTGTCCTCAGAGGGAGTGATCACTGTTTTATTTGGGGTTGTGTTTAACGGCAGTCACTAAATATATTCATTCTTTTTACACAATATAATGGTACACAAAAATTGTTAGGCAAAATATTTAACCAAATCAAGAGAATGTGTAGCAAAATTGCATCCCATGATAACCCTATTCTCAAATCCTTATGGGAAGTGCCCACCAGTGCTAATGCAGTCTGTGCGCTCTGACTTCCTTCAAGCACGGTGATTACTGTCAATGAGCCATCCAAGTATCAGTGCCTTAAGAAGGAAGGTTTCTGTATATCCCTTGAAAAGAACGGTCTATTAATTAGAACTTGTTCCTGTTCATGAGTCAGGTTTTCTGAGCAGCTGGATGAGACAGAAGCAGCAGATAGCACTTCCGGATGCTGTGCTGTCAGGGGACGCCTCGACGTAAATCCCGGAATTCTGACATTCTTTCCTCTGCTGTACTCAGCTTTGATTACACCGGGCAGCCGTGTCAACAGTCCGGCCTGGTGAGGTCTGACAGTCCATGCCCCAGGTCTGTTTTGGAGGTTGTGTCGTTCTGTGAGTAATTCTGCAGCGTAGGACACCGTTCTGCCCTCGCGAAGGCTCGAGCCTTTCTGTCCCGTCTTTACTGAGGTCAGTTCCAGCAGCAGCTGCTGCTGGTTGGAACAGGACTCCCCCTCAGCTGCAAGGCCTCACATGTAAACCTCTGATCACAACGTGGGTTTGGACCCTGGGGTCTGCCACAAAGCTGTTGACACAGGAAGCAGGAAAGTGTGGCAGCTCCCTGGGGCAGGGTCTCCCTCGTACGTGCATCTGCACCCTCCGTGCGCTGCAGCAAGCCACTGGGCCGGGACCCTTTCCTTCCTGGTGAGGCCACCCTGGGTGGGGGTGGCAGGAAGGAGACGCTCCCTAGGAAGCCTTGCTTCTGGGCAATCCTATCTGACTGCACAGTCGGGTTTGAATCCTATTTTCTAACTTTCTTCTGTAAACGTGGACCTAAAGTTGCCTTATGCACAGGCAAGTTTCCTGGCCAAAGAGAGCAGAGGGGATTCCGTGTTTAAGATGCCCACACCCCACACAGGAGTACCTGGGTTCAAGGCCCACTCGAGCTCTGGTCTAATGTGACCCTAGGAGGCAGAGGCTGCGCCTGGTGGCCACCTGGGAGACTTTGCCAGAGTTCCTGCCTCCCAGCTCGGCTCTGGCACAGCTCTGGCTACTGTGGGCACTTGGGGAAGTGAACCGCACGTGGGAGCTGTAGAATCTGACACAGCGCTACAGAGAGCCGGACTTGCGTTTCCACACAGGAGTGATTTCAAAGACAACCACTCAGCACTGGGAACAGCCCAGGGGCGTGCACACACAGACTTCTGCTCACACACACAGCAGTCAGAAACGCAGAACACAGGAGCCCCCATGCAGCACGCGAGCGCGCAGCATGAACCAGACAGAAAACTGGGGGCAGGGGGCAGAGGGCAGAGGAGCTTCGAAGGAATCTAGTTTTTACTCAACTTTTTCTGTAAGGCTAACACTGCCAAAACTGAAGTCAATTATCTTGTTTACAGAGATAAAACGGAACTCACCGTATTTTCCATTATCATTTCAGGATGAGCCTTTCTCGGGTGTCAGCGCATTGGCATCTTGTGGCCCAAGTTCGAGGCTGGGCCTGGAGGGTGCCTTGGCTGTGGGTCCGAGTGTGGAACCGGTTTGTGTTTCTCTTCCTTCGCACGGAGAGCCAGCTGTGTTGTTCTCTGACAGCCATCTGCTGTCCTCTGAAATAGCCAACAACTTCCAGCTTGATGGAGCTCAGTCATGAAATCTAAGCTTGCAGACGGGGGCCTTGGGAAAGGGAGAGAAAGAGGAAACCAAGGTGGGGTCAAGCTTGAGATGTGGCTCAGCCTGGAGGGGGTGAGGGGACAGGGGATGAGGCTCTGTCTGGGGTGGGGTAGGGACAGGAGTGAGGGGCGCATTTCCCACAATGTGCTGTGCTGAGTTCTCGTGGGGATCGGCGAGGCGGTGAGGACCCACGCACAGGGTGAACCCACCTGGGGGGACCGCAGCACCTGGTCTAGGATGTGAGGATGCGAGTCCCTTCTGCATAAAGTGTGACTGCGGACATGTGAGCAGGGGTGGCCGTGCAGGGGTGAGGCTTCTGCTGTGGACTGGAAGCCCTGGGCAGAGCCCACTGGAGGAACGCTGGCCTCTACCCCTGTGTGGACCCAGCGTCTCATGAATGGGACACCAGCCATGCAACACCAGCCTCTGTGTGGGAAAACCCATCTCTGGTGTTGTTGAAATCACCACGAGGACACAGGAGGTGGGAACCTGACAGAATGATGGTGGATCGCCTTTGGCGCTGAGTAATGAGGAACAGGTGGGAAACGTGAACCAACAGTGAAGAAGAGAGTTGGGCAAAGACATGCTTTCCAGCTTGATGGAGACAGGAGGAAACTCAGTGCTATCTTACTTGTTTATCTTTCAAACGATTTTTAAAGAAAAGGAGGAGCTGAACTGAGCAGGTGTAAGGAACCCACGTGCAGAAGAGTGACACAGAGCTGGGAGAACAGGCAGGGAACGGGTGTGACACCAGGCTGATGCGCACACACGGGGCAGCCAGGACTCACGTCCACATCTGGGGGATCAAGCTGGAGACGCAACCCTGTGCGGCCTGGAAAGGGGGGAGAGCGGATGCCGTGAAATGACTGAGGGCAGCACATGCCACGCAGCTTCCCGCACCAGGGTTCACAGAGCCCAGCGCGCCAACCACAGCCTTCCCACCATCCGTCCTTTGTGCACAGAAGGAACTGAAGTCAGAAAGGCAGAAGCGCTATGTCAGCCAGGTCCTGGGTGCAGACATGAGTGGCCCAGCCATAGCGTGCTGTTTGTACACACAGAGCCCTGACTCGTGTGTGTGTGTGTGTGTGTGTGTGCATGATTCACAAGTCATGTGGCTTCAGCAAATTCCCTCTCTTCAGTTAATACCATCGAGGCTCGCTGTTATCGTCCTACAATGCACAGCGCCCCTGCCCCACACAGAGGATCCACCTGAGAAGAGTGCATGAAGACAGGGCAGCAGGAACATGACAGAGTGGGCAGCGAGTCATTCGTGGGATTGAGAAGTTCCAGGGTAAGTGCCTACTTTGACTAGATTCCCGTAGGAAGTGCACACATTACAGAAAACTTGCTATGTTAACCATTTTTAAAGATGGCATTGGTCACGTTCTTGAGAAACCATTGCCGCTCTCTATTTCCACAACGTTGCCATCAAGATTCCTAAAGGAGATTCTGCCTGTGCTGTCCTCCTCTCCCTGGACCCTGGTGACCTCTCCCACTGTTTCCTACTTGATGCAAAATGTCTTAATACACCTGGAGGCACAGCTCTGTGGAACACTTGGAAGCAAGCGTCCGAGAAGCAGAGGACCAATACACAAGTGCTCCCTTAAAAGCTCATGGGAGACAGGACGCAAGGATGTGTGCATCTTGCTGCAAAAGGTTTGAAATCCATGCATGTGATGGTCTTGAAAAAGTTCATAGAAAATGCTCACCATGAAAGCCTCTGTGTAGGGATTTCAAAACATTTGCACACAAATGAGCTTATCCTTGAATTCTTCTTTGCCATGAAATTTGCAAACTTGCCTCTTGCATCTCTGACTGCATTAGAGAGAAGACAGAGGAACATCTGGGGAACAAAAGGAGCAGAGACTTGTGGGGAGGAGGGGGACTTGAGGAAGGAGTAACTGTCCGGGTTGCTAGTATAATGCAAGAATTTTACTGTGACAAAGGAGATATATGAGCCATAGGCACAAACATTGTGAAATCCTTATAATAGACATTTACCATTTTGCATATCCCCCGCTTATATGATTTCAAGTGTTTTTTATACCAAAATAAATTTATGATTTACTTTGATCTTCCCATGGACTCTGAATATATTTGTTATGTGTGTGTGTATGTTTGTGTTTGTGCTTATCTTGCTTTAAACATTTTACTTTCTAGGATGCAAGCCCACACATGTTGTATGTTGTGTTTCATAGCTGTACCCAGGAGTGTGAGTGTGTTTAATTAAAGAATCTACTTGGCATGGGGCCGAGAAATGCAAATAGCCCAAGCTGTTGAGTGGACAGATGCTGGAGCAGTGAAAACTGTATTTGGAAGCAAATAGATCAAGAGAGCACTACCTCTCTCCCCCCCAAACACACATGCACAGATTCTAGAAATCATATTGGTAGTGATGCATCCTAAATGTGGAAAATCATACCGATGACAGTGAGAGCTGGCTGTGGCCGGATTGTGAAGCTGCCAGCTAAGGTGATCATCCATCCCACATGAATCAGCAAGGGGCTCCTCCCTTTCCTCCTCTAAGCTCAGCTTTTCTTTCTTTTGCACTAGTAGAAAATCTTTCTTCTGCCAAGGGCCACTGGGTGTTTATAATATCATTGTGGGCCATACAAAATTATCAAGCTAAAACTTAACCTACTATAGATTTATTCAATTTTTGAGTCCTGCCCACAAGTGCCTTGGCACAGTCAGACCAAATGATTTCACGGGGCTTCTGTGGTCTGCGGGCTGGGCGTCCCCCACCACAGAATTGCAGGCTCACCCACCACAATCTCGTTGCCTCTACGTGGATGCATCCAGGCACGAGGCCCACCACAGCCACAGAAGCCGATCACAACGTGTCCAGCGGCCACCCAGCTCTAGCTGCTCATCCTGGGAACCACTGCCCCTCTTGGCAATTGTCCGTGTTTCTCATGAGTGCACAGCATGCTGGTGCCTTCTACTGGGAGCGTGCATTGCCCTGTGAGAACTGCGTGTCACCCAGCGCGGGTCCGTCAAGTTCCCAGGGACTTCTTAGACAGAAGCCGGGGAGAACGCCTCTCTTCGCGGAAACAGGTTGCCGTAGGAAGTGTGAGCGCTCACGTTGCCACATGTCCTTCTCTGTGGACTAATCCGGATTTCAGGAACAAAGTTGTGTCTATCTAGAGTCCCGGAAACATGATGCTTCCTGAGGGCTGTTTTCATTCTCCCAACTGCTGAGCTGGGGACTCAGAATGCTTCCGTTCTATTTAAACTGGCTTATTTGGCATTCTGCATTTGCAAGGGAAGTTTCTTGAGCTTACTCTAAGTAAAAGTCTGCCTTCCAGTTCCATGGAATTTGATGATTCTGGCAGATGAATTCAGAAACTCTGCAGACGGACTCAGCCAATGTCAGCCGCTTTAAAGCATGTTGAGGAGCGCCTCGATCTTCATCTCTCATGCTCCTCTGGTAATTCCTCCCAGGATGCAGTTCACAAACATTTACCATCCTGAAGACCCTCTTTGTTCTGATTCCTCAAGGTCTTGGATCTCTTCCTGGCACCTACAAGGTTGCTGTGTGTTAGCAAATGTTTAAACTTCTACTTCTCCACTTGTTCTGCCTCTGTGAAATTTTTTTTGACCCCTGACATAAATGGTTCTGCAAAATGACAATATCTTTTTTTTTTAAAGATTTATTCCTTTATTTGAAAATCAGAG
Source organism: Sylvilagus floridanus (assembly GCA_949820135.1). Taxonomy (NCBI): domain Eukaryota; kingdom Metazoa; phylum Chordata; class Mammalia; order Lagomorpha; family Leporidae; genus Sylvilagus; species Sylvilagus floridanus. The sequence goes on from OX463229.1 coordinate 71,110,825, forward strand.
TTACAGATAGGAGATACAGAGAGAAAGATCTTCCCTCTGCTGGTTCACTCCCCAGATGGCCTCAGTGACTGGAGCTGTGCTGATCCAAAGCCAGGAGCCTGGAGCTTCCTCCCGGTCTCCCACGCTGGTGCAGGGATCCAAGAACTTGGGCCATCCTCCACTGCTTTCCCAAGCCATAGCAGAGAGCTGGACTGGAAGTGGAGCAACTGGCACTCAAACCAGCGCCCATAAGGGATGCCAGCACTGCAGGCTGAGACTTTACCCACTATGCCATAGTGCCGGCCCAGCAAAATGGTAATTTCTAAATCCACACTAATGGTTTTTGTTGTTGTTGTTGTTGTTGTTGTTGTTTTTCAAATCCATATAGTGTGGCTACTGAATATAACCTCATGAGATTTTGGAATTAGAAATTCAAAATAAAATGTGTCATCCTTTTCTATCCAAATTTTCTCTATTCCTACAATCACAGGATTAGTAAATGATCTGCTATGCACCAAGTCGCCCAATTTCAGGCCATGAAATCATTTATTTTTCTCAGTCCGGTTCCTCCTCTGAGTTACAGAACATAGGAAAGTGTTTTAGTCCTTAGGTATTCCCTTATCATAATGATGGTAGCTGTAGTATCCCAGATCACTGAATGTGTTTACTAATTACTTAGGACATTATGACGTAAGCTCTCATGGAAACCTGATTATCAATATTTGTATTACCTAAGTGTTCTCTCATTATTATCAGTATTACCTAAATGTTCTCTCATTATTTTACTTCTTATTTCTATTCCCACAACTTTAGCTTAGCTAGCTTTTTGAATTTTTGAAATAGTTTTCACAGCCATCTCCCTACCCTATGTCTGTCACTTGTTGCTTATCACAGTATTGTTTCTAAAATTAAAACTGAAGTCCCACCCCAGTCCTTCAATGACTCCATAATTGAATGAAATAATCCTGCGACATGCTTGCCATGTGGCCATGCTTCCTGTCTTGCTTATTTTTGTCCTATGATGTTATCTTAAAACTTGAACAAAATAAAAGTGTGTACCATATGCATGGGACAATTTTTAACCTAAAACTTTGAATTCAAAAATATTCTTTATGAATACTTCTGCTTTTTGCTTTGTATTCCACCAAGTTGAAGTCTATTTTCAGGTAGAATTTAGAACTTTTAATGAAAAAAGGGGAGATTAGCCATATTCCGTTGAAGAATTAATGGCGTGGCAGTTCTAGGAGCCTGCCTGTTCCTTGATATGAGACCAACACATTTCAGAGCCACATTCTCTGTTTGAACCCAAATTGGGAAGCCCTACTCAAAGGACCCTTGGACCTGTCACACAGCTGAATTGTCACACAGCTGAATCACCTTGATTTTTGTTCTCCCAAGAGAGAACAGTGTCATAATCTCAGGATCTGAGCAATAATATCACTCTGAAAACAATAATCCTTGGTAGCATTAACAAAAATAGAAATTTCTAGAAGGCTAGGGCTGAGTTAAAATAATGAATGGGAAAACGAAGAACCAAGCATGGAAAATGGCCGGGAATCCTGGAAATCCAGTCCCAGGCGAAGGAACAGCCCAGGCAGGAGACGGCTGCTCCCCCATCCAACCGGGGCCTGCGCTGGACCTTTCTGCTGGCTGTGGATGGCCACCGTCTCTGCAAGCAAACGGAGTCCCAGTAATCCCAGCTCCCCGCGCTGAGCTCTTGACGGGGAGCTCCACCCTAAAGCTCCCGTTTGGCCCAGGCTGGTGTGTGCTCATGCCCTGGGACCCGGTCATAAGGAGAGCCAATATGGGGGGTTTTGGTTTCTCAAATGGGAAGAACCACCAGCGTGGGTAAGTTTACCAAACATAGACAAGGGTGAGATTATTACAAAAGCCCGTGTAATGGATGGGTTGCATGAACGGCCCGGTGGAAATGACCGGGAATCCAGGGAAGTCAAATGCAATTTTGGATTCTCAAGAAGTGTGGGGATTTGTTTTTAAGAGGAAGCATAAGAGGAAGCATCAGCTATCCTCTACAGCTCACCTCTGGAGTGAAGTATCTACCCACAAAATAAATCCGTTCCTTACTAAACACTTTCTTTCTTTTTTTTTTTTTTTGACAGGCAGAGTGGACAGTGAGAGAGAGAGACAGAGAGAAAGGTCTTCCTTTGCCGTTGGTTCACCCTCCAATGGCTGCCGCGGCTGGCGCACTAAACACTTTCTTAAACACGTCCTCCGTCCGGCTGACTGCATGGTCACTTCCTTTCCTCACTCACCTCCTCCTCCCAGAGCAGACTGAGGTGGGGGAAGTCACTGTCTCTGTAACCAGGCATGAGGCCCAACGTGGCACCGTTCCTTACCCACACTGGCTGACTTCATCAGGGTGTCCCCAGGGTACAGAGGACATACTGTCAGCACCGGGGACAGCCCTGTCCTCCTCGGAGTTTCATCTTTCACGATTAGCCAATTCCCAGCATGTTAGGACTTGGGTTATCTGGCTCTCCCTCCTTTCCACTTTCTCTTCCCACACTGTACCCCAAGTCAGCAACACCGACAAGGCTCAAATCAATTTGGAAATATTTACTTCTACTTTCCTTCTTGACATAAAGGTGAGTGAACCAGGTTTGTGGATGCACCCTTCAGAGGACACTCTTGCTTCCTGCGAGCCCTGCCTGGTGTTCCCGTCCAGGAGCCCCGAAGGGCCACGTTCTGTGCATCTGTGTCACACTCATTCAGTCGTTGCCTGCAACACTGCCTAAATCTGCAGACTGCAGGGTCTCTCGGTCCTTAGGGCAGGAGCACTCATTCCACCAGCTGCGCACTGCAGGCCCCCTGCCTCCCTAGGAACTGCCCTCCAATAAAAAGACCCCCTTCGCAGGGCTTCCACGCCCTCCCCAGGGCTGCCCTCACCAGTGGCAGGTCTACTTGGACAATGTGGAGGCCACGTCAGTCTTAGGGGCCTACAGGAAGGTCTCTGTGGTAACGCAGCCCTGCGCAGACTCTGCAGCCCTCCCCAGTCCTCCACAGTGCAAGTTTCGAGCGCACAGCACTGAGCTCACTGCAGACTCCGGTCCATGGTCAGGTCAGCAGAAGAGTGGGTCTCAGAAGCCAACCATGCATAATAGAAAAAATGAGCCACTTCCTACATAAATATAAAATATCTGTGAAACATATATTGTCTATCAAGCATATTATTTTATAACTGTTTATGTTATATTATTTTTTTTTTGACAAGCAGAGTGGACAGTGTGAAAGAGAGAGAGACAGAGAGAAAGGTCTTCCTTTTCCAGTGGTTCACCCCTCAATGGCTGCTGTGGCCGGTGCACCACACTGATCCAAGCCAGGAGCCAGGTGCTTCTCCTGGTCTCCCATGCGGGTACAGGGCCCAAGCACTTGGGCCATCCTCCACTGCACTTCCGGGCCACAGCAGAGAGCTGGACTGGAAGAGGAGCATCCGGGACAGAATCTGGCGCCCTGTATGGGACTAGAACCCGGTGTGCTGGTGCCGCAGGCGGAGGATTAGTCTAGTGAGTCACAGGGCCGGCCTATGTCATATTATTTTAATGACAATGCTCAAATCCACTAAGCATTTAAGGAGAAAATGACCCCTAACTTACCTTAACTTTTGCAGATAACAAATGAAGGAAATACTTATCAACTCATTTTACGAAGACAATTTGATAGTTAACAAGTGTGTTTTAGGAACAGAAAAGTTTAGGTTAAAACCGCATCATAAGCATAAGACACAGAGCTTGAACATACTGTAACTGTGTGGTGCTTATTCCTGGCATTGTAATATATTCTGTAGATTACTGTATCCTGTAGGGTATACTCTCAGCATATAGTCTGCAGAGATGAGACATGTGCCACGGAGACCATAAATAATGACAACCATAAAAGCATCGATAAATATATCCAAAAAAAGGGGAACAGCCAAGGGGCCATGGAGGGAAGGAAGGGTGCTGCAATGTGGGCATTCTCAGTGGGAAACGTGCAGTGCAGACAGTGAACCAATCCTGCTACCAAGCACCACCCTCAAAGCACAAGGAGCCAACTCCGGACTATGCATTTCACGACCCTGCCTTTGGACAGTTCGACAACAGCACACGCATCACTGGGCACAGCAGTGAGGAAAACAATGAGTTCCAGTGGAAGGGAGGGGGTGTGGCCAGTGCTATTTATGTGGCAAATAAAAACCAAAAAACCCATGTTCCTGAAGCTTCCCCTCTAGTTGGGTTGACAGTAAACAAGCAAGGAGATAAATAAAACACGTAGGCTGCCTGTTAGCAGCAAGGACCTTGGAGGTAAGAACACTTCAGCTAACTAGGACAGAGAGCTGGAGGGGCGAGTGAGATGCCAGGGGTATGCAAGTCGCTTGCAGTCAGTAAGGATTTTGGGAAGGACCTGTGAAAGCTGAGTGCACCCAGAGACCTAAGGTGGGTGGGCCGGGGTGGGGGGCAGAAGGCAGCTGATGCAGATGAATAGCACTGAGCGGGGGAAGGCTGTTAGTGCACCTGCCAGAAACCTTCGCTCCCCACTGTGATGTAAGCAAGGTGACAGACATGATCTGGGACAGATCCAAGGTGACAGTGTGGAGGGAGGGTCCGGGCCCTGGGTGTATTCTGGAAGTGCAGCTGATGGTATCCGATGATGAGCTGGGCGCAGAGTGGGAAGGAGAGGAACAAGGAATGAACACAAGGTCCACTTAGCCTGAGCATTCGGAACAACAGCTCCCATCCTCTGGTGGGAAGATTAGGATTCACGTCGTGAACCTGTCCGGTCTGAGACGCCTACCAGATGTTCTCTAGAGGATGAAGGGAAGCCACTCTTCGTGGAACAGGAGATCCAGATGGAATGAAAATGTGGCAGTCAGCAAACGTGTGTGCCATGTGACACTGTGGAGCTGATCTCCCAGGGAGCAAGTGGAATAAAGACTAGAAGTGTAACAACTGAACTGTGAAGATTAGCAAAGCCAGCCTCTGAGACTGAGAGAGCAGACAAGAGAAGAAGATAGACAAAAAAGGGAACAGGACTGCAGGACGGGGCATCCCACACCCCAGTGGAGTCCCTTTGAAGAAATCCCATGGTTAGCCAAGTCCAGAGCTGCCAGCAGCTCAGAAAAACACGGACTGGAAAGTGACCACTGGGCTTATGTGTGGGAGCAACTGGCCAGCCTGGGAGGAGCAGACAACAGGCTTGAGAGTAAGCAGGTGATCACTGGAGAACCTGCAGTGTGCTCACAGAAATTCGCTCTACAATGGAAAGCGATGGTGAAGAAGTCACGGAAAGTTGATGTAAAACGACCAGGAGAGCAGTGGAAGATGGTCCCAGTTCTTGGGCTATTGCACCTACTGCAAGACCCAGGTGAAGCTCCTGGCTGCTGGGTTCAGCTGTCCTAGCCCCAGATGGTGCAGCCATTGGGGAATGAACCAGTGGATAGAAGACCTCTCTCCATGCATATAACTCTGCCTTTAAAATAAAAAAGGTAAAATAGAACAAAGTAAAATAAAATAAACAGACAGAAGGGATGGGCCCCTCGAAGCCCATAGGCAGCCATTCTGTCTTTCATTGAATACTTCACCAAGCCATCAGAAGCCACGCCTTCTTCAAACACCACCTGTTCCAAAACTGGACTCAGACGGCTCCCTCCTGTGCGGTGGGGCGGGCTCTCCCGAGGCCAGTATTGGGGGAGCCTGCAGGAGCCTCAGAAAAGCAAAGACCAGTCGAAGGCTTCAATCATCTGTCCTGCGGGGTGGCCGGGTGGCTGCTGCCAGCTCCATCTTCCCCGGCCAGGTCCCGTCCTGTTCCAGCACCCCTCTACGCCTACATCCCACGGTCTCCCCCGGCCAGGTCCCGTTCTGTTCCAGCACCCCTCTATGCCTACATCCCACGGAATCCCCCGGCCAGGTCCCATGCTGTGCCAGCACCCCTCTATGCCTACATCCCACGGTCTCCCCCGGCCAGGTCCCGTCGTGTTCCAGCACCCTTCTATGCCTACATCCCACGGTCTCCCCCGGCCAGGTTCCGTCCTGTTCCAGCACCCCTCTATGCCTACACCTTACGGTCCTGGTTCCCACATCATTCACAGTCATTACTCCTATTTTGTACAGAGACCCAGAAGGGTGAGAACATAAAAACAGTTTTTTAGGGTGTCTTTGGGAAGAATATGCTTGGAGCAGCCTCTCACAGAAGAGCATTTGGGGTGGGTAGGGGTGCAGCGAGGCGTGGGGGGACGACAGCGGCTCCAGAGGACACCGATGCCGTCCCTTGAAGGCAGACTCTGACCTTGTCACAGGACATCAGAGCCGAATTAATGGCACCCTGGGGAGAGCGTATGTGCCCGTGCAGACCCGAGCCAGCGGACACACCAGGCTTTCCTACGAATGCTGGCATCCGAGACCCGGAGTGTGGGAGTAACAGACCCGAGAGCGTGAGGCAGCCGGTACTTACCCTGCACCCACCTTTGCCATGATTTTCCTCAAGTGACTGTGAAACACTGACGAAAGTTTCCCATGAGGTAAATCTCTACATATTGAAAAAGTTGGTATAAAAACATCCATTTCTAAATAGTCTTTGGATAAATATAGAAAATAAATTTAAATATGTAATTGTAGAATACAATATATAGAATTAAAACGATTTCAAAACTATTAAACTAAAATATTTAGAAATTTGAAATCATAACTTTAAAAGCTTACTAAAAATCAGGTCAAAATCAATGCAATAAGCCTCTGACAGAAAAGTCAGACAGCTAACAAAGTGATGAATTGACATACAGCAAGAGATAAGAAGAAACTAAATTAGATAAAGAATAAAAATGAATTAAAAACTGAAGGCTGACATATAGCAATGACGTGGGCATAGCTGTGATAGCAGTAGCACCATGAGAGCATGTGTCTGGCAGCTTCGGGATCCGCAGGAGAGAAGGCCCACACGTCCGGGAACGGAGAGTCCCTATCTGCACTTCCAGGATCGAAAAGCCCTTGCCAAGTTCCCTGTGGGTGCCTAAAGGTCAACCAATGAGGATCAGACCCGCCTCAGCCTTTGACCCCCTCCCTGTATCTACAAAAGGAGACCTCCCAACCTCTGATGCATGACTTCCCCACCCCCCCCAAACTCTGTTAGGATCAGTGAACCACCCGGGAGCGGAATCCCAATAAAAGCTTGTAAATTGATTGATTCATCTGGCTGGGAAGATTTGTGATACTGGACACCTTGCAGTATTTAATATTGAAAGTAGTATGGGGGCCGGCACTCTGGCGTAGTGAGCTAAGCCTCTGCCTGTGGCGCTGGCATCTCACATGGGTGCTGGTTTGAGTCCCGGCTGCTCCTCATCCAATCCAGCCAATCCAGCTCTCTTCTTCTGGCCTGGGAAAGCAGTGGAAGAAGGCCTAAGTGCTTGGGACGCTGCACCCATGTGGGAGACCTGGAAGAAGCTCCTGGCTTCTGATAGACCCATCTCTGGCCATTGAGGCCATTTGGGGAGTGAACCAGTGAATGGAAGATCTCTCTCTCTCTTGCCTCTGCCTCTCTGAAACTCTCGCTCTCAAATAAATAAGTAAATAAATCAATCAATAAATATTTCTTAAAAAGTAGCATGAATAAAACAGACTGCAGTCTGATCGTGCCATAAAAAGAAATATAAAATATTAACACAACATTGTTAAATCTAATCTAGTGATGCATAAAAAGTATATTTTGTTTATGATCAAAGTTAGTATATTCTTAGAAAATCCATACTATAGTTCATCATATTAACAGGCTAAACGTCTATATTTTATAGTACATATTCATCGTGAAGTATATTCATGTCTTTCACAACACAGAGACACACAGATCAGAGCACACCCCACTCCCTGAAGCAGTGCTCAGCCAGCCAGCATCTCTCAAGGACGCTGTGTTTCCGTCAGAGGGAGGGGCAGCTGCCTGGGCAGACAGGAAGCACAGGCAGGACTCCCGCCCTCGCATCGGCTCTTCCACTGGCGGGAGTGTGGGAGTGAGACTGGGCCAGGCTGTGGCAGGGGCTGCGAGGCAGTAATGAGAGGGAGGGTCTGCAGTGTCAGGAAGGGACAGCACCCCCGGCAGAGGGTTGATAGCAGTCAGGTAGGTGCGAGTGTAAAATGCTTGCTTTCCCCAAGTGTTATCTTTAAAAATCGACAGTGCTGGCTTGCCCACTCCATGGGAGCTTCCAGTCCTATCACGAGAGCAGCAAGGAGTGGTGACTCCCCAACATGAGCTCCCAGCTGACCTTCAAACAAGTATCCCAGCCTTCCGATGGCTCTTGTTTAATCCCGAGCAAGCCAGACAGGGCAAACGCGATTACAAGTCAGGTCTTCTGGGGGGTTTGTCCTCGCCTACACTGACTCACGGTTTGTTTCTCAAAATTGTGCTTAAAAACCCACCACCAGCAGCCCCTTGGGGTTTTTCCTCTTGAAGCCTCCCTCCAGACCACTCTGGCTAGGGGTCTCTGACTTAAATAAATCTTACTTTTAAATGGGTCTTGATTGCTCTTTGCCTTGTCTACTTGGAAATTCTTCCATGTGAGACAAAGAACTGAGCTCATCTTTTCTCCACCACCAGTTCGCCCTAACAAGAGGACTGACAGTGGGCACCAGCCTCACAAGAGCCCCCAGACGCCTGTGGCTGGTGGTCCCCGCCCCCAGTGCACAGGACTGACCGGTGAAACTCTAGAAAAATGATTGTGGATGACTTCCGAGGCTAGGCCTAAAAGTTTCTGGCTTCCTCCCTGGTGTCCCCTGGAGGAAAACTGAGCCGCCCCAGCAGGAGAGGCCCGTGGAAGGAGCTACTGCCTTCTTTGGTGCCCACCAACCTCCCAGAGTCTCCCTGCTGCTCAGCGCTCAGAGGCCTGCGCCCAGAGCCAACGTCCTTCGTGCAGCCCCGTCACCACCCAGAAAAGGCGCTCCCTGCAGTGAGTGAGATCCTCAAAGAGTGCGGGTTCTCCCTGACATTGTGTTAGGCAGGACTGGATGAATCACATGAGGTGCATAAGAGAGCATGTTCCTTAGCGACCCGCAGACAGCAAAGTCAAGCGGTTCACGAGGTGGACGGAGTTTGGGGGTCCAGTTTCTCGAAGTCAGGCAACATGAGATTGTCCTTTCACGCTGTTTTGTGATTGGATTTGCTTTTACTGTGTGTGAAATGCACTCCCCACGCTGTTTACTTGGAACTGTGACTGATGGTCCAGTCCACTTAGACCTGAGCTTTTGTAGTCCAGGAACCATGATGCCTGTTTTTGCTTTCTTCCCTTTCTCAGTGTATTTTGTGATGTAAATTAGCCGTCATCAGACAAGGCAGGAGCTTTGCTGTTTAGTGTTTTTTCATGAGGACTGAAGTGTGATTTCATTGTAGGAACCGTGATAAGTGTTCTAAATCCGCAACTCCGGGCAGGCTGGGGTTCCTGAGTGTGGAGATTAGGACACAAAGGCATCTAAACCTAAGTGGGTGGAGAGGCAGTTATTTGTTTTCTGACTTATTTTCATGCTAATAGCAAACAGAATCCTAGGATTGTGGGTCTCAGGAGATACTCTGCTCCCTCCCCCAGCAGCTTGGTGAGAAGCTGACTGATGTGAAAATTACTTCAAGTGGAAACGGTGCCAGGGAAGAACTGTCAGAGCCTTCACCTGGCTGACTGTGGTCAGGCCCCGGGACCCTCTCCTAGCCCATCTGTGCACTTCCTTGCAAAATCCAGGTTTGGCAAAGATCCTGCTAATTCAAGTTAGCTAGCAGCGGGTCCTTGCTATGTGGTCACCCTCAGTGTCAGAGCAGGGTCCACTCCCCCCTCCCCCAGCAGGTGTCTGATCAGTTAGACTCAGCAAGACTCCTGCCAGCCCACTGCAGCCAGCTATCCCCTCCCACTGCGCTCCTACAGTGGCAATCAAAGGTCACTGCGCAGTTTTCACACATTTTTTCTCAGGTTCACAGTAGGAGTCTGGTGAACATAAGAGGCCAGAGGCGAGTCAGCCGTGTTTGGGGTGAGGAGCCAAGCCTGGAAGTCCACTGGCTCAGCCATGACGGAGTGGACCTCTGGGGAGACACTCTGGAACCCTGGGCAGCTGGGTGCCTGAGGAGGCCTCCCTGGCCCCCAGGACCCTCTTAGCTAAGCTCTGAGCTGGAGGAGGAGCAACCTTGAAGCCCTGCCAGGGCCCAAGTTCTCAAGTGCCAGGCATTGGGTTTCTGTGTATTTCGAAGCCCAGTCCTGGGGCGAGTAGCTCACACATGGGCTCTGAGCTTCTGAGGAGGGGCACTCCTCCCCACTCTTCTGAAGCTAAACGGAGCCCTGCACCCTGGACTCTGTGACTGGAACCATGCCCGTGGGGGTCCTCTCCCCTTTCCAAGCCTTGGCTGCCACCGTGATCCTTCACCATGGATTCTCACTGGCCTGTGCTGTGTGCTGAGTTTGGCCCAATCCCCAATGCAGGGTCTCCAGCGAAGCCTCCCTGCCAGTACCAATGACTGCCACTGAAACAATTAGTTTTTTAAGAGAACCACACTGCCCTGACCTGGTAGAGCAGGCTGAAGTGTAACTGTCAAAATTCTCTTTAGTATGCAACTAGGAGAGATTAAAAGATAATCATATATTAGTCTTGGTAAAAGACTTCACAAAGTAATAGCTTGTGAAATAGTTTTCATTAGTGCCGGCATCTCACTGCAACTGTCCTAAAAGTCAATTTTACTTTTTCCTCCCCATTTTATGAAGAAAGGACCTGAGAATGAACAATGAAGAAACAGAGATTCTTACAATAAGAACAAATGAATCTTGCAAGTGCAGGGCTTGTCTGCACCGATCTCCACATATTCTGGGCTACGCCGGAACAGCTGCAAAGCCCAGTGGGTTAGTTCTTTGTCTTTGAAGAATGTAAAAGAATCCATCAGCGGTGGAAATTATAGAGCTGTGAACATGGTGAAAGACACGCTCAGAATTCAGGAGAGCAAAGAAGACATTGCTCGAAGGAAAGCGTCCAGCAGGAGGCGGCATCTGAGCTGAGCTGGCCGTCCACGGGAGGCTCACAGAATCGCAGAGCTGGTGGGCAGAGTGGATGAGATCCAAGGGTAACAGCTGTCAGCCCCGCCATGATGCAGTGGGGCCAAGTGGGTTCCACGCCTGCTTGAGAGACTTAGATAACGGACACACAGAATTTCCATCCTTGAACCGTGATCAGCCTGTGACGCTGCACTTTGCTGTGAGCTGTCATGTGGCGTTTCAGCACCGTGTGCACCAGAAACCCACCAAGCCAGCACTGGCATTTCTGAGTCCTCAGTTCTTCTCCGGGCACATGTGAGCTCACAAACTCTGAGGAACCCCAAAAGCAGGAGACACTCTCCCTACTAGGGTCTCTTGTCCCTGGAGGTGTCCGGATACCCTAGTCTCAAACAGGGCACTGGCATTTCAGAAAGCAGAAGTGGGAAGGCCCTCTCCTCTTCCACTTGTCCTCCTCCCCACAGGAGGTCCTAGGACGGCTTTCCCGAGCTGCCCTCCAGGGAGACACCACCGGAAGGGGGCGCCTTGATCGCCGGGGACACGGGAACCACGCAGGCCTTGCCCGGTCCCCTTTTACCCAGCAGGCCTTGCCCTGCCGCCCTCCCAGCCCTTTCTCCACGACTGCCCACTCCTCTGCCAGGCACACCGGGCAAACCCAGTCTCCCGTGTCCTCGGCCCCAGCGCCAGCAGCCGCCTCACGGCGCCGAGCTCCTGCTCCGTGGATGCTTTTCGCGCGTCTCTGCCACGCAGGCTTCAGCTCGGTCCACGGCAGTGGGTGAGGGGAGGCAGCCCCCCTCCCCTGCACCCTCTGGTCTCTGCAGCCCCATTCTTGCCGCAGCCTGATTTCGATCTTTGTCTCTTTTTCTCACTTCCTCCCTCAGTAAAATCTCCGTGAAAATCCCAGTGACCCAGTCAGTGCCCTGGAGATGCAGCACTCTCAGATCTCCCTGGAGTTCGTGGCTTCATCAAGTGTCCCCAGGCCTTACACTGCTTCCACTGCTCGAGAGGCCGGATCTCAGCCCCACCGGTGTATCTGAGATATCGCTGATACATCCTCACAGCAGTGTGCCCTCTCACAAGGGACTCCGCGAGGGAAACAGATGTGCGGTAGCCACATTTGGGGACGGAGCTTGCCCCTAGTGAGTCACACGTTTTTCCTTTAAAGTAGAATTGAACTAGAAACTGCTTGCCAATGGTTCCTGAGGTCCTCGTTAGTATTTAAGTATTAACTCTATTAAAATGGTAATCAGTCCTATAAAGTCAATTTTCCCAGTCCCCACAAATGTTAAGACAATGTCTACTTAGGTGTTGCCAAATCAGGTTATTTAATAATGGTGCTTGGCTGTTCATTATTCACTTGCTGACACGTTACAATAGCCGTGCCTGTAAGAACTTGAGCGGCGTCCTTAGCACTTGGCTAAGACCAGGGAGAGAGAACACGGGGCCAGGAGTGAACAGCAGCTCACGTGGCTCTACAAGTGTCTCCACGCCTTAGTTATGGTGGCAGAGACCAAGGAGGGGCAGTTTGTTGAGAGTGTAAACTAACTTGGTTTTTTTCAGCTTAAGGTTTTATTATTTTTAGATAACATTTATAATTTATATTATAACCAAAGGCTTAATAGTTCTACTAAAAAAAGTTCCACAAATAAGAAGCAAAGAAGACCACAGTCCAGAAGGAAAGTAGCAAGGACTGCAACCAGCAGTGAAGTGAAGAGATGCTCCACTTCACTCACACATTCCAGTGACAAAATCACTAACCGTGGAGTAGCAAATACTGCTAACCAGCTTGTGTGACTAATATTTAAAACAAATTTTGACAAAGCACTGTACTTTCAGCAAAACTGATTAAAAAGCATGGCCTTATTTTTTAAATTTTAGCTCCCACAGATAAGAGAGAATGTGAGATATTTGTCTGTGTCCAGCTAATTTTATTCAACCTGATGTTCTCCAGTTCCAACCATATTGAGGCAAATGATAACTTTCAGTTTTTGTATCTGAAAAATATTCTCTTGTGTGTGAGTGTGCATCACATTTTCTTTATCCAGTCATCTGCTGACAGCTTGGTTGACGTCACATCTTGGCGACTATGAACATGGTGGTTCAGGTACCTCTGATATACTAGGTTCACGTCTTTGAAGTAGTGGGATGGCTGGATCATATGGCAAGTCTACTTCTAGCTTTTTAAAGAAATGTCCTTACTGATTTCCACAATGGCTATGGAATATTTAAATTCCCATATAAGAGTTCCCATTTGGAGATTGGAGTTGTGGCATACAGGGTAAAGCTGCCACCCATGCCACTAGTATCCCTTATGGCCACTGGTTTGAGTCCAGCAGCCCCATTTCCTATCCAGTTCTCTGTTAATGCAACTGGGAAAACAATGGAAGATGGCCCAAGTACTTGGGCTCCTGCACCCATGTGGGAGACCCAGGTGAAACTCCTGGCTCCTTGCACTGGTCTGGTCTAGCCACGGCTGATGTGGCCATTTTAGGAGTGAACCAGTGCATGGAAGACATCTCTCTTTCTCTCTCTCTCTCTCTCTCTCCCTGTTTCCTTCTACTTCTGATTTTCAAGTAAATAAATAAATCTTTAAAAAAAATAAGAGTTCCCCGTCTACACATGTTTGCCAGCAGTTGCTACTGTCTTTCGGATAATACCCATTCTGACAGGAATGAGGTGTTGTCTCACTGTGGTTTTGATTGGCATTTCCCTGATGCATAGTGATATTTAGCATTTTCCATGGACTTTTTTATCATTGGAATTTCTTGTTTGGAGAACTGTCTATTCAAGTCCTTTACCATTTTTTAAAAGATTTCTTTATTTATTTGAGAGGCAGTTAGAGACAGACAGAGGGAGAGACAGAGAGGTCTTCCATCCACTGGTCCACTTCCCAAATGGCTACAATGGCCGGCCATAGCTGGGCCGATTTGAAGCCAGGAGCCAGGAACTTCTTCTGAGTCTCCTATGTGGGTGCCGGGGCCCAAGCACTTGGGCCATCCTCCAGTGCTTTCTCAGGCCATAGCAGAGAGCTGGACTGGAAAGGAGCAGCCGGGACACAAACTGGTTCCCATATGAGATGCTGGCGCTGAAGGCGGAGGCTTAATCCACTACTCCACAGAGCCAGACCCCTTTGCCAATTTCTTTATGGGACTCGTATTTTGTTGGTTGTCGAGTTTTCTGAATTGCTGGATATTAATCTTGTCACTTTAGTAGCTTGCAAATATTTTCTCTCATTGTGTTGGATGTCTCTTCACTATATTGATTGGTTTCCATGCTGTGCAGAAACTTCTGAGTTTGATGTAATTTGATTTTAGATAAAATGATTTGAGCTTGGGTGATATTATCTTGCATGAAGATTATAAGCATTGCTGCAATGTTCAGGCAGAATGCAGAAGACAGGACCTGACAGATTTTAGGACCAAAGAAGATCAAGACCTTGTTCTATAAGGAAAACAATAAGCAGAAGGCGAACAGCAAAAAAGAAGAAAGTAATGAAGAATCAGTCACCCCCTGGGAAAATTCAGATGAGATTTGCTTTTTCTGCCCAGCCAGTTGTGAAATGTAAACACTGCTCTACCGCTCTGTCTTCTGATGGACTGCATTCTGCCAACTTGTGCACACACACAATGCACACACACATATACTGCACACACAATACATACACACATGTGTACTGTACACCACAATGCGCGCACACACACCTGTACTGCACACAATGCACACACACATGCACAAGCATATACTTGTGTGCATGTATCAGCCAGCCAGGGGGCCCATGACAAAATACCGCAGGATGGGTTTCTTAACCAGCAGAGATTTGTGTTTTCGCATGCGGACCTGGAATTCCAAGATCAAGGTGGCAGGGCAGTGGCCGTGGAGAGCCGCCTGCTCCCTGTGTCTCTGACCTTTCTCCCGTGCGCATCCAGCGTCTCTCTGCATTACAGTGATTTAGCTCAGCACCTAACATGGGACTCAGGGATACTCAGTAAAACACGGGACTCAGGGATACTCAGTAAAACACGGGACTCAGGGATACTCTGCCATCTCTCAGCCTCACTTTGTTTCTGGCCGTCCTGTCTTGGAGACTCAGAAGGCAGATGCTTGGAGGCTGAGAAACTCAAACGGCATTTGTGCGCTGGGTGGGAGCATGTGGGCCAGTTGACCCCACGTGCTGCAGGTAGCACGGCAATGGTGCAGAGACGCTGGGGAACGCAGACCATCACTTCCGATCTCTCTCCTGCACCTCGCACAGCAGACCTTCCCTGGGCATTTTGAACATGGCTAGAATTTGAGATACTTCCTTCTTTGCTTAGGCTGCTCCTGGATATTCATCTGTGTTGGGGTGGCAAGGAAGAGAGGGAAAACTGTCCCCCCAGGGAGTTTGCAAGTGGTGTTCAGTCAGTTCCCTTTAACTTCACGGCAGTAACCACATTTCCACAAAACTCACACGCTTAGATCATAGAGCATCATTCAAATGAACTGTTAGGCAGGATGACAGTTTATTGAAGATGTGACTCTTACCTATTCATTTTCTATTTTAATGATTCTATTGTCTGGATTTTCACTGGGAAGAGACATTTGGAACAAAGCAGGCACATAATTCCCTTCTAGTAATCTTTTACTATTACTAGTAGAAGTTAAAATATGGGGAAAATAAATCCAACCTTCTTCCTGTTCTTCAGTTCTGTGAGAAGCCTGAGAGAATCCGAGAACAACAATGACAAAAAGTCAACACTGCATGGGCAAATGAAGGCGAGAACCAAGCAAACCCACAGAGAAGGGCCGCCGTGCCCTGAGTCCGGTGGGTTTCAACTGGGTATAATCACACCATTTCTAATTAAGAAACTCTGAGAGGAAGCACATGAAACACACAGACTTTGAAGTTACCGGAGACTGCTTCTCTAGCAATGTCACATATGCACACTCAGAATTCCCACCGTGAGAGGATAATGGGCATCGCTGATTAACTGTGTCTGCAGAGCTGTAAACCCATTCCCTCCAAATGTGCAGATTATCACAATATTGCATCATTCCTCTGATTTTGACCCAGGTCTCCTGCCAGAACTAGTCTACAGTGACTAAGCATTTCAGTGCAAACACCCTGAATTTTCTGCTCAGTGAGGCACAGAGCCAGACCTGGCACATCCTCACAGGATTCCTGTTTTCTGGCACAGAGGGTCTGGACGATCCTCTGCTTGCCTCATCTGACGTCCAGTGCCAGGTGTGTTTGTGGGTTTCCTGAATGTGAACCTGGATGGGGTGCTCTAACCTAGAGTGGAGAAGGGGCAGGGGCAGCAACCTGAATTCCTGACACGGCCCCAGTGGGGTGAAAAGACAAAGCCTGTGTAAGGGTGCATGGCAGTTGGCAAAGGGGCCATTAGAGAAGGCAGCCTGAGAGCTGGGAGGACTGCAGCGGAGTGTGCAGCACAGGGAGGGGAGGTGGGAGCAGGTCAGGGGTGCCCCAAAGCGCAGGCCCTGTCCTTGGTGCTGAACCCAAATAGCCAGGAGGAGGTCTGAGGTCAGAGGAAAGAGAGTGTATTCTGGTGACAGCTGTCCTGTGCACTGAGGTGCTCTGCAGCTGCGGAGGAGGCTGGGCTGCTGAGCCAGGGCCTGAGCCCTGGGCAGGTCCTCAGGTGCAGTGCAGTTCCTTGAGAAACTCCAGGTGACTGGGCTCTATTGGGTGGGGTGGGGGGGCACTGCAGCTTATCTGAGCAGCTACAAAACAGTGTTTAGCTGAGATCTGAAAGAGGCAAACTGTTGTGTTAATCTTAGACTGTTCATTACCTAGAATGAAGCCCACCTAGCCTGGGACCCATGTCCTTAGTCATGTATACCCCTTCACATTGCCTTACAAAAATTCAAGCTGCCATGAGCTGACTGGGGAGGCACGGACCACTCTGAACTTGCAGCTGCCTTTCTCAAGGCTAGTTTCTGGAATCCACAAGCAAGCTTTATTTTCTGTTTGAGCAGGCACTTTAGTCAGTCACCAGCTCAGGAGTTTGCTTTTGTTCATCAAAACATGAAAAGGGAAAGAGAGATGTATTCGCCTGTTACAATATCGGTGCTGTCTTTGTCCACAAGTCAGAGGAGCCTGGCTTTGTTCTGAATTCCTACTGTTTGCTGCTTTCTTTCTCGGTTGATATCCCCTGCTATTGCTGATCCAAGGGAAGGTTCCACAAGCAAGATAATGTATTTCCTCAAGCCTTAAAATTAACTGCCTTTTGTTTTGAAACACCAGGTCACAGTTAATGGGAAATACTAGAAGTCAAAGCTGGGGCTGTATTATCAGGTGAGAAAAGCAATTTGGTTTGGGTGAAAATGGTAAAAATATTTAAAGGTATATCTCTCCAGCATCTGTGCTACAAGCAGTCTGCCCTGAAGGCTTCCAGATCTCCCGTGCACCAGTGAACTAGGGGCAAGTCAACAGACCTAACAAGCTACTGAGTTGAGTTTTTCCAGGAGGGAGTGAATGCCCCTTTGATACACAGTTTAATGGCCTGAAGTGCATTTTTCAACATTTTATTAAGATACAGTATACATACCAAGAAGTGCACATAAGTGTACAGATCACACTCAAAACCACTACCCAGAGAACAAACACTACTGTACCCAGAGTTCTCGCTATTCCCCACCTCCGTCTTGCTTTAATATAAGAAAGACTATGCTACCATTTACATGTAACTCAGTGAAGCAACATCCATAACCACCTCCCACGGATCTGACACCCACACAGTTGTTAACCTCCGTCTCAATATTAACTATCACAAATAACAGAACACATATGACATCTTTTCTTCTTGGGTCTGCTTATTTCACTTAGCATAATGATCTCCAATTGCATCCATTTTATTGCAAATGCCAGGATTTCATACTTTTATGGCTGAGAAGTATTCTAGTCTCTCTCTCTCTCTCTCTCTCTCTCTCTCTCTCTCTATATATATATATATATATATATATATATATATATATATAGTATATGTACTTTTTTTTAACCCAGGCATCAACTGACAGACACCTAGGTTGCTTCCAAATCTTAGCTATTGTGAATTTGCTGTTATTAACATGGGGGTGCAGAAAACTGTTTCCTATGATGATTTCATTTCATTTGGGTCAACTCCTCGGAGTGGGGTGACTGCGTCATTTGGTAAATCTTGTTTCAGCTTTCTGAGGTGTCTCCATGCTGTCTTCCACATGGCTGACCAGTTTACATCCCCACCAACAGTGGATTAGGATACCTTTTCTCCCCACATCCATGCTGGTATTTGTTGTTTGTTAATTCTGTATGAAAGCCATTCTTTTTTTCCTTTTTTTCTACTACGTTTTAATATACTTAAAAGACACATGATAACTGCACACACTTACATTTAAATGCATGTATACAAGGTGTTAATAATCAGAGTATCTATCACCTTGGATATATATTATTTCTATGTTTTGGAAAAGTAATTTATTGTTGTCCTTGAATTATCCATACTGTTTTTTAGAAAACTTTTATTTAATAAATATAAATTTCATAGGTGCAGCTTTTGGAACATAGCAGTTCTTATCCCCATACCCGCCCTCCCACCCCCACTCCCATCCCACCTCCTACTCCCTTAAGATTCATTTTTAGTTATCTTTACATACAGAAAACCAACTCTACTAAGTAAAGATTTCAACAGTTTGCACCCACCCACACACACACAAAGTACAAAGTACTGTTTGAAGACAAGTTTTACTGTTAATTCTCATAGTACAACTCATTAAGGACAGAGGTCCTACATGGGGAGCAGGTGCACAGTGACTCCTGTTGTTGATTTAACAACTGACACTCCTGTTTATGATGTCAGTGATCACCCAAGGCTCTTGTTATGAGCTGCTGAGGCTATGGAAGCCTATTGAGTCCACAAATTCCGACATTATTTAGACAGGGCTTAATGAAAGTGGAAGATCTCTCCTCCCTTTAGAGAAAGGTGTCTCCTTTGATAGCCCCTTCTTTCCACTGGAATATCACTCACAGAGATCTTTCATGTAGGCCATTTTTTTTTTGCCATAGTGTCTGGGCTTCCCGTGCCTGAAATGAGAGACATTCTAACTGGGGTGAGGTGAACCTCATTGTGGTTTTGATTTTTACTTCCCTGATTGTGGTGGAATGAGAAGGTCATGCTAAGATGGCTGCTGGCAAGTGAGCATCAGTTACTCAGGAATGGCTTTGAAACCCACCTGGCAACAGGCTGTGATTGGATGGTTTTGGAAACCACATGGCAAACAGAGCCTGCCTGGCAACAGGCTGTGATTGTTTAGGGCATAGACCACCCCTTGACTGGATTGACTGGTCTTGGCTATATAAGCTGCTGTACCAACTGAAATAAATGAGTCTGCGGGCTGCTTACCTCTGGCTCACTTTCACCCAACTCCCGGGGTCTGTGTGGTGACTCTGCGCCTCTTGCCCCCACCACGCTCCTCTTCTCAGAACGAATCCACAGCAACACCTGATGGCCATGATTCTGAACATCTTTTCATGTTTCTGTTGGCCATTTGTATTTCATCCTTGAAAAATGTCTGTTCACATCCTTAGCCCATTTATTAACTGGATTCTCTGTTTTGTTATTGTTGAGTTTCTTGAGCTCCTTATATATTCCGGGTATTAATTCTTAATCAGCTGCATAATTTGCAGATATTTTCTCCCGTTCTTTCAGTTGCCTCTTCACTTGTTGAATGTTTCCTGTGTGGAAGCTTCTTAGCTTGATGTAACCCCATTTGTCTGTATCTGCTTTCATTGCCTGTGTGTCTGGGGTCTTATCCAAGAACTCTTTGCCTATGACAATGGCCTGCAGCATTTTTCCTATGTTTTCCTCTAGTTTAATTTGGTGGTTCCAGGTCTCAGGTTTAGATCCTTCATCCATGGTAAATTAATCTTTCCCTCCTGCCCCTAAGGGCATTTAGGTGTTGACCAAAGTTGAACATTGGCTAAACTCCTACTTTGTTTTTTCTCTCCCAAAAGCCCTTAGTCCTTGTGCTTGTTGGGAGGGATGATGGCGGTGTGGACCAGCTGCCTGTCAGAACTTTCAATGGCTGTGTTTAACAGAGACCCCCTCACCCTCCACTCGTTCTGTGTTCAGATCCCCTCAATTTCAATTTCAAGCTAATATCCTAATATTTCCAGTAAACATGAAATCTATTGTTTTCAAATTTTGTTATCATGTATTCAATAAATCATACCAAAATTTATTTCGGATGAAAATAAGAATACTTTGTCACCAGTAAGTTATGAAATATGTTAACATATTGATGATAACACAGTATGAAGCTCAGCTTTGACTATCTTAATAGTGGAATAAGTAGACATTTGGTTAATTAAATTAAACAGCCAAGAAATTCGCTTGTTATATTCAGGTTTACATATTTTAATTTTTGGTATAATATGTGGCTTTTCAAGTTTATGTGAGTAACGTTCTCTGTGAAGACTAGATTTGTTAATCCTTGTGAATTGTTTCAGCTTAGAACAGCAAAGGGTCTTTGGCTGCAAAAATAATACTCTAATTGTCAGTATCATTATTTCATTTTCAGTGATTAATGCTGTTGGCATTTGGTTCATAATAAAATTATATTCCTCTGTGTTTCCTGTGTTTTTCTCTAGGAACTTCAAGTAACTTCTCATCCCTGCCCTCACAGGTAATGTGTGGGGACACGGTTTGGAGCCTACTGGTTAACCAGCCACTGTCTGCACCCCCTGTCAGAGCGCTCCTGATTTGGGCTTCCCAGCTTCCTACCAGTGCAGACCTCAACAGGAGGTGGTGACAGCTCAAGAAGCCACGCCCCTGCACCCACATGGGGTCCAGATCTTCTTCCCAGCTCCTACTTTTAGCTGAGGCCCAGCCCTGGCTCTTGGTGTTTTTTTTTTTTTTGGGGGGGGGGGGAGTGAACCAGCAGGTGACAGCTCTGTCTCTGTTCTCCCTCAGATAAACAAAATCAATTTTAAAAAATACAGAAGTAGTGTAAAGATGCAATATCTCGATTTTTAATGTTAAAGTTATTATTATTTCTTTAGAAAACTGTGCATTCTTTTTAAAAGTAATTTTTTAGCCCAAATCAAATAATTTAGAACTTTTTGGGTTTGAGAGTTGATTTTTTATGCTCCCACTAATCATTTAGTAATTATACGGAATCCATTCAACCTCTTAATGTGTGAAATTTATTCAATTATAAACTTTGCTTATTGAGTTAAAGATGCTAATAGTTGTTCCAGAAAGCTTAAGAACAAAAATGCTATCCATTTTATTGTCAACTATTTGTGTAATAACTCCTGCATCAGGTACACTTCTGGCACAAATTTATTTTTCTTTTTTTTTTCTTTTTGTACTCTCAGAATAAACTTTATTTCCCAGTCCACTTCTTCACTGAAGCATCAGCTAACAAACTGCTTAGCAGATCCCATGGTTTCTGGACCTCTCCTGGCTCCAGGCTCTGCCTCCCCTTCCCATCCCCTGACCACAGCCTTAGGTCAAGCCCTAGAAACCCCAACCTGACAGCACGCGGATGAAGGTGAATGGCAGCGTCCCAGCTGGGTCCCCTCTGCTAAGCCAGTTTCCTGGAGCTCAACTCCGCTCAGACTTCCCAGTGGCCAGACTCAGCCAGGTGCTCAAGGCCCTTGTTCTCACTGACCAAAGATTTGATTTGCCTCTTGCCAGTTAAACGCTCGGTCCTAGATTTGCCAAATAATGATTCTTCCCGTTCTGAGTGAGTGTTGTATTGGGCCACTCCAAACTTCAATTATAGAACGTTCCCAGACAGGACGAATGGCCTGCAGCATTAACATGGTTCTGTTTCTGCAGGAGTAACCATGAAATCTGAGCAGGAAGATTTTTGCAACATCCTTGGAGCATTTTTAATGCAAAAGGTAGGTGGGGCATTCTAAGTTAATGTAAATGTATATTTAGAGAACTGAAATAAAACGAAATGTTTAATTGGAGCATAGGGACTGTTTGAATGAATTATATTAGAAGAAAGAGGAATGCACAAACGGTGTGGCAGCGGCTCCTGACTCCAGTGACTGCGGAAATGGTCGCCTCATCAGAAACAAGGATGGGAAAAGCCAGGTTAGGATGCGCGGAAGGCGGCACTGGGTTTGAGAAGCTGTTTTGTGCAGGGAATCAGCCGAGAAGAGGAAGAGAGCGTTGGAGGGAGCCATGCCTGGTGTCATTGTGACTCCTTTCTGAGTAGTTAAGCAGACATTAGGAGGGAGGCCGTGGAGCAGGCACTCAGCCCGGCAGAGGGGATGCCGGTCAGTGTGTCCATGTCCCTCTTCGCATTCTTGGCTCCAGCTCCTGACCACGCCCCCCTGCTAACGTAGACCTTGGAAGGCAGCAGCGATGGCTCAGTAGTCAGGTTTCTGCCTCCCACGTGGGAGCCTGAGTTGAGTTTTCAGATCCTGTCTGCCCTGAGCAACCCAGGCTGCTGTGGTCCTCAAGGGAGTGAACCTGCACACAGAACCCCCTCTCTGCCTCTCAAATATATACGAATAATTAAAAAATGCAACTGGACTATACATACAGTATGTTAGCCATAAATCAAATTCACCTGCTTGTTACAACTGCATTGTTAAATCAATAATTCAAAAATATTGATGCATCAACACCTTTGCTGCTTTACGATCACTTCTGGAGGTGCGCAGAGCACACCGTCACAGTCTTCCCATGTGTGTGTTTGCAAGTGAGGCTGACCCGGGGGCACCTGGCTCTTGTCTCAGCTGTCACGGACAGCGTCCCCATTATCTATTTAGTGCCACACTTCTCACGCTGCTGCATCCTGTGCTGTCATGACACAGGGAGCAGGCTCCCTCCACAGTGCTGAGTGTCACTCAGAGCAGAAGAAGCCAGGAGTGTGCCCTGGGAAGAAAACACATGTCTGACAAGCTCATTTAGGCACGAGGGGCAGCACTGTTGTCTCTAAGCCACATGTGGATAGCCAACGGTGTGTATTAAACACATTTGCTTTAAACCCAAACACCACAATCAAGCCTTCATGTCAATCAGTTGACAAAAACTGTGGTGTGCAGACGCTGTCAGGAGAAGCCCGGGGCCAGCAGCAATGCACAGGCTCAGGGGGTGTGCAGGGCTCTGCACCACTTCAGGGAAGCTGTGCACAGGGCCCCGGCCACACTCAGGCCTCAAACAGGTGTGATTCAGTTGTGATAAAGAATGGCTCAGAATCTGCATTCTCAGGTGGTCCCGGATGATAGACTGCTAGCAGACATCCAGGGCAGGAGCCCGAAGCAGGAGGTCTGTGGGCCACGGCACAGAGGTGTGGCCACAGTCCCAGTCCATCTGAGGACGCGTGCAGGGGCTGTTAGCAAGCTCGTCTGATGAGAGCAGACGTCTCGAAAATAAAGACCAAGGGCAGATGTTGCAACTAAAGCAAGAAGCAATTGCATTAGAATGGACATGGCCAAAGTGAGGTGCTCCTCAGTGAGGGACAAACTTAGGAATGGAGGAGACACGGGGACAGTGTGTAATTCAGGAAAAAATAAAACTGAAAGGAAAATGTGGCCAAGACAACTTGATCCAGAGGAATGAAAAATCGGGTTTTCTCAATACTGAGGGAGGGGGTGCTGTTGTCAGACCAAGAGCGTAAGGTGGAACGCGTGGCCGGTGCCTATTCCACACAGATTGCTGAAGACGGAATCAAATCAATTGCACGTTGCAGCCATAAGCAAAGATCCGCTCTACACCGCAGTGGGAGGAAGCACAGGCAGGGGGTAAAAATGAAGTAGAGAAAAAAAAAGATGCACATAACAAGAAATAAATGCAACAACATTTTTTGTAGAACTACCAAAATTTCAAGGTGATTGTCAGCAAAGATCAGAACGTTCGTGCTTCTGATCTATTCAGTAAAAATCTGCCGGGTGGCTGCGTGGAAGAAAAGTTCTGGAAGGGAAAGCGGCCTTGCCTTCGCGTTGCTAGGAGCTGCTGGGGACCAGCGTGATGAGACGTGCTCAGGCAGTTTTGGAGAGAAATGGAGCTGCGTCAGAATCAGCCCTGAGAAGGATCCAAGAGAAGGTGCCATCGCCCCGGATCTTCAAGTGCAGGCAGGAGCTCAACGGAGAAGGGGGAAGCAGAGGCCGGGGGGATGAGAAGGCAGATTACAGTCAGAGTGAACGTGGAGCCACGGGCGGTGTCACAGGTGCTGGGCAGACGGTGGAGAAGCGCGATGGGGAGACTTCTGCTGTTGTGTCAGCGACATCACCCAGAGGGTGCAGGATGTCACCTCCTGTCTTCATTGAGCAACGGGGACCAGAGCCCCTCCCTGAGAGTGTGGTGTGCACGGAGGATCAGACAGGGAAGCAGCGAAGAGCGTTTTGAGAAGAATTCCAATGAGCCAAGAAGGGATGGTGATGAGCAGTGCCAGGTTTCACCAGGTCCCTGGCCAGGCTTGGCCAGCATGAAACTGTGAGGGAGTCATCCTCCCAAGCATGTCTACAGCATGCCTAGGGGAGCAGCAGAAGGAACTATTGTGAGTGATGTGGAAGTCTTCTGAAAGCCCACGAATTGTGTGTTGTACAGTAAATTATGCATGGAGTGCGAATGTTCTGTACCAAAACAAACTCATCTTCTAATTCCATCTTCCATTAATTTTGAAATACTCGGCATAGCTGGTTGACGATCAGGATGAAGGACAGAGACATTAACTCAGAACAGAATTCAAGTGGTGAATCTGGGAGACCACCATGGGCATGAATGAAAAAGTAAAACCTTGAATGGACTCAGAACACAGCAGAAATAAGGTCTGATGGGCGTCAGTCCACTGAGCACAGAGGGAACTGGAAGGGACGGATAATTAAGAAGCATGAGCTAATGGTTAAAGTCTATAGAGACGATTCACTCCCCAGCACCAGTAAGGCACAGGTAACCCCCTGAGGGAGGTCTGGTGGACTGAGAGTGAGAATCCTGGGTAATTAAGCCAGAATGGTGGGAGAGATGACTGGCATCACCAAACCACACTGAACACTTTTTTTCTCTTTTGAAAATGAGCAACAACGTCATGGCTGATGTTTGGCTGGGTTTGTGTCCCAGCTCTGTACCTGGTTCCAACTTCCTGCCCTGTGAAGGCAACAGGTGAAGGCCCAAGTACTTGGGTTCTTACCACCCAGGTGAGAGACCCGATTGAGCCCCAGGCTCTGGGCTAAGGTCTGGCAGCTCTGGCTATTGAAGACATTTGGGAAGTGAACCAGAGAATGAATGATCTCTGTCTCTCTGACTTTCAAACAAATGAAAATAAATGCATTTTTAATAATTAGAAAATTAAATAAAACACTATTTGAATAAATGTTTAATGGACTTAAATTCAACAACAATGTAAAATGGGGGGTTGGCATTGTGGGTATAGCCATTGCCTGTGATGCTGGCATCCCATATGGGCGCTGGTACAAGTCCCTACTGCTCCACTTCCAATCCAGCTCCTGCTAATGGCTTGGGAAAAGCAGCAGAAGATGGCCCAAGCTTTTCAGCCCTTGGCTCCCAAATG
This sequence comes from Sylvilagus floridanus, assembly GCA_949820135.1. Taxonomy (NCBI): domain Eukaryota; kingdom Metazoa; phylum Chordata; class Mammalia; order Lagomorpha; family Leporidae; genus Sylvilagus; species Sylvilagus floridanus. The sequence continues at coordinate 71,136,302 of OX463229.1, forward strand.
AGAGACCCAGATGAAGCTCCTGGCTCCTGGCTTCAGCTTGGCCCTGCTCTGGCCATTGCAGCCATCTGGGGAGTAAACCACTGGATAGAAGATCTCTCTCTCTCTCTCTCTCTCTCTCTCTCTGACTTTCAACAAACAAGTATTTTAAAAAAAGAAGACTGTAACATGACAGAAGTTGGAAATAAGTTTTGATCCCAGAGTTTTAGCAGATTGAAGACAGTGTAGATTTAGAGAGGTACCTTGGTCTGTGAAGTCTTCCGCAGACACATTACTCACAAGGCAATTCAGGGGCCAGGAGGAGTCTTCCTCTGCTTTTCTCATCTGTGTTGAGTGTCCTATCACATGTCTTTGGCATTGGCTATGGACTCGGTGGGCAATGCCCATGGGTTGGCATCTGTTCACAGCTACACAAGCATTTTTTGGCATGGAACAAGTGTGATAAAGGCTTAACCAGTGTTGTTGAAAGAATTAATTAGTCTTAAAAGTAGAGACAAGGATTATGAAAACAAATCTGTTTTTTTATTTTCCTACCTTTGTGATCTCTGGCAAATATTATTTTAGCTTGATTTTTTAAGATTTATTTTATTTATTTAAAAGGCAGAGCTACAGAGAAAGGGTGATAGGTAGATAGATGAGAGATAGATAGATAGAGATCTTTCATCTACTGGCTCACTCTCCCAATGGTTCCAATAGCCAAGGCTGGGCCAGGCTGAAGCCAGGAGCCAGGAGCCTTGTCTAGGTCTCCCACGTGTGCACAGGGGTCCAAGTGCTTGTGCCAATCCTCTGCTTCTTTCCCAGGCACATTAGCATGAGGCTGGATCAGAAGTGGAGCCACTGGGACTTGAACTGGTGACCATACGGGATGCTGGTATTTCAGGCTGAGGTTTAACCTACCAAGCCAAAACACTAGCCCCTAGTTTGATTATTATAGGTAACACTGGTAGTGTATAACAATTCATACACTGCATTAGGAAGAGTTTGAAGGCATATCATAAATAAAAAATGTTCAGTAAGTTCACCTGAATTTTAAATTTAACTGTGACTTAAATTGTTTAGAGATAACTGAGGCTTGATACTTTGAATGTCTTAGATTTTTGTTTCACAGAAGAGCTGATGCCATTATGTTCGCAGATTTAATCAGTCTCTTCTTTTTTCACCCATTGCCTTAAAAATAGGTGTAATTTTCAAGTAGTCAAAATACCTGTAGGTATGTGACTTTTAAAATTAACACCTGTGTCTGAGAGCACCCCAGAGACTGGGATACAGCAGGGAACACCCCACCCCTGAGGGATTCACACCTGTGTGTCAGAGCACCCCAGAGCTGGGATACAGCAGGTAACACCCCTCCCCTGAGGGATTCACACCTGTGTGTCAAAGCACCCCAGAGACTGGGATACAGCAGGGAACACCCTGGAGGTATCCATGCACTGGTCCTGCCAGAAGAGCAAGGCCTTCTACTCCTGAAGTGCTTCTGAAACTCACTCAGCTTGAAGCATTTACTATTAGTTTGTTTTATCTCAATTTTTCTGTATTGCATTGTACAAAAAACAGACTTTCCTGTGTTCTCCTGTTGATGGATATTTAAAAATTTCCCATTGTGCTGTAAAGCATGTGCCTTCACCAGGCTTATTGTAAGTGTGTTTACAACGTAAATTAGAAAATATTTTAAATACAATGATAATGAAATTAGGACATGCTAAAAATTGAGAGTGTCAGCTAAACCTTGTTGAGAGGCAATTTATAGCCTTAAATGCAAATGTAACAAAATAAAGCTCATGTATAAATCATGTAAACAACTGACTTAAGACACAGAAAACAGCCAGTAAGACACTATCCCCAGCAATGCAGTACTGAATGAGGCTGCCAAAGAAAACACGGGGCACACAGGACCATCGGAATTTCAAGTAAACAACAGCAAATTTTAATATATGCAAGTCATAAATATTTTGGGAGAATATACTCATGCTAATGCAAATCATAATATATCTGAATTCATGATTAACTCTGAATCCAGTTTTCTCTTCTTATCTAAATTATCACCACCCAAAGAAGAAAGCTAATAATAACTAGCATTGAAATATATGATAAAGACACCACCATTGAAATAAGTTTTAGCTTTGAACAGACTAATAAAAGTGACAGCACGAGAATATTGGAGATACACACATAGGAAGTGAAAGAGAGAAAGAGACAGAGTGAGAAAAATCAAAAGTAAGCAATATAAGGCATGACAACTACATATCACTATATATCCTAAATATGTAAAAATTATGATCAACTTTATGCACATAAAATGGAAAATTTGGATAAAATGATCAAGTTCCCAGGAAAAGCAATATTCACAAATAAAAGTATGAATGAGATATGTATTCCTTTTTGAAACATAAACCTATTAACATTCAAACTATAATTAACTTAAAGAAAACACAAGGCACAGATAGAACTTACTAAATATTTAAGATAGAAATAACACAAAGCTCAGGTAAACTATTTCTTAAACTGGAAAAATAAGAGGCATTCTTTTTTTTTTTTAATTTGACAGGTAGAGCTAGACAGTGAGAGAGAGAGAGAGACAGAGAGAAAGGTCTTCCTTCCATTGGCTCGCCCCCCCCCCCCCAAATGGCTGCTACAGCCAGCGCTGCACCGATCTGAAGCCAGGAGCCAGTTGCTTCTTCCTGGTCTCCCATGCGGGTGCAGGGGCCATCCTCGACTGCCTTCCTGGGCCACGGCAGAGAGCTGGAGTGGAAGAGGAGCAACCGGGACTAGAACTGGTGCCCATATGGGCTGCCAGTGCCACAGGCAGAGGATTAACCAGGTGAGCCACGGTGCTGGCCCCAATAAGAGGCATTCTAATGCATTTTCTGATGCAAAGCTTCATATTGAAGTCAAATAAGAATATAAGAAGAAAGTACATTTCCATCTCTAGCTCTTTTATGGACTTGAATGAAACTGTCAAAATATGGCTTATGAAATTAATGTGTCTACCAGCTCCTCAAGATGAAGATCATTTTTTCTTTGGGAACTGAAATTTAGTTTAACCTGAGGACTTGAGTGTAGCAAGGCAAAGGGAAATGAGTTGTTCAATTATCACTACAGATGTTACCAATGCTACATACCAAGTCAGGAGCAAATTTTACCCCATGGAACAAAAAACAAAGTGAAAGAACTTGATGCTGTAACACTAAGGGTATTTCTGCTCAGAACACAGGAGTGCTCCCTATCATCACTGCAATGTCCTAAAACTACAAACAGGGAAGAAAGAGAGAGAACTAACAGGACAGGAGAAGCAAAATCGTAGTCTCTCTTTTGCAGGAGGTATTTCTATAATTTGACAAAAGAATGCACACACACATTTTAAACACATTATCTAATCCAATGTGCTTCCCGGTGTGATCCAATAATAACTACACCACATTACCTCTGTTCTATTGTTTACAAATAAACTCAACCTGCTTCTAAACACAGCAAGCCAAAAACATAGGACGTTTCACGGAAAAAACATGTTGGCCTACTTTTCAAATTTGTCAGAAAGCAAGAACAGTTGGCATAATCTGTAACATTATAAAAATCAGCATAAAGAAATATGTAAACCAAGTGAAATGAATGAACCATGATTGGCTACTAGATCAAAAAAATTGGCTGCAAAACACATTTGAGGAATAAATGTTGCCATCTTAGATGATGTAATTTAATTGATGCTAATTTCCTGGGTGTGAAATTCATGTGACCTTGTAGGTGAGGGTCCTTGAAGCTTCAGGCTTTGGGGAAAATTTCTGTACAACTCAGGCAAAATAGTTCCATCTGTTGGCCTATCATTAAGTAAGATGGCTGAATATTAACAACTGATGAGTTTAAGAGGACTGTGCTTTTCTTTCAATTTTCTGAAAATGATTTCTAAGAATTTCAAAAACTTTTTCTGTTCATGAAGATTCTTTGTGCAAGGATTCCCTTTTCTCCACATCCTTGCCAGTACTTTTCATCTTCTGTGCTTTTTGTCAATAGCCAATCTCAATGCAGTGAGGTACTACACACACCTGGAAGGCAGTGGGAAACGGCCTAAGTATTTGGGCCCCTGTTACTCATGTAAGAGACAAGGATGGAGTTTCTGGCTCTTGGTGCAGCCTGGCCCAGGATGTGGCTGGTGTAGCTATTTGGGGAGTGAACCCGTTGGGTGGAAGATCTCTCTTGTTGATTCTCTCTGTTGCTCTGCCATTCAAATAAATATATTAAAAAAACAACACAATAAGATAACTCTATATGGCATTTCGGAAAAGGCAAAACTACAAAGGCAGCAAAACAACTGGTGGTTGGGGGTGCCAGGGTGGTGCCATTTTGGGGCAGTGCCAATAAATATTGGGTTCATGTCAAAGAACATTTGCCCAAACCCGTGGAATTCCCAAGAATGAAGCTTACGTCAGCATGGACTCTGTGTGATGGTTACGTGCAGAAGAAGGCTCAACTGCAACAGACATATCACTGTGGGGGCAGGGGGTATTAGGAAGGGGAGGGGTTGTATGTTGGAGGAAACAGGTTCACACAAAAATCTCTGCACCTTCTCTATTTTTGCCATAAACTTGAACATGGTCTAATTATTAAACTATATCAAGATTCTATATTGTAACATGTTGTTCTTCCAAAGTTAGCTTGTACATGCAATGCTATTGTGATAAAAATTCTAGCTACCTTGTTCATGTGAAAATCAGGAGTTGATTATAAAATATATCTGCAAAGCTGAAGGACAAAAATTAATGAAGAATACAAGAACAGAAGAGAGCTTAGTCCAAGATTCATAAACTGTGGTACCTGAGTGTACAATTCATGCAAAGCAACAAACCAATAAAAAATAGAAAGTCAAGAAATAAATATATCATCAAATAAAGATTCCACTTAGGACAAATGTGAACATGTGAACATGTGGACCGTGGTTCTTGTCGGTGGAATCTACTGGGTCATCAGGCACCAATTTGAACAGAGTGACAAGCGGTCCCTACTTCCTATCAACACCAGAGGTAACTGCAGCTGAGCTCAAGCTCTACATGTGAAAGGCATCAAAGGGAAGAAGTGCAGGAGACCACCATGGGTCGTATTAAATAATGGGTTACCCAACAAGACTAAAAATAATTAGAAAAAACTCTATAAAAAAGCAGCGGCAAATAAGACTACAAAAAATGTACCTCTTAGAGAGTGAAAAGGAAAATTCTGGGTTGCAAATTTCTATGAACATGAAACTAACAGAAGAAACACCCAGAACTTGGAGAAAGGCAGGCAATGCCAACATGCCTTTCACAAAGGAACACACACGGCCACCTTACGCTTACGATGAATCTTTACAAGTACCATCTAAATCCACTTCACATGCACCAGAATGCCAACAGTAAAAAGAACTGATAGCTCTGTCAGTAGTCAAGAAAGGGACAACTGGGCCTCCCATGCAGCTGGTGACTGCAGACAGACAAGGAACTGCTTCCAGCAATCATCTGCTGCTGTCAGTGAAAGTTGGCCATTAACCAGCAATTCTTCTTGTTGGCATGAGACTGAAAAAAATGCACACATGTGTACAGCAAGAGGTGCATGCAGAAATGTTCATAGCTGCTTCAGTCATCATAGTCTAAAACTGAGGATAAGCTGAAAGGTATCGTGGGTGGGAAGCATCAATAAACCACGTCATTCACATAAGACAATGGTGCACAGCAACCAAAATGAACAAATCACTGCTCTATCAAATGGGAAGGGAAAAGGTACCCACATAACACTAAGCGGAAGAAATAGCAGCAAGGAGATTACCTACGTATGATTTCATTCATGCAAACATCAACAACAGCAAACGTTGTCAGTGTTATTAGTACTGAGAATTATGATTACTTTTAGAGGGACAGGGTGGTGACATCATGGCAGATCACGGGGGGGGGGGGGGGGACAGTGGACTTCATTTGTTTAATCCCAAATGCCTGCAACAGCTGGGACTGGGCCAGGCTGAAGACAGGAGCCAGGAACTCCACCTTGGTCTCCCTCATGCGTGGCAGGGACACACGTACTTGAACCACCGTCTGCTGTCCTGGAGCAGAGGGAAGCAGAGGCAAGGCTGGAATCCAAGCCTTCCGATGGGGGAGACAGGCACCCCATGCTGCAGCTTCCCCTCCGCCCCGCGCACTCACTCCTGCTTCATTTATCCAGGATGATTTGCTCTGTCCTAGACTCCCCACTGTCAGTCCGCATCTTCTGTGAGGTCTGCTTTGCGGAAGGCAGTCTCCAGCACTGCAGCTTGCTGGTGTCCACCACTGGCTGACAGCAGGGACTCCGGAGCATGCTGCTCCTCACCAGATTCCACACAGTGCTAAAAGCAGCTCCTGGAAGTTTGTTTGGGTCATTTTCATTACGAAAAGGGCCTAGGTTTTCTAACAAAACTTGCATGTCTTGATTATTTGCTATCTGGGGACTTCAGCAGAGGACTGAAAGGGAAGAAGTGGCCTCCCAAATGATCCAAATGTGATTAAGATGCTATTGGATGTAAAGACACTTCGCTTAATTATGTCTTCTAAAAGCCCAGTTTCTCAGAGCTCTCTGAAGAATACACACAGGGAACACAGGGGCCAAGCACGTACAGAATGCGCTTCTAAATCCCTGTTTCAAACCCTGCAGACCTGCTCAGCATGGCTGGAGATTTTCAGCAGAAGAGATCCCAAATATTTTCTTCGTCCATCTGGTCTTTCAGCCTGGCGAGTGCAGCAATGGACAGGAGGGAGAAAGGGAGGTCCAGAAGGGAGGGAGGGAGGGAAGGAGGAGGGAGGGAGAAGGGAGGGAGCAGAGAGGGAGGGAGGGAGAGAGGGAGGGAGTGAGGGAGTAAGAGAAGAAGGAAGGAAGGGAGGGAGGGAGGGAGGGAGGGAGCAGAGAGGGAAGGAGAAGGGAGGGAAGGAAGATGACAGACCCTGGACCCTGAGTGTGCTACAAGCTAGCAGTGAGAAGGACAAAACCGTGCACAGGAGCCTGCAGACCGTAAGATGTTGTCATCCTCCAGACCCCCCTGGCTTCCCCAGGACAAGGCAGGGAGATGCATCTTGCACAACAATGATAATTTCAATCCTGCTGATTCACTTGAACCATACCAGTGCATCAGGGGTCGGCTCCTCCTGAATGTGCGGGCAGTGCGCTGTGGACTCCTTGTGTAGACACTAACCCTGTGCCATCAGCTTTTAACGGAGTCCTGGCTGAGCAAGTAAAGAAGTCGCCCACATAGAACCAATAGCCCCAGCCAGGCAGGTAACAGAATCAGATCGTATTTGCTCTGTTTCACACTAAATGGCTAAGCATTCAGGATGCGATTCAGTTCTCAGAGAAGAGTCTGCACAAGGACAGTGTTGGCCAGGCTTGAGACATGCAAATAAGTCTGACAGCCTTGCACTGGGGGGCTGCATGCTCTCAGCAGGTGTCACCTCTTGTCTGAAAACTGCAGAAACCTGGCCTGGTGTAGTCTGCACTTCCTGGGGTAGCACTCAGTTGTGTCGATGTTGTCTTTGCTTCTGTTTGCTGGGGGTATGTTTTTGACTTAGGTAATCTCTACATTTACAAGATGACGCATTCCCCATTTTAGTCATCCAAGACTTTTTCTGCTACGCATCGCTGACCACTAAATATGGCAATGATTTGCTATTTTCTCGGAGCAGCATTAATCTGCTGTTGACTCCCTGCTATAGTTCATTAATGAAGATGTCAGTCAGAGCCGATGAGCACATTCCTGGCAACAGCTCTGTGTTGAGACACCAAGATGAATTAATTGATAATAACGTTTAAATCTTTTTTTTCTCCTATAAGATTGCATACATTTAAATCCATTTAAATTAATGTCCTAATATTAATATTTCATGAAATGTTTTAAACTGTGTACTCAGATGCCTAAACACCACATCTCTTGCTGTTGAATCTTTCATTAATTAAGGCAATTCCACACTCAAATATCAACTAAAAATGCACAGTATTTCCTTAAGAATGGGCAATGGGCAGCCCACACTCACAGCTTTGATCTTTGCTTCTTTTGAATATAATGCAGGTTTGAGACTCCCCAGCAGTTGATGGGTCTTTGTGGAAAGTCTGGGGTGAATCAGGTTCTTAAGCCCAACACCCTCCACACGGAACTCGCCCGGCCAGGCCTTGTGCCTGTCGGAAAGTGATGACTGCTGTCAACCTGATCCTCCACGTCCTCCCCTCATCTCCAACAGCAAGTTCAGATTTCAACTCTTAGATTATTTTTGCATGAGTGGTAGATAACGGTCATCAACAGATGGCACTGGAATAACCTGACATCCACACACAAAAGAGTCAGTCCAGGCACTGATATTTATCTCTGTCCCAGAATAAGCTGAAGTGGGTCAGAGGTAGATGAGAACGTATGAGACCTGCAGCATAGGGCCAACACTATGTGACTCCTGAATGTGGGGGCAAATTCTGAGATCAGACGCCAACAGTGTGATCCCTGAAAGGAACGAATGGTGACTCTGACTTCACTAAAACTCAAATTCTGCTCTGAGAATATTTTTAAGAAAATTAAGGGGCACATCACAAACTTTGAATTAGTCGACAAAGTACACTTGTAATAAGACCCGCGTCCAAACCACAAAGGCCACTTCAGACACAAACAGCCCAGCTCAAAGATGAACAGAAGAGACGACAGTCACGTCTCCCCAGAGACATCAAGACCAGGGTCCTCACTCACTTTGTGATGTGCCTGTGATCACAAACAAGCCCAAGAGTGATGTGCAGTGTCACTGCGCCCGGGCACACCACTGCCCCCTGCTGGAGCAGACCACACAAGCACTCATAGTGCCTAACCCTGCTGTGGAGGTGGAGCAGCAGGGCCTCTGGCTGGTGGTGGGGAATGTAGCGCTGCAGGACCGCAGCCTGACAGCCTGGCTTCTCTGACAAAAGTAGTCTTGCCATCCAGCAATAACACCGTGAGGTATTTCCACAAACGGCTTGAAAACTTCGGTCCACACAAAACCCCACACATGAATGTTTATGATCACTTTATTCATGATTGCCCAGCATTAGAAGAGCCAAAGATATTCAGTATGTGGATGGATAAACAAACTGTGGTGCATGCATTCAACAGGATATAACTCAGTGTTACAAAGAAATGAGCAATTAAGCTGCAAAAGACATGCGGGAGACTTAAATGTTGCTACGGAAAGACAGGTGTCTGCGGAGGTTACTGGCTGCTGGGTGCCAATTATGCGGCGTTCTGGAGAAAGCAAAAGCACTGAGATTGTGAAAGGACCGGTGGTGGCCAGGGGAGGGTCGAATGGGCAGAACACTGGGGATGCGAGGGCAGTGACACCACGCTGTGTAAATCCCAACGGTGCACGCGCAACACGATGCACTTGGCAAAGCTCACCTCTCGTACAGTGGGGAACACGGCGTCTATGTGTACTGGGTGGGGACTTTACTCAGCAGCAATGCACCAGCGCTGGTGTGTCAGTGTCACGAATGTGCCACACTAAGGCAGGATGTTAATGTCAGGTGAGACTCTGCATGTGGAGAGCGAGCATGCAGGACTTCCCGTGCTTTCTTTTCAACATTTCCCTAAACCTAAAATGCACTGAAAATAAAGTATATTCACGTAGTAAATTTAAAAAATCATGAAGATATTAAATCCAGCCCTTTACAAAAGTCTCATATTGAATTAGGGATTTTAACTGCATTTTATTTAAGTGAGGCATAGAATAAACAAGTGCACACTGAATGCAAAGGGATGGAAAATAAATTACACTGGCCATATACTGCCCAGAAGATCCATTAGACAAATTAATGTGAAAAAGGAAAATTATTTGTCATTGAGGTCATTAAATAATGTTGAAAGGGAAATTTAATGGAGATATATAAAAATTCTGATCAGGTAGATACTGTTTAATTAAAATTAATACAACTCAGAAGCATTGTGAGGAGAAACTGAAAAGCTGCCCATTGTGGTGGAAGATATTCAAAGCAGATACATCGCTATTCAAGTCCCTAGTCCATTATTTAACTGGGTTATTGGTCTCTTGTTACTGAGTTTCATGGTTTCCTGATACATTATGGAGATTAACCGTATTTTCTCCCATTTCAAATGCTGTCTTTTTACTCTACTGTCCCTTCCACTGTGCACAACTTCTCCGTTTGAAATTGCGGGCTGTGTTTAGGCGTTAAGAAGGCCTTATCCTGACCAACAGCTACGAGCTTTGCCCTGTGTGCTCTTCCAGGAGTTCCACGGGTTAAGTCATCAACCATCCTGAGAGGACTTTGTTATGTCAAAGACAGAGATGCGATTTCAGTCTCATATGCAAATCCAGCTTTCACAGCCCCAGTGGTTGAAGACCCCACCCTTCCTCCATGCAGCACCTTTTCCAGACATCTCTCTCTGGAAGAAGGCAACGGGGCAGAGACACTTGAGACACACTAAGCGCTGGGGAAATGCAAACTAAACTACAGGGAGGGCTGGAGGGACTACCACAGTGAGAGGTGACATCACACCTGCTACTGCCTTAGTGAGACGCCACCTCACTCCTGCGGGAGCATTACTGTAAAGCACAGACAACGGCATTTTGAGGATGCAGAGAAACTCTGCTGCTGGAAATATGGGGTGGCACAGCCACCGGAGCGATCTTCAGTATGAAGATTCCTCAAAAACTTGAAAGCAGAACTGCCATGTGAGCCAGGGTGCACTTCTGAGCATATTTCCAAAAGAACCGCCATCAGATGTCGAAGAGAGGTCAGCACCTCCAGGTCACTGCAGCACGTTTCATCCAAGAGGTATGAAGAGGGACGGACACGGGAAAGGCTTTTTATGATCCAAGGGGATCCTCTTAGCCTTAGGAAATACAAAGGAAATTCTGCCATGTGCGACAACATTGACGAACCTTGGGGACTTTATGCTAAGCAAAGTAAACTGGTACAGAAAGACAAATCTTGCATATTTTCATTTCGATGAGGTATTAATAACAATGAAATAAGCTCCATGATAGCAGTGGTGGTTACCAGCAGTGGGGAAGCAGGAAACAGAGTTATTCAATCAGGTTAAGTCTTCATTTTTAAGCCAGATAAACAGGCCCTAGGCAGCTGCTGGGCAATACTACTTCCAGTCAGTAGCCATAGGCACTGAAAATCTGTTAGGATGATCAGTGTCATTTCAAGTGCTCTTCCTACAAAACACTAAAAAATAAAAAGTAAAGTAAGAAAAATATAGAAAAAATTCAAAATAGATGCATCAATAAAAGGGAAAACAGTCTAGAGAGGATTCCAAGACACCACTAGCAGCCTGAACTTGGAGGGTAAGGCGTTTTCTCTTCATACAGATAAGCACTGTGCATCTTCAAACATGACTCAAATAACCGATCTACAGATCCAACTGGTACCGTGTGGATACAAACATCAATTCAAATGAAAATGCATTCAAAAGGATTTATGTGTCAAACAGAAAGCTTCTTCCAAATAAGCTTGTCCTGGTGAACATCACTTGGTCAGTCAGCTTCCTAGCAAACAGCTCTGTCCTGACAACATGGATGCACTGTGCTCAGCAGAAAGCAGCAGTGTACAGTGTTGGCCTTCAAGAGGAAGCCAAGCCGAGTGTAGCCAAGAAAGCACGGCAGCGAAAGACTCCTTACCCAACCCCCAACTTAGGTAAGTGAGACACAGCCAGAAAAACCAAGCTCTGGCATACGTTTGCTCTGCTGTTTTCCTTGCTACGCTACCCTGCACATGGCCATTTGCGCTCTGCTACCAATCACTGGATCTGTCTGTTTTGATGAGCTTGACCCAAGAACTTCCCAAGCTCTTCAGCAGAGATGAACCTGTAGGTATCCCAGTACAGTGCGTGAGGACAGAGGTCCTGCCCGCCTCCACTGGGACTATCTTCATAGCAAGGGAGGCCTTCAAGTCAGTGTCTGCTGGTAAGTCAGCAGGAAGCCAGCAGGCTGGGATGATTCCTCTTGCTTGATTGACATTATTTTCAACATCTTCTAGGATGCTTTCCCAATCTCATTTGAATGTAAGGCTATTTGAATTGATGCTATGAAAGAAGATCTGGCTACCCAACAGCAGGCTCTACAAAGCCCTGTGACGCCTCTCCCGTGGTGCACATCTTTCCTAAAAGCTGCAAAAACACATCCCCTGCTGTGGCATCCATTACACAGAAGAGCTCCTCTGGAAACCACTGTTTCATCACGTGATTGTAAGCACTGTTTCCGTCTACGAATCATACGCAAGCTGTCAGAGGCTGCATCGTGGACCTGGGAGAGTCACAAGACTGTCACCAGCCACAGTTGACTCCATGGTGCTGTCGATCCCTCTGCACACAGGCCGTGCCACAGCTCTCAACTGGAACATCGGAATTAATTTTCAGTGGGTAGATAAAAATTCTTACTTACAGGACTTCAGTAAGTCTCTCACCTGACAAGTGTTGAAAGACACCGGAAATAGACTACAGGGATGGAGTCTTTGCTCTGAAAACTTTATTTTTCAGAAAGAGAAGCTACAGCCTGCAATGTCACTTCTATATTCATTTTGTAGTCTCAAGTTTTTATTAGCGAATCTATCTTGATGGGACTTTACCAAGCACACATGCTGCTCAATACATACATAACAAACTTCGGGATCCAAAATAGGAGCTCAACAAAGAAAGAATGCATGACATGAAATTATCCTCTGAAGCCTTTCCCTTAAGTTTGACTACTAAGGAAGTTGCCCCGTGGAAGCAAAGATCATGAATAGAACATAAGTGTTCAACCTTTGAAAGCTGTGGGACGCTCTTCTCTGAAGGGAGGAGCGAACATCTGCTTTGCTTATGGCTGTGTCCCAATACCAATGGAGTCTGAGGTCACAAAAGGCTTCCACAGCCTTGGCAGCCCATGGCGAGAGCCTCGGTGATCACTGACATCATAAATAAGAGTGTTAATTGTTAAGGGAATAACAGAAGTCACTGTGCACTTGCTCCCCATGTAGGACCTCCATCCCTAATGAATTGTACTATGAGACTTGACTGCAAATTTTCTTCCCAAATTGTGCTCTATGTGTTGTGTGTGTGTGTGGGTACGAATTATTGAAATCTAAACTAAACATGATGTTGGTCCTCTGTATATACATAATGAAGAAGGAGATGGGAGAGGGAGAGGGAGGTGGGATGGGAGTTGGGGAGTGGAGTATGGGGGAAATAACCACTATATTCCTAAAGTTGTATCTATGAAAAAGCACATTCATTAAATAAAAACTTAAAAAATGGTTAAAGCTCTAAAATGTAAGATGAAAGTAAGAGATATTTTCTCACTAAAATAGTTAAGAAAGCTGCAGGAAATATTAAGTCAGTAATGTAGAGTTAAAAATACTTTAAGGGACACATGCCTGGAACTCAGATATTGATATAACTGTCAAAATGGGATGAAAGAAATTCACATAAATAGCATTTTTAATTTTTTAAAAAATTTGAGAGGCAGAGAGACAGATAGACTAAGAAAGAGGGCTCCCATCTGGCTGTGGCTGAAACTGGGATCAATTCAAGTCTTCCACATGGGGGGCCGGAACCCAATTACCTGGACCATCATTGCTCCTCCCAAGGTCTCTTCATTTGCAGGAAGCTGGAGCCAGGACTCAAATCCAGGTTCTCCAGTGTGGAGTGTGGGCATCTTAACCACCAGGCAAAACGCCTGCCCCAAGGAACTAGTGCAATGATAGCAGTGTTGAAATGTCATGGTGCATCAGAGGTAAGTCAGATGCACTAAGACATCCCTAGAAGGGGGGAGGCAAGATGGTGGAATAGTGACAGGGAGGTCTGCTCTAGGCTCTGTGACCTTAGCAGGAAAAAAAATGTGTAGGTAACACTCTCAGAGGAAAGTTTCAGGGAAAACTGCAGTGGGAGATCTTGCGAAAGCAATGGAAATGGCCTGGACCTAAGGAAGGCACAGATGCACAGCAACGGGCAGGGGGCACGAACACAACAAAGGAACCAGCAGCCCACTCTGGCCAGCAAGGTGAGGTCACACTGCACCGGCCCCTGCCACTGCTGACACAGCTGGAGGGAGAGTCCAGTATATTGTACTATGTTTGGTGCTCAGCCCAGAACCCTCAGAGGAATTGGGCGACTCCTCAAAGCGGGGGGCAAAAAGAGTGGCACACCTCTCTCTGCACTTCTTCCCCCACCACATCAGCGCCCTGCAGCTAACCAGCTGGGAGAAGGCTGGCTCTATCTCAGATGTAAGCAGGAGCAGTGTGAACCCAGCAGATAGTAGGGACTGTTGGTGGGGGCAACCACAGAAGTTCAAACCACCTGGTGGGGTCTGTCCCCACCTTGTCACCAGGGCACCACCACCAGGGCACCACCAGCTCCACTACTCCTACCTGGCAACTGGTGGGGAGGGGGAGCCATCCCCACCGAAGGGAAGTGCCGCCCTGGGGATATTGCACCTGCCCAGCACAAGTCTGGAAGTAGGAGTGCTGCAGAAGGCGGGTATTGTGCTTGCTTGAGACCAGGGGATCCTACCACAGGGAAAAATCTGAGTTCTCTACAGATTTTGAGTCTGGCTGGGGGGAATTCGACTCAACCCACCTGGGGTGAAACACACACAGGTAGCAGCTCTGCAAACCTCCCAACCTCTCTGTGGATGGGACAGCCTAGTGGGGTGGGGTGGACTCCCTCTATTCCTTGAGTGTGGGAGCCCTGGGTGCTGCAACCGTGTAAACACTGTGACTACATGAGAGGGGGCAGGTATTGCTGGGGTTCTGGGCAAGCTCTGAGTGCAGAGCCACATTCTAGGAACTCCTCGGTTCCTGGGGCAGCTCACTGGAGCTGGAAATGTACACAGAGGGAGCTCTACACTGATCATTCACATGGATGAGTGTTGAACACACTGAGCACTAAAACCCAGGCACTGCTCAGCAAGGAGAGGAAGTGAGGGAGTGATGACAGCGGCAGATGTGACCACACCCCCTTCTGATAATAAGAGGAGAGCTACCACCTTCACCTTGGATGATACCCTGGACATTGAACACAGCTCCCTGACCACACCTGGCACATGTCTCTAGGTATTCACTGAAAGAGCAAGCACTCCACTAAGCCACAGAAGGCATAGTCCAAAGATAAAAGCCATAATGGGGAGAACAAGGCAAGTACCTCCACAAATGCCAAAAGCTAAATGCAGCAATTCAAGAAAGAAGAATAAGAAAGACAACATGATGCCTCCAAAGGAACACAACATTCAATACTAGCATGTGAACATGAAGAGATTGATGAAATGCCAGGACGAAATTCCTTGGAATAAATTTGAGGATATCAAAGATCTCTACAATGAGAATTACAAAACATTAAAGAAAGAAGTAGAAGACAACACAAAAAATGGAAAACCTTTATTGTTCATGGATTGCAAGAATCAATATCATCAAGATGTCCATATTACTGAAAGTAATTTGTAGGTTCCATGCAACATGAATCCAAATACCAAGGGCATTTTCTCAAATAGAGGAAGCACAATGCTGAGATGCACATGGAAACACAGGAGACCCCAAAGAGCTGGAGCAATCTTATACAACAAAAACAAATCCAGGGGCACTGCAATACCAAATTTCAAAATACACTACAGGGCAGTTATAATCAAAACAGCCTGCTACTGAAACAAAAAACAGATGGATAGACCAATGGAACAGAACAGAAACTCCAGAATTCAACCCACACATCTACAACCAACGTATTGTTGACAAAGGAGCTAAAATCAATCCTTAGAGCAAGGACAGTCTCTTCAACAAATGGAGCTGGGGAAACTGGATCTCTGTGCACAAGTATGAAGCAAGACCCCTACCTCACACCTTACACAAAAATCCACTCAAAGTGGACCAGAGACCTAAATCTATATCCTGATAGCATCAAATCATTAGAGAACATTGAGGAAACCGCCAGGTTTGGCATAGACAAAGACTTCTTGGAAAAGACCTCAAAGGCACAGACAATCAAAGCCATTATTGACACATGGGATGACATGAGGCTGAGAAGCTTCTGCAATGCAAAAGAAACACAGCGAAGTGAAGAGGCAACTGACAAAAATGGGAAAAACAGCTGCAACCTACACAACCCACAAAAGGTTAGCATCCGGAATCTATGAAAAGCTCAAGAAATTCAACAACAAAACAAACAATCCAGTTAAGAAATGGGCAAAGGACTTGAATGGACATTTTTCAAGAGAGGAAATTCAAATGGCCAACAGACACTCAGGATCACTAGCCATCAGGGTAATGCAAATGAAAACCACAGTGAGGTTCACCTCACTCCAGTCAGAATGGTCCACATATAGAAATCAACAAACTACAAATGTTGGCAAGGGTGTGGGGAAAAAGGCACCCTGATGTACTGTTGATGGGGATGTAAACTGGTGCAACCACTGTGGAACACGGTATGGATATACTTCAGAAATCTGACTATAGACCTACCATATGATCCAGCCACCCCACTCCTGGGAATTTACCGAAAACTGAAGCAATCTGTATATGGAAGAGTTATCTTTACCCCCATGTTCATTGTAGCACAATTCACAATAGCCAAGATATGGAACCAACACAGATGTCCATCAACTGAATAAAGAAATTATGGCATATATACACTATGGAGTACTATTCAGCTGTCTTCTGCAACAAGATGGTTGCAACTGAAAACATTATGCTTAGTGAAATAAGCCAGTCTCAAAAAGGCAGATATCATATGTTTCCCCTGATCAGAGGTAATTAATAAAGTACCTGAAATATAATGTATTGAAGGAAATAGACATTTTGATATTCAACGATGGCTTACAGCCCTTGTCTCTTCCATTGAGGAACAGGATTGTGTTTGCTTTGCTTTGTTTTCTCTCCATACTATTTGTTGAACTCTTTTACTTGGATCAGCATTAACTATATGAGCATTAAGTATACTAAAAAATTTATCACTGTAAAAATTAAGAGTGGGAATATGAGAGAAGGGAGAGGTGGGGTTGGAGCTTAGGTGGGAGGGAGGGTTGGGGGAAGTGCCACTGTGTTCCAATAATGATACAGAGGAACTATGTGAAACTTGTATAACTTAAAAAATAAATGTATGTTAGAGTTGTAAAAATATGTACCAGCATTTAAGTGGCTTCAATATGTTTATAGTGCTATTCTTTTCATTATTAATATAAAAAGAATTACATCAACTTCGTTATATACTTTTTTATTCTGTTAAAATACTAGAAAACAGGCAGGCATTGTCTAGCACGCATCTTTTTATTTTGTTATAATTTGAGATTGTGATCAATTTTAAATAAAGCCCACATTATAACAACTACAATTATAGTTTATCAAAATAAAAAAAGAAATCCCTAGATGGTAGAAAATGAACGGGATCAAGCCTTAAAAACGTGTACACGTACACACACACATGTGCAGATACAGGCATGTTAGTCAAAGTTAAAACAAAATGTAGAGGTTCATGCAAAATGAAAATAAAAGATAAGTTCATTTTGGTATAAAAAATTTTGAAATCCATGCAAATCTTTTTCACAATATCTATTTTCCCTGAACATTTTGAAGATCCCATGAAATACTCTGTGTGTGTGTGTGTGTGTGTGCATGTGTCTTTTAGCAAACATTTTAAATTGGATACCATTAAAATTAAAGCTTTTTTTAAAAAGATTTTATTTATTTATTTGAGAGGTAAAGATACAGACAGTGAGAGGGAGAAACAGAGAAAAAGGTCTTCCGTCCGATAGTTCACTCCCCAATGGCCACAATAGTAGGAGCTGCACCCACCTGAAGCCAGGAACCAGGAGCTAGCTTCTTCCCAGTCTCCCACAAGGGTATAGGGCCCCAAGGACCTGGGCCATCTTCTACTGCTTTCCCAGGCCATAGCAGAGAGCTGGATTGGAAGAGGAGCAGCCAGGACTAGAACCCAGAACCCATATGGGATGCCAGCACCGTAAGAGGAAGATTAACCTACTGTGCCACAGCACCTGCAACAAAACTTTTTGCTTTAAAGAAATTTAACAGGTAATCCATAGAATGGGAAAATGCTGCAAATCATATATCTGATAACAAGAATGCATGCAGAATATATAATGAACACTTGCATTTCAGTAACAGAATAAATAACCCATTTTAAACCAATGGATAAAGGATCTGAATATATATTTTTCTAAGAAAGACTCAAATGAAGTACATGAAAATATGTTCCGCATCATTAATCATTAAAGAAATGCAAATCAAAATCACAAGGAACCGACACTTCATGCAAATTAGGACGGTCTGAATCAGTCAGGTGATGATCAGTGTCAGGGACAGTGAGGAGAAACTGGGACCGCTGGACAGCTGCTGAGAATGTACAGTCGTATGGTCAGTTGGCCAAACCATCTGGAAGCCTCTCAGTTAAATACAGTTATCAAATGACCCAGGAATTCCGCTCAAGGTGTAAACCAAAGGTAAACAAAAAAATTCGTCCACATAAATGCTTCCATGTGCATTTCTGTAGCATCATTAGTCCTAGAAACCCAAAAGGGGAACAAACCAGATGTCCATCAACCAATGAAAGAAGAAGAAGTCACGGAAAATCCATGTAATGGGACAATATGGGACACAAAAACGGGATGAAGCGACTGATAGCAACTTGTCAGCCTGAGTCAGAGAGGAGCCCGGTGCCAAGTGCACAGCTCCACTCTGTGAACACTCACACCAGGGGGTCTGCAGAGACCTCAGGTGGGGGTGCTCACTGGAGCTGGGGTGGGGAGGGAGGAACAGGTGGGAGTACAGGGAAGAGGGCTCCCAGGGGACCTGTATCTGTGACTACCTTAAAGCCCACTGATTATAGACCTTAAGTCGATGAATTGGGTGAAATAATACATTCTATCTCAATAATGTTGTTTTCAAAAAATGTTTGCATGAGGGGCCAGTGTTGTGGTGCAATGGGTAAAGCCACCACCCACAATGCCAGCATCCAATATGAGTGCTTGTTCACGTCGCAGCTGCTCTGCTTCCAGTCCAGCTCCCTGGTACTGCACCTGGTAGAGCAGCAGAGGACGGCCACAGGGGAGAACGGCCCTCACTACCACCAGCTGGGAGACCTGCATGAAGCTCCTGGTTCTTGCCTGGCCCAGCCCCAGCTGTTGTGGCCATCTGGGGAGTGCACCAGCAGATGGAAGACCTCTCTCTCTCTCTCTCTCTCTCTCTCTCTCTCTCTCTCTCAGGTTTCCAAATAAATCGATCTCTTAAAAAGGTTTACCTAAGAACACTCTCAAGTAAAAAGTGATTTAGAAGGAATGAAAACTATGATTGAAGTGTGGCACCAAATTATTGAACACAGCATAATTTTCACCTCCACAAACATGAAAAACACAGAAATTTCAGAAGTTAGGTGAAATAAGCGAAGATAACACAGAGAGCTAACACACAGCTAGCAGTGCGTGAGGGCGTCCACAGAGCTGCAGAGGAGACACGGGGTCCAGGGCTAGGCCCCCCGAGAATGCGTCCATCGCTTCTCGGCCTTTTGGCTAAGATCAAGTGAGAACGGGTCTGTAGCATTCATGGTGCAGGGTCCTCAACCCGCTATGGAAGCATGTCTCTCTCTCTCTCTCTCTCTCTCTCTCTCTCTCTCTCTCTGTCTCTTTGTCTCTTCTCTGAAGTCAATAACTGTTAGTGTTCTTTAAGTCAGTATGGCTAGAATAACACTCCAGGTATCAATTTACAGTTGTTGACAGAGTGAACACAATATTTCTTTAAGAACAGAAAACTCCAATCTAAAATTTTATTTTAATAATGATTTTGGGGGGCCGGCACTGTGGTGTAGCTGGTAAAGCCACCGCCTGCAGTGATGGTATCCCATATGGGCGCCGGTTCAAGTCCCAGCTGCTTCATTTCCTATCCAGCTCTCTGCTGTGGCCTGGGAAAGAAGTAGAAGATGGCCCAAGTCCTTGGGCCCTTGCGCCTGCATGAGAGACCCAGAAGAAACTCCTGGCTCCTGGGCTTGGATCGGCGCAGCTCTGGCCATTGTGACCATGTGGGAAGAAACCAGAGGATAGAAGACCCCTCTCTCTCTCTGCCTTTCCTTCTCTCTGTGTGTAATTCCTTCAAATAAATAAATAAATCTTTTTTAAAAAAGAAATTATTTCGGTTTTCACATGTGCGCTGGGCCAAAATTTTTCTAAAACATCAAATATTTTGGAGAAAACTTCATTGAAATCAGGAAAACCGGTGAAAACCCTGCCCTTAATTTTTGGTAACATTAATTAGTAATTTCCTTCACTGGTTATCTCAGGAATTTATTCCGACCCACATAATGGGATTATATCTTTCTTGTATGCTCTGGCCTCAGTGCAAACCTTCGATTACTCATTCCACACTCAGGCACACGTGGAAACCGTCACCGAGTGTCCTGCAGCCTTGTGCAGAGGCCGTGCTGAGCCCGGGTCTCCTTCCAGCTCTCATGTAAGTGCCACTGCGGAAGCATTGTTGCAGTGTTTTAAATGTACATTTAAATTTGTCCCTTTTTCACAGATTTTTTATGCATCAGTTTTAGCATTCTCTGGGAAAACAGAAGTTCTAAAAAGAGATAGCAATATTACATTTTAGAAAATATAAAAACTGGTTCTTTTCAAAAATGATTTATTTCACTTGTACTTTGATGTTCCAGTTAAATCTATGAGAATTCTGTAAGTGTTGTGAAATTATTATTCTGAATAGAGAAAGTAGCAAGAGTCCTTTAGGCAATTAAAACCTCCACCATCGCTTGATTTTGGAAACTAATAGTTAGGAGACTATCCCACATCACAGACCTGTGGTAAAATTAAGTATTTCAGATTCGACTATGGAGGACGGACTCGGGATTGTGAGGCCGGATGTCTGGAGTGTGCTACTTGGAAGGCACCTTTGGTCCGAACCCCTGTCTGGTCTCTCCCCTGCAGCAGCTGCTTCCATGTGGGTGGACAGGGATGGGTCAGCTTAGCATCATCCAACCGGACAGTTCAGTCATCAGGTTCCTTTGCCTTCACTTTGTGTCCACTCCAAATTATCGCAGATTCCATGTTCTGTGTCCTTGACACAGTCACGTATCAGAGGGTCAAACTGCACAGCACACGGAAGAGAGAGAGAGAGCGTGGTCTGAGAGAAGAGGGGGCTCGGGCTGGAGCCAGATGTCCCCAGGATTGGAGCTAGTCCTGTCCCTGCTGGGATAGCAACAGAAACCAACCCGAGGCTCAGGAATGTCTCCCCAGGCGCCTGCCTTGGCCCCCTTGGACTTCTGAGAGTTTGTTCTCCAGCCCAGGCATCGTGTCCCCCAGCCACAGCTCTCCTCCCTGACCCTGCTCCCCACACCACGGGCGCGGCCACTCTCTGTCCCCTGACCTGGGCCTCGGAGTTTCCTGCTCTATCCTTGTCCGGGCAGGGATGCCCATTGCTCTGAAGCAGAAATGAGAGCTCAATGTTTTTAACTTCATTTTTCAATAATTTTGGATTCATAGAAGATTTCCTCCAGCATCCCTTGATTTAGCATTTTCCAGGACCACACATATTTATCAAAGTTAAGAAATTAACCAACCATGCTTGACATAGTAATTACTGATGACACAAAGTTAATGTAATAAGATACATGTCAGGTTGGCTGGCACACCAAAATGGAAATACAGTAATTTCTGCATGGGGGTTGTGCTTCCTGACGCCCAGTGCCTGCCTGAACCCTGCTTGTTACTGTGTTTTCTCCTATGTAGACACACCTATGGTAATGTTTAATTTATAAATAAGAATCTTACAACAACAATAATGATAATGTAACAATAGTTTATAGTAGAAAACGAATAAAACATGTTATTTCTGGCTCTTTCTATTTAACATTTTCTGACCATGGCTGATCATGTATGGAAGAAACCACAGACTGCAAAAGCACAGGTGCAGGGGTCGCCGGGCACATCGTGGGCAAGAGACGCACCCAGCCCAGCCCTCAGAGAAGCACTCGTGGAAGGACGCCAGGCCAGCACACAGGAAATGTAGGGGAAACCCTAACCCTACCCTAACCCTAACCCTAACCCACCCTAACCCTAACCCTGAAATGCCTCCAGAAACTGGGTCTTAGAGCACAGAACACTGTGAATACTGGACTGTATGTTCACGGGATGCCAATGTCCTTCAGCTGTTGGTTTTGCATCCCTGAAAACACACCTAACAGCATGCCAGCTGGGTGGTGTGGTCAGATTTATGTGCATGCTCATTGTTGAGGTGCGGACTCACTCAGAGACCTGTTAACAGATGAACAAAGACAAAGGCAGCCCACTTACACAGTGGGACAGTATTCAGCCGTGAGGAAACAAAGATGTCCTGTGATTTGCAGAAAAATGGATGGAACATGGTATCAAATGAAATAAGACAAACACAGGAAGACAAAGCTACAAGACAGTTGATCTGAATGCAGAGCAGTGATGCCCCGAGGAGGCAGAGGGGGCAGAGGCAGGACAGGCACCTGAGCCCTGTCACTCAGAGGAGCCAGCTCTGGTGCCGCACTGCATGGCAGGTGACCACAGTCCACTGCAACCCACTGCATGTCTATGACACAGAGAGAGCGGCCTCAGGTCTCCAGACCAGCAGGATGACAAGGAGAGCCCGGCCCTGCCCCGCATGTTGCTGCATTTTACTGCAGTAGCACACCACACTCTGAGAGTGGCTTTTTGCAGGACTGGTCAGTGGATTCAGGCTTGGGGGCATGCTCTGGAACAAGGGGCTGGTGAAACGGGACTGGAGAGGAAGCCTGATGTGGAAGAGGCCCTGGTCTAAACACTGGACTCCCGAAGGCATGTTCCTGGAGAAGTGTGACTGTGCCTGGACCTCTTCAAGGTCACAGCAAATAGCTGAGCTGTGAGGAAGGGGAGCAGTAGCTCTCCTCTGCAAGGAGGCTCTCATTCGCTGTCCACCAGACCTAAGCAGCAAATTACAGCCCTGGCTTTGCATCCCAGGAATGCAAGGCTTTCACAAAGAGACACGAAGTCTGGCACACCCTGCGGGAGGGCTGCACAACTGGGGAGGCACCTGCAGCCCCTGGCCTGCATGGCCCAGCCTGGGGCTCTGCAGGTCTGGCCCTAGACCATGGGCCAGCTCACCGGGACCCATGTGGGGCACTACCTAGAAGCAGCAAGACGGCAGTCTCTCCCTCCCTCCTCCTCTTGCACCTGCTCTGTGAGCGCCCCTCCCAGGGACACCCACACTCCCAGATTCCCAGTGGAACTCTGGCCTTGTATTCCAAGTGTTCCTGGCTAGAGCAACTTTGGACTCTTAAGATGATGCTACTTTTTCTAAACATCAAGTCATGAGTGTCTGTACAGCATTTAATATTTTAGAAACACCTGGTATTTATTGCCTTTTTTTAGCCCATGCAATGTTTTGTCATGTTTATTTTAACTATTATAAATGATTCTGCAAAGGATATTCTTATATATTAACATTCTTTATATCCCTGATGGCATCATTTTTAGATATTCCTAAAAATGAAATCAGAGTACTGCAGGGAGCATATTTTTATGAAGAAATTAATTCCAGGAGTGGATTGGAATAATTTATAATTTTGTAACATATATCTGAAAATGATAATTACCCTTTTAGAGACACTTACTTATTTTCCTTAAAATGTTCTACAACACATACATAGGATCAAACACAACACACTGTTAACTTGGCAGAGAGACAGCACATCACATTATAGTTTAGTTGTTTTGATTGCTGGTGAAGTTGGCCAAATTTCTAATGTTTATTGCTTGCAGTGCTATAACATCTTGACAGTGTTGCACTATAAATGTTATAAAATGTCAGGGAATAATTAACAATGGTAATGGATCTTTTAATGTCTGGATTGGGTTTTAATGAAATGCTTTCTTGTACCATGATTCTCAAACTTTGTTCACTCAACTAAAAATGAGAGTAACGATTGTGACAATCCCATTCCTCATAATTCTGACCAGTTTCTTCTTCTTTTCTTCTCCTTCTCCTTCTCCTTCTCCTTCTCCTTCTCCTTCTCCTTCTCCTTCTCCTTCTCCTTCTCCTTCTCCTTCTCCTTCTCCTTCTCCTTCTCCTTCTCCTTCTTCTTCTTCTTCTTCTTCTTCTTCTTCTTCTTCTTCTTCTTTTTTTGACAGGCAGAGTGGACAGTGAGAGAGAGAGAGACAGAGAGAAAGGTCTTCCTTCACCGTTGGTTCACTCCAATGGCCGCTATGGCCGGTGCACCATGCTGATCCAAAGCCAGGAGCCAGGTGCTTCTTAGACCAGTCTCTTCTTCACAAACACATTTCTGGGACACTTCCAGAAAGGGTAAGAACTCTGTCTCCCAACAGGCCAATTGCCGCATTTGCTTGCTATGAATGGAAAACTTGAACACAAAAAGCAACAGGGAAAATCTGCTCATTACCAAAGCACCCTATGCACACTTTCACCGGGCGAAAGTGAAGTGCGTTTCTGTAGGAGTTGCATGTGCACACGTTAAAACTGTGCAGCAGGTGGAGGTGAGGACGTCGGGTGGGTGGGGTTGTGTCTAATGCTCTCAGGCTGCCACTGTGCAGAGTGCATAATCTCCCCATTCACACTCTGGGCAGCGCGACACTCTTCATCACCAGGCTTCTGCCTTCTTGCTGGTTCCCTTCTCGTGGGAAATCCCAGCTGTGAAAGTGAAGGCGGCTGGGGCAGAGCGCCTGTGCCTCCTCTCACACCACGTGGAGCGCGGCTCCTCTGCCTTCTCCTTAGTGCGTTAATGGTAGCAAGCCGTGGACAGAAAGTGGACTGCCGTGAAGGGGACAGGTGTGGCATCTGTCCCTCTGCTTACCCTGCTCCCAGGCAGGCAGCAAAGCCAGAGAAGACACGTGCCCACGGCGGGGACATGCTGGGTGGGGCGCACAGGCATCTGTGAGATCCCTGCAGGTCACTGATACCCGCATGTTGTGCTTTACGTCTGACTTAGGTAAGCGTTGTATCCTTCACTTGGGTTATCAACCGAAGGACCTGGACCAGTTACACTTGCCTTCAGTGTGTTTATGGACAGCAAAGGGATGGGCGGTTCTGTGGTTGTTTGCTAAGTAAACGATGCTTGAATCCCTCCTAAATAACGGAGAAATGTGTTTTCTGGAAGGAAAAAATCATTCGATCTGAAACCGTCCTTTTCAGGAAGAGGAGACAGTCTTGGGAATGCATTGTGCTGTCGTTCGGACAGTCTGTTCCTGGGGTTGAGCACTGGTGCAGGGTTAAGATGCTGCCTGGGATGCAGTGGGGGAGCCCCTGGGTTGCAGTCCTGGCTGCTCCTGATCTCGGCCGCCCGCTGACACCTGGGAGGCAGCAGTGATGGCTCACGCAGTTGGGTTCCTGCTGCTCACGGGAGGCCCAGATGGAGTTCCTGGCTCCCGGCCCAGCCACGGTTGTTACAAGCACTCAGGAGTGAACCAGTGGATGGGAGACTCTGTGTGTGTGTGTGTGTGTGTGTCTCGGTCTCTCTCTTCAAATAAACGAGTTAAATATTTCATTTGTAGGCTAGAGGGGGAAAATTAAATAACTTCTTTAAAATGTGCTGCTTCTCATATTGGAGGTTGTTTTGCGGGAGTCCACAATAAGGGTTGTTAGACTAGTGCAGGAAGATTTCTGACAAACAGTTTCTAAGAAGGGATTTGGAAGCGCGTTAACGATGGCTGAGGGTAGTTAGACCACCACTGGCAGTGTTAGGGTCCCACACAGCAGTGCTGGTTTGGTGGCTGCTCTGCTTCAATACAGCCTCCTGCTAATGTGCCAGGAAGGCAGTGACAATCTAAGCGCCTGGGCCCCTGCCACCCACGTGGGAGCCCTGGGTGGAGCTCCTGGCTCTGGCCTGGCCTGGCCAGCACAGAGCATGTCTGTGAGACACCAGCCGAGTCTGCAGTGACTGCAAAGCAGGCCAAGAAGGCAACAGGTGACCCCACAAAGAGGAGCAATGGGTTGCAAAATCAATGAAAAGTCAGCGTTTACACTTAGGCACTTTTTGTTTGTTTGTTGAAGAGAATGGTAGAACAACACTGGTCTGGAACCGACAGTGATAAGCCTGAGGCTGTCTGACGCTAGACAAAGCACAAGGTACATTTATACCAGCAGACGTAACTGGGCAGTAGCAGGAATTTCAGATTCAGGCTTCCTGTCCCCTGTGACCTGACGAAGTAATGATGCTTTAGCTTTGTGACCACATGGAGATAAGACGTCCCCCCCCCCCCCAATGCAATGGCTAAGGAAGGTCCCGCTGGTCCCTGACCTGGGCATATATCTCAGCTGTATTTCTGAGCCTGGAGGTGACACTGCCTGGACAGGACTGAAGCGTGAGGTGTGATAACTGTTACTGCTCTTGCTGCTCTTGGCTCCCCATCCTCTTCTCACTCCCTGCTGGGCAGTTAATGAAATCCAGTTTCTACTATTGTAGCCTCATTTGTGATACAAACGGACAAGCCAGCCTCTCAACACAAAAACAATGTGTTTAAATAATAAATGTAAATATTTAACTTTATCTGGGTGCAGATAAACGTGGCATTTATTTAGTGCTGAGCTTACAAATACTTAAGAGTTTGCCTCCTGTAACAAAAAAGCATGGGTGTGTATCTGTGTGTGTAACTTATTAAATATTTACCTGAAATTAACAATGCATAGCACTGAATTTACAAATAATTATAAAATATATAATACAATTTCTTCTAAATGTTTATTATAAATTTATTTTAAATGAAGGCTTTCATTGATTTTGACTGAACTCTTCTGTTTAACCAATCCCTTTGTGAGTTAACCATTATTTGATAAAATACCATGGGATTCTGAAAACACATCACTTACACACTAGATGCCTGTGTGCAGTTCTGAGTTTTCTGCTTATGTCAAACAGCAGGTGAAGGGCCAGTGCTGTGGAATAGCAGGTAAAGCTGTTGCCTGCAGCACTGGCATCCCATATGGGCACCAGTTTGAGTCCCGGCTGCTCTACTTCTGATCCAGCTCCCTGCTAATGCACTTGGGAAAGCAG
The DNA here is from genome assembly GCA_949820135.1 of Sylvilagus floridanus. NCBI lineage: Eukaryota > Metazoa > Chordata > Mammalia > Lagomorpha > Leporidae > Sylvilagus > Sylvilagus floridanus. The sequence continues at coordinate 71,163,288 of OX463229.1, forward strand.
CGGAAGATGGCCAATGTCCTTGGGCCCCTGCGCCCATGTGGGAGACCCGGAAGAAGCCCCTGGCTCCTGGCTTCAGCCTGGCCCAGTCCCAGCCACTAGGACCATTTGGGAAGTGAACGAGTGAATAGAAGATTCTCATTCTCTCACTCTTTCTCCTTCTCTCTCTCTCTCTTTCCAGCTCTTTCTTTCAAATAAATAAATCTAAAAGAATAGCAGATGAAAGTGAGGCACGAGGGGTACACTGGGATGTCTCTGCTGGACAATGCCATGAGTGACTTCCTGGCTGGATCAGAACAGTTTTCCTGAAATAGTACGCACCACAACATTGTGCTGTTCATAACACGGTGGCTAACAACACAGCACCAGTTTAAGTTTAAGTTGATCTAATAACATTTCCTATTTCACTTCTTAAAATCCAGACAATCAACAAAGCAACCAAACAAGCCTTGATTTTTCTCATTTGCAAATCTCTGGACAAACGCTCTCATCACAGTTGGAGCCAACATGACCTCAGTGACGCAGAGGTGGGAAGCCTGCATCAGGACAGCGTGCTCTTGGCACTGACAGCAGAAGTCTACAATCCAAAGAGCACAGGACCAGTGAATGGCACAATGGTTGGGAAATAGTAAGTCTTGGTTATGCACCACCTTGCATTTTAGTATCGTTTTAATTTTATGTTTGTGGAATGTACTTTATAATACTGATTATGTTCAAACTCTGGCTTGCAAAATTGGTGAAAATCTATCAGTTCTCTGCTGTGAGTGGGTGAGCCAGCCTTATCGCACTAGCACTTTGAGAATTTAGGACACTGACTGGTCCTGTAACGGTTACACTCTAATAGTGTTGCAGCTTACAGAGAACCAGTGAGATACAGGAGTCCCAGCTGTGTCTGGGCCCAGGCACCTCCCTGACAGAAGCATGCAGCAGACAGGAAGTAGGTGAGATGCGTGGACTGGCCCAAGGCTAAGGATCCACGTTGAAGTCCAGAATGCACATGGTATTGCACCCTTGAGGAATCACTGTACACAGAGCGCCGACTCTGGCCTCCTGGTTCTGAGCACGTCTGCTCTGTTTCACACAATTGGTGTTGCTATTTCCCCACTGATTAGATGGGAACATTGATGCGACAGCTCTGTGGGGTCCAGCCAAAGTGGGGTGAAGGCATATACTATGAGGGTGCTTCAAGAGGTTCATGGGAAGACGGAAATTAAAGGAAAGCTTATTTTGGTGTCAACTGAAATCCTTGCATTTTTTTCACAGTACACGTTTTTCATGACTTTTTGATAATTACCTCATATGCATGGACTTCAAAAATTTTCTGTACCAAAATAATTGTCTTTCCTGGCACATGGGAATAATCACGGCATCTTTAGGTCAAACTCCCAGGCCCTCCCCACCTGGGGTCTCTCAGTTCACTCTCAGATCCTGGAACCCAACAGTCCCACTGCCAGAGGACAAAGTCTTGCATGCAGCCATCCTGTGTAGTTCACGCTAACGATGACGTTACATTAAGCAAGAACATGTGTTTTAGAGAAAATCTTCTGGGAGCTAGAAACACAGTGTAGGTCAGTTCCTCAGGGAAGAAGGCCTGGTGCAGAGGACACTGGGGGCCAGGGCGTGCAGGGGGCGGAGCGGAACTGTGCCTGAGGCCTGGCAGCTCCAACAGGGAGCTTCGCTTTTTCTCTCCACATCGGTTTTCCTGTGTCCCTTTTAAGCTTTCACTCCTGACCATGATATTCACTAGGCAGATAATTCAACTTGACCAATATCAAGTTCCAGAGATGGCATTTGCATATTTAATCATACCCCATGATTATTGTGAAAATTAGTTCAATTGTTTCATGATGAAATTAATGTTGTAAATAGAATCTGTACTATGGCCATGACTCTTAATTGAGGCTACTATTGATGCTGATGAAAGGAACAGAAATGATTGCATGATTTCATATTTATAATTGTAGTTAACATTAGCTTATTCAATGCCTAAAATTAGGGCTTATTAGGAGCAAGCAATAAAGACTTGCAATTTCTCAGACTCATAGACTTGCTTTGAAGATTTAGATTTTGTGGTCAATGAATACCATGATACAAAACATAGGTAAAGATGGACAATACAAATTCTATCCAAAGCTTTATTTTCATCTCTTTTAGGCTTCTCTATAAAGAGATGGCACAAGAGTGGGTTGTGGAGAGAAGCCAGAAAGGAGAAATAGAGACACACACACACACACACACACAGAAATGCATTAGAGGAGACTCAGAGACAGACACATACACAGAGAAGCAGAGAAATAGAATAAAGAGTCAGACACCAAGGAGGAGTGGGAGAGGGTTTCTGATCCACTACTTTTCTCAACTTCAATTATCTAGCAAATTTTCAAGACATGTTTGAGCTACACAAGATAGCAAAAAATTCAGTGATCAAGACAGGGCAGTTCAAGGCATTGCTTCTCAAAGTGTCAATTTCACTTCTACAGATTTCCTTTTAGGTGCTCTATTAGTTATCACAGATCAGGGAGAACATATGATATTTGTCCCTTTGGGACTAGCTTATTTCACTAAGTATGATGTTTTCTAGATTAATCCATTTTGTTGCAAATGAACAGATTTCATTTGTCTTAATTGTTGAAGAAAAGTTTTTTTTTCATACTATTTGTTGAACTCTTTATTTAACATAGAGTTAACTGTGTATGTATGAAGTTAATTGAAAATAGATCTCAGTTAAAAAATAAGAGTTGGAATAAGAGAGGGAGGAGGAAGTTTGTAACTGGAAAGCTGTATAGTTCTGCATAATTTCCTATGGACTTCTAAGGGTAGGACCCCAAATCCCACTAAGCTGAGTGGTAGCAATGCCATCTTAAGTGTTAAAGTGATCATATTAAGTGTTAAAGTGAATATATAGATGGGATTAAGTGTTAAAGTGATCGTATAAGTAGGATCAAGTGTCTGGCAATAATAATAGATAGAATTAAAAAGGAGAAAATGTTCCAACTTGGAAGTAGTTCACACAGCAGATTCGTAGAATGACAATCGCTTTAAGTAACACTCTGACCTCAAAATCAGCTTTTAAGGCATGCTATTCTGGTTGAAAGGCCCATGAGAACATTTCAGGCATGGAAAGCCAAGACACAGTGGTAAAAATTGTTCTATAAGAAGGATCTCTGTGAGTGAGACCCCAGTAGAAAGAAGTGGCCATCAAAGAAAGGTGCACTTTTCTCTGAAGGGAGGAGAGAACTTCCACTTTGCTTATGGTTTTGTCTAAATACTGACGGAATTTGTGGATTCAAAAGGCTTCCACAGCCTATGCAGCTCATGTCAAGAGCCTTGGGTGGCCACTGACATCATACATAAGAGTGTTAATTGTTAATTTAACAACAGGTGTCACTGTGTACCAACTTCCCATGCAGGACCTCTGTCCTCAATGAGTTGTATTATGAGAGTTAACTGTCAGACTTGTTCTCAAACAGGTTTCTCTGTGTGTGTGTGTGTGTGTGTGTGTGCGCGCAAATTGTTGAAATCTTTACTTAGTACAGAGTTGGTCTTCTGTGTATAAAGCTAATTGAAAATAAATCTCAATGGAGAATGGCACTGGGAATGGGAGAGAGAGGAAGAGGAAGAGTAGGAGTTGGGTGGGAAGGGCAGATATGGTGGGAAGAATAACCACATTCCTAAAGTTGTACTTTTGAAATTTGCATTCCTTAAATAAAAGGTTTCTTTAAGGAAAAAACCCCTCAGTTATAAAATATGGTTCTAAAAACTATTCTGAATTGTCAAAATGTTTTGTGGAATAATTGTTATGTCTTAAATATGATTGCATTCTAAGAAACAGGCCCATGTATACAATACCATGAGGCACTCTGAGGGACCACACTCACACAAAGTTCATCATAGATTATAATTATAATCATCCTATTTTACTATTAGTTGCTAATATCTTCCTGTACCTAACTCATAAACTAATCTTCACCATGAGTATGTGAGTGTACAATCAGCACACGGCCCGCTCTGGACCTTCGGGCATGCTTTGGGGGTCTGTGAGCATCCTCACTGAGGAGGAACTATAGTTACCTTGAGGATTCCCAAACACACAACATGTGCCATCACTGGTATAGAATCCAGTATATTGATTAAATGCTGACCACTGATATCTTACAAGCCCCTGATCCATGGCAGATGATTCTAAAATTATGAATAGATGTGATAGTTATCTTGCATTTGTCTTCTTTTTGAAAACTGTAGAATTCATGAAGTTTCTATTTGATCCTAAACCCTTCCCTGAACATGTAATTAGAGTAGCTATCAGTAACAATATATATTAAGTACTTTGCATGGAAATTACAAAGATTTATTTATTTATTTATTTGAAAGTCAGAGTTACAGAGAGGCAGAGAGAGAGAGAGAGAAAGGTCTTCCATCCACTGATTCACTCCCCAGATGGCTGCAATGGTTGGAGCTTGCCGATCTGAAGCCAGGAGCCTGGAGCTTCTTCTGGGTCTCCCACCCAGGAGCACAAGAACTTGGGCTCTCCTTTTCTGCTTTCTCAGGCCAGAGCAGAGTGCTGGATCAGAAGTGGAGCAGCCGGAACTCAAACTGGAACCCATATGGGATGCCGGCACTGCAGACTGGGGCTTTAACCCACTTTGCCACAGCCCCAGCCCCAAGAAATTACACTTTTATGGGAATTCTTAAATTGTCTTAGTAATAATTTTTGTATTAATTTTCATGAGACTTTCAAATTTTATGTTATATTGATGGGCAACACATATCAAATTGAAAAAGTACTATAAATTTAAATATATGAAAATGCTGCAAAATTTTTAAATAGAATTATTTAGTTATTTGAAAGTCAGAGTTAGAGAAGGACAGAGAGAGAGAGAGAGAGAGAGAGAGAGAGAGAGAGAGAGATTGTCCATCCTCTGGTTCACTCCCCTAATGGCCACAATTGCCAGAACTAAGCCAAAGCCAGGAGCCAGGAGCTCCATCCGGGTCTCCCACAGGGTGCAGGGACCCACGCACTTGGCTCATCCTCGGCTGCATTCCCAGTCCATTACCAAGGAGCAGGATCAGAAGTGGAGCAGCCAGGACTTGAACCAGTGGTTCAGTCAGCTGCACCACAATGCTAGTCCCAATGCTAAAAAAATTGAGGTTGGTGGCAAATATTTCTGAATAGCATTTCATGCTACATTGAAAAAAATTTCTCCTTTCAAATACTGAAATGAGAACCCAGGTAATATTTGATAAACAATAAATTATTGCTGAAATCACAGTTAAATATGAATTTTCCGTGGCCCTCTGTGCGGAACAGGACCTTTGGTGCATTTGCTGTAGCTTTAATTGATTAGAGTTGGAACAGTTGAGTGGCTGATTCTAGAACTCCTCTGATGGAAGTTGACGTCCTTCTAACCACTTGGCCAGCAATGCCCTGGGCTGAAGAGTGGCTGCCCAGAAGTGCTGGGTGCAATCCCTGTTGCTGTTGGCTCTTTGCAGTTGAGAGTAAGAGAATGACATTGACAAAGGGAAACCATTTTGGGTTACCAGGGTGGGCATTAAATCCTGTTGCAAGTGTGCAGAGATATAGCTGTTTTACGTAACAGCATCGAAACATCATCTCCTCTGGCTGTTCACATCCGTTGACCTGCAGCTCCTCCCTCACTTGTCCTCACCACCTCACCAGCTGCTGTCGGGAGAACCTTCTTCCTCCCTGCTCCCCGCTTCTTCTTTATTGCAGGGAGCCATCCTCATTGTCGTGGACAGATGCTGGGTGTTTCTCTAGATACGTGGAAGACCCAGGAGGCAGTTGCTACAAAAAAAATTCTCAATATGTAATGTGGTACCCAGGGCACCAACGGTCCCTGCTGCAGGGCCTGGCTTACCATTCTGTTTTTGCTGTGTAAGAACTGCATGGCCTGGCCGAGGGAAAATACTGGGTCAGTCCATCTTCCACACTTGTGAATCCTCCCTGCGTCTCTGCCAAATCACACACCCTCTGTGGCTGAACAGTCCAGCGGTTTGGCTAAACACACAATCCCGCACTCACAAGCTGGATTTACTCAGTTTGTTTTCATATCAGGCGGACACAGTCTACACCCACCGGCTGCAGGGTCTCCAGCCTCAGCCCCTCCACGGCTGACAGGACCTCATGACCCACAGGTGCAGGCCAGGTGTGCGAGTGGGGACGACAGATCACTGGCCCTTGCCCCCTGGAGGTACCCGCAGGTGAGGAACCCGCACCTCCTCTTCTCTGGCTTTGGCCTGGTAAGATTCCTCTTTCCCCCAGTAAAGCCGGTTCCCCAATCTGTGGCGGAATTCACGCCAAAACCTTTGTAAATTTAGACTGGAGCGTGTGCTGCTTTATAAATCAAATGCATTTAACTGTTTACTAATCTGCTTCACACCCTATCCCACCCTCACTCCCACGCGCACATGTCCTTGGTTTAGTTTCCAGGTGAGACGGCAGATCCCTGACTGTCCTCTTGCTCTACGGGACTTGAACTTGCAGCAGTCGTCCTCCTAGGTCTCCAGGCAGGACTGGCCAGGTCCTCATTTTTCTTCCTTTGGATGAATTTGTTGCACCAGTTTTACAGTTGTTCACAGTGTTTTTTATGGAAGAGCTTGAATACTAAAAATGCAACAGAAGGGGCTGGCAGTAAGGCACAGCAGGTAGAGCTGCCCCCTGCGATGCCCACACCGGGAGGTGCATGTCCTGGATGTTCTGACCAGCTCCTTGCTGATGGCCTGGGAAAAGCGGCAGAGAATGACCCACGTGTTGGGACCCCTGCCGCCCATGTGGGAGACCCAGATGAAGCTCCTGGATTTTGGCTTCTGCCTAGACCAGCGTTGGTCACCGTGGTCCTCTGAAGAGTGAAGGAGTGGATGGAAGATGTCTCTCTCTCCCTCTTTCTCTCCCTCCCTCTCTGTCTCTCTCTCATTCCCCCTCTCTCTCTGCCTCTCTCTCTCCCTCTCTCTCCATCTCTCATCTATTTAAATAAATAAATAAATAAATCTTTGAAGAATAATAAAAATTCAATAGAAGAAATAAGACTATATAATCACATTGCCTATTCATAGTCGTTAACTTTTCAGCATATCTCATCGTAATAATTTTAAACTCCATATTTCATGTAGGTTGGCTGGTGTATATTTAATTTTGTAACCTACTTTTTACATTTAATTTTTAGTATAATTCATTTCCATTTTGTTAGAAACTCTTATGTAGTTGTCTCTTTCATTGGTTTTATAATATGGAACTTTATATGGATATCATAATTTATTTAGCCATGCCTGTATTTTCAGATATTTTTGTGCTTCTAACATTTTTATTATAAATGGTAGCATAAGGAACACATTAGCACATGAAATACTTCTCACATTTTAGATGTCTTTTCAGAGATATTTTTATTCATGTTCTCAAACTTGGTAAGCTGGGACATTGCTTTGATTTTTATCTTTCAGCTGGCCCTGGATGTGAAGGTGGAACAGAGGGAAGAGAATGAAGAACAAACCAAGGACAGGCAGGACGATGTCACTGGGAAAGCGTGGGGCGAAGTCTTCCTCACAACACTGAGGTGCTCAGCTGGATGTCAGTGTGCACGTGACAGGGACGGGGCCAGCAGACCACTTGTGAAGACCAGCATCCACTGAGTGCTCGATAAATTATAGAGGCTTCACTTGTCGTCTAGTGTCTGGTCCACAAGGAATCTAGACCCTTATGTGCACGAGCTGCATTCCCACGTGTGAAAGCAGGTTTTATTTATTTATTTGATTGTTATTTACTTATTTATTTATTTTATTTTATGTCTCCCTTTGGTCATTTCTGTATTCTTACAAATCCCTCTCAAGATAAATTTCCTAGTGACTTGTTGGAGCAGCGGTCTCCGCTACACTCTCTGTGCAGTGTGCTTATTTCTCCACTACTCCATACAGCTCTTCATTCACCACTGACATGCAGTTATCAGAAGTGAAATGAATCCATTCTGACTTGCCACATAAACAGTAACCTCAGGGCCAGCGCTGTGGCAAAGGGTAAGCCTCTGCCTGCGGTGCCGGCATCCCACATGGGCGTTTGTCAGAGTCCCCGCTGCTTCATTTCCTGTTCAGCTCCTTACTAATGAACCTGGACAGCAGTGGAAGATGACCCAAGTCTTGTATCCCTGTACCCACGTGGGAGCCCTGGATGAGGCTCTTGGCTCTGGCCTGGTCCAGCCATGGCCTTTGTGGCCATCTGGGGAATGAACCAGCAGATGGAAGATCCATCTCTTTCTGTCTCTCGTTCTCCCTCTCTGTAATTCTGCCTCTCAAATAAATAAATAAATCTTTAAAAAAATCCGCTGCCCTATCAAGATCATATCATGTTTTTCATATTGTACACATAGCAGATAAATTTCTCAACAGCTGTTTTAAATTTTTCAGTTCTGTCAGATTCTGGCTCTGTGCATCACGTTACATGAAGCAGAGTTGTGCTCTTTGTGAAAGCTACTACATGAAGCAACGCATGGTTCTATGTAAATCTACAACGATCACATTAATTTGTAATATGATCATACGCAAATGTTTTCCGCTAAAATATAATAAAGCTTATTGATTTCATTTTTGGGCCCTATGGTCAAATTTAATACAAAGCTCTCACTCATTTTATGTTGAGACTACAGGATGCATCTAAAGAAATGTAAAAGTAAGATTTAAAGCAAGTGACTTAAAAGTATTCAAGAAAGAAAGCTATATCCTGGGGCTGGCGCTGTGGTGCAGCGGGTTAATGCCCTGGCCTGAGGTGCCGGCAATCCATATGGGGGCCGGTTCAGGACCTGGCTGCTCCACTTCCAATCCAGCTCTCTCCTATGGCCTGGGAGGGCAGCGTAGGGTGGCCCGAGTCCTTGGTCCCCTGCTCCCACATGGAAGACCCGGAGGAAGCTCCTGACTCCTGGCTTCAGATTGGCGCAGCTCTGACTGTTGCGACCAATTGGGGAGTGAACCATCGGATAGAGGACCTCTCTCTCTCTCTCTGCCTCTCCTCTCTCTGTGTAACTCTGACTTTCAAATGACTAAATAAGAAAACCTTATTTAAAAAAAGAAAGCTGTATCCTATAAGTATTACTTAACGGAACCAGTAATCCTCCGCCTGCAGCTCCACATCCCATATGGGTGCCGGCTTCTGTCCCAGTTGCTCCTCTTCCAGTCCAGCTCTTTGCTGTGGCCTGGGAGGCCAGAGCCACGAGCTTCATTGGGGCTCCCACGTGGGTACAGGGACACAAGACTTGGGTCATCTTCCACTGCTATCCAGGTTCATTAGTAAGGAGCTGAATAGGAAATGGAGCAGCTGGGACTCTAACAAATACCCATCTGGGATGCTGGCATTGCAAGCGGAGGAGGATGGCCCAAGTGCTTGGATGCCTGCACCCGCATGGGAGACCAGGAGGAAACAACTGGCTCCTGGCTTCATCGGTGCAGCGCACTAGTCATAGCGGCCATCTGGGGGGTGAACTAACAGAAGGAAGATCTTTCTCTCTGTCTCTCTCTCACTGTCTAACTCTGCCTGTCAAACAAAAAAGAATTACTTAACATATAATACTAGCAAGGAGAATTCACACTCTCATTCTGGAAATAGTACAAGATAATAACATGCATTTATAGTACAAATGTAGAGGTGGTTCAATAAAGGGAATGCATTAATCAAACTCGCTGCATAAAGTGATCTGTTGAAGATATTCCTGGTTATCATTGTAGATGCTGAAGAGGGTCTTATAAGAACTCAGCATCTACCTGACTCAATGATTCAGTAAAAGGGAAGTTAATGCAATCAGCAGACTCTATCACACAGTCTTCAAAACACGAAAAATACATATTATGAAAAAACTAGGCATGGATGTTAAGATTTTTTTATTGTATCCATGTATACTTGTTATGTAATTCCATTTTCCATTAATTCTATAAAGTATACTTGTATGTGACCAGTGATTTGCCTTTAGCTGAGAGAATGTGTGAAGTAAAAATATTTTATAGATGCAGTCAAGCTTCAAAGTGAATAGACTTTGGGTTAACCAAAAAGAAGTCCTCTGGGGCAGTCCCGGATATCTAGGTAAAAAGTCATGTAAAACAGAGTCCTCCTGCTGACTGGGAAGACGTGTGCCGTGCTGAAGGAGTTCATGTGGCCAGGACCAGAGAGCTGAGAGCAACTCCAGGGCAGCAGGGAACTTCAAGGGAGCAAATTCTGCCACGAACGGGCCTGGGAGAGGCCCCACGCTGCAGAGGAGCGGGCAGGCTCGCAGACTCCTAGCTGTGAAGCGCAGGGCAGGGCGCCGGCCACGGCATGCAGCTCTTGTGACTGTGGAGCAGCAGCGCTGCGTGAGCGGGTCTGCAGTTACACGGCAGCGCAAGTCCAGTGCGGCCGTGGACACCGTGGACACCGTGGAAACCTCCGGTCTGGAGAAGACACATTTTCAATATGATGTTTCAGAAAAGATGAAGGATCATAAAGTAATAGCACCATGAGCCATTACATGTGGAAGAGAGGGTTATTTGGAAGACTGGTAGAAACTGAACAATTTCTGAAGAATACGAAGTGTCTAAGGACAGAATGGACAGGACCCAGACAGTGTGGAGCGGTTAGATCAGAGCATTCACTGCAGGGACTAACAGCCTCATAACTAGGGGGGTGGCTGCAGGCAACATTCAGGTGCCGACAGCACAGGAACGTGGGTCTCCCTTCATGGACAACTGTGCAGTGGCCAGGCAGAACACTGGGCTCAAACACGGGGCAGGCACCGGGGAGTTCCAGAGCTTACCAGCCCTGCGGAAACTCACTCTGCAGCCTCTCAGGTAATCATGTACACCTTACGTTCAACTTCTGCTGTGCTTAACTTTTAAACAATATCTAACAAACGGCTTCTAGATTTAGGAAATGAAGAATCATGAAAACCCTTCTCCCTAAAATCCAGTCCTGAAACTGGAGAAACTTCTCCACATATTTCCGGAAGGACTGCTGAGGGCTCAGGCTATCTCCATATGCACAGCTGAAAGAAGTGTGAACATACAAGCCATTGTGGTTGTTTCTCAGGGGCTAGGCATTGCACTTAGCGGGTATTTAAAACAGCTATGATAAATAATTGCAAAACACCAATAAATTTTATGTCAAAAGAATTAAAGGAATGCATGATGACAACTGCTTATTTTCAATTGAGATAAAAATCATAAAACAGAGCCAAATGGAAATTACTCAGTTGAAAAGTATAATCACTGCAGTTAAGACTCCACCCGAGGGAATTTACAGAGGGCTAAAATGACAAAGGGAAGTTACTGAAGCTGGCAGTGGACCAATGGAAATGATCCAATTTGAAGAAAAGTGAAAAAAATTAAAAATGCTGAGTAAATATAAACAGAGCCTCAAAAAATTGTGGTACATCATCAGGAATACCAACATCATGTCACAGTGGTCCCAGAAGAGAGTCAAGAAGAAAGGGCACAGACATACTTGAACACACACAGCTACCTGCTTCTCCAGTCTGCAAGGAAAGGAAGCCCAGTGATCAATAGAAAGGAGATCTATAGGGGACCTGTTTGACAGCCAAGGACAAAAGAAAATCTGGAATGCAGCAAGAGAATCAATGACTAACCATAGAGCAGCGACCTGCTGGCCGTCCGTCCCCACCCCAGGACTCCTCGTCAGCTCATCTGCCTTCGGTGGAGACTGGCACAATCTATCAGGTTAAAAGGAGCTGACACCACACAGAGATGCAGAGCCACACAAAGAAATAAAGAACCAAAGGACATTCTAAGACGAGTAAATAGACAGCAAGAAGTACTGTCAAATCACTTCCATTTTTTGTTAATTGAGTCCAAAAGTAATTTCATAAAAATCTCCACAACCATTTTGATGGATTATAAATTATAAAAATGTAATACATATAGCACTAGTGACATAAAGGAAGGGAGAAAACTTGGGCTATAATGGAGGGAAACGTGGTGTTGCTACAGAACAATGTTGAATTCAATCTGAAGTAGATTTTGAAGTTAAAATACAGACTGCATTTTATAGATATTCATAGATCAAACTCCAAGAAAAGGAAAAAAAATGTAATGCAACAACACACAAAGGGAAAAAAAGATTTACCAAATATACCCATATAAAACCAGGGTACAAATGGAACAGAGAACCAAAAGAGATGTGAGGTACATTTATAAAAACATTAGCAAAATAGAAGACATAAAGTCAATTATACAAAAATTAGGAGTAAAAGCAGGGTGATCGACACTGACCTTTCAGAATGTAAAAAGTAGGGTAAGGCAACACTATGAAAAAGTACAAGCCAAACAAAATACACAACTTGCGAAAATTCCTGGAAAGCAAACATTACCAAAACTGGCATGAGAGGGGACAGAGAATCTGGATAGACACATGCCAAGTACTGGGGTAATTAATAAGTATTTTCTGCAACAAAGAACCTCATCCAAATGCCCTTCCAGTGAATTCTATCAGTATTTGGAGAAGAAAGGTTTGTTGTTTTCCACAAACTCTTCCATCATTAGAGAAGAAAATACTTCCAGTCCTGTCTGCAAAGACGGCGTTACTCTAAAGCTAAAGCAAAATAACCATCTTAGCTATCAGGAAACCTGCCAACCCCTACTCCAATGTGTCTAGAGAAAAAAGATTGAGGAAATCAAATTCAATCATGAAAAACAAAAGGTCTCACAACTGGATAAATTTTGTTGCAGGAACATAAATTTTCTTCAACATAGGGAAATCAGTAAATGTGTTGACTGTGTTAGTATAGTAAAATACAAAACTTACATGGTCATTTAACTAGAAGTATGCAAAGAAAATTACAAGTCCAACTGTTCAGAATGAGATTGCCCAACCGCACAAATAAAAGGACATCTTTACAAAATTAACAAGTGCATTACAGAAACTGATAACTACTTTCACTTCACCCCCTAAAGTTGAAAAATTGAAAGCTCTGTCTCTAAACCCAGGAGTACAGCGTGTTCTCCACGGTAACTTCTATTACCATTGCACGGGAGATTCTGCTCAGCACAATGAAACAAAGAGCAGAAACAGACCACAACAGTGAGCACACACTAGTGGTTCTTTTTTTTTTCTTCACGATGTATTATTTATTTATTTATATGTGACAAAGACAGAGGGAAGGGGGAGGGAGAGAGGGAGGGAGGGAGAGCGAGCGAGAGCCTGAGTGAGAGAGAGAGAGAGAGAGAGCTGTTTCATCAACGGATTCATCCCTCAGTAACCCAACAGCCAGGAGGCAGGAACACTGCTCTGGTCTCCCTCATCGGTAGCAGGGACTCAAATACTTGGGTCATTCTCTGCTGCTTCCCCAGACGTATTATTAGGAAGCTAATGGAAGTGGAGCAGCCTGGACTAGAACTGGTGTTCCAATGTGGGATCCTGACAGCCTAAGAGGCACCCTAATCCACTGTGCCAGAACACTGACCTCAAACTAGTGCATCTTAAAATAAAACTTACTAGCATTTTTATAAGTAAGCTAAGAATACTTCCAAAATATAAAAACCAATTGATTTCTATGTACTAGCAATGCACAGTCTGGATGAAATTAAGAACACAATTCAAGTTATAATAACATCAAGAAGATTAAAAGAATAAATCTAACAGAAGGTGTAGAACATACACACTACAATTACAGAACACAGCAGAAAGTCCGGATCTAAATGACTGATGGAACATCTGCTGTTCACAGATTGGGAGTTTTTTTTTTTTTTTTAAACAGAAAGTCTTCCCTTAGCTGTAGATTCACTGTAACCCCTGTCAAACCCTCTCAGGTTGTGTATGTGATTCATTTGGCCAGAAATTGTCCAGATAATTCCAAATTTTTATAGAAAAGTAAATAACACAGAATAACTAAGGAATTTGAAAGTAAGGATCAAAGTTGGAGAACATGCAATCCCAAGTCCAAAATATGCAGAACTGCAAGAGTGAAGACACTGTGGTGTTGTGGGTAATATAGACCTGTAGAATTAGGAACTGGTTTGAGATCATCATGAAGGTCAACTGATTCTCAACCAATACACCCAGGAAACTTAGTCAGTAATGTATGGTCCTTCCAATAATTGGTGCTGGGGGAATTAACTATCTATGTGCACCAAGATGCATTTAGACTCCCACCTTACATTATACTCAAAAATTAATTCATCATGAAGCATACACCTAATGACAAAACCACAAAATCTATGTGTAGGAATACACAGCAGAGAAATCCCCACAAACTGTTTAGGGCTTTCTATACAACTATAAAAACATGACCCATTTGTAAAAGATTAACACTGTTTACTCCATCAAGAAAATCTGTGCTTCCAAAGATGGTATTACAAATTAGAAAGATCTTGCTCAAAGACATTAGTGGGATTTATTTTTAAATCGCATTTTTGTTAAAGGACACATTTAGAGTATACAAAAACTCTTATATTCAACAATGAGAAGGCAAATAGCACCATTTCAAAATTGAAAAATTCATAGGCATGAATTAAATAAAGTAACACGACTTGTTGCTGCAAAATTTGTGGATGCAAATAAAAAAAGAGAAAAGACGGAGATACATGCTGGGTGAGGGCCAAGTTCTCAAATCTATTAAGATTCTAAACCAAACTAAAAATCTTTTAAGTAAATATTTGGGACAAAAATGACAACCAATTTGTAAACTGCGACATGTTTTAAAAAGGTATGTGGGATTGTTTTTCTGTCCAAATTCTATCATTTAGAGCTGACATTTTTCAACAGGTGACTATTTTGTAACAAGCTTTTCTGTAAGTATTTCCATAGCCAAAGACCACTGCTCTGTAGAGGCTGAGTTTGCTGCCTATTTCTGTCAACAAAGTTGAATTAGCATTCAGCCATACCCACCAGCCTAGATCAGCAGGCCCTGCACTGCTTGACTGGATCATTATGGCAAAAACCCACATGGACTACAAGGCCCAAGGTTTCCACTATGGATTGTCTGTGCAGCACCATTTGGTAAACATTTTTCACCCATGGACCCAACCCTAGTATGGTCAGGGCAAAGTGACACAAATGTTATTGGGTGGCAATGTCTCTATGCACTCAGGGCAGTCAGCCCACCAGGCTCAGTGTCAGCCCACCAGGTGCAGTGTCAGCCCCTCAGGTGCAGTGTCAGCCCACCAGGTGCACTGTTAGCCCCTCAAGTGCAGTGTCAGCCCACCAGGTCAGTGTCAGCCCATCAGGTGCAGTGTCAACCCATCAGGTGCACTGTTAGCCCCTCAGATGCAGTGTCAGTCCACCAGGTGCACTGTCAGCCCACTTTTTTTTAGGTGCAGTGTCCAATGGTGCAGTGTTAACCCCTCAGGCGCAGTGTCAGCCCACCAGGTGCAGTGTCAGCCCACTTTTTTTTTAGGTGCAGTGTCCAATGGTGCAGTGTCAGCCCACCAGGTGCAGTGTCAGCCCACCAGGTGCAGTGTCAACCCACCAGGTGCAGTGTCAGCCCCTCAGGTGCAGTGTCAGCCCACCAGGTCAGTGTCAGTCCACCAGGTGCACTGTCAGCCCACTTTTTTTTAGGTGCAGTGTCCAATGGTGCAGTGTTAACCCACAAGGTGCAGTGTCAGCCCACCAGGTGCAGTGTCAGCCCCTCAGGTGCAGTGTCAGCCCACCAGGTCAGTGTCAGCCCACCAGGTCAGTGTCAGCCCACCAGGTGCAGTGTCAGCCCACCAGAGCCACTTCCCAGGGACTCCTCTCTGACCAGGTGCACTTGCAGTATGCTTGCCTCAACATCCAGAAGACAACCTGCAGTTTCAGATTTCCTCAGTCCTCTTCCTCTGCTAGCTGTGCATTTGGTGAGGACAAGGCTGGCTTCTTACCAGTCTATTGTCGCAAAGGCCCCTCAACCCTGCAATGGAGTTCACACATGTTACTCCTGAGTGCTTCAATTGTGGGGGATGTTAAACTGATGAATAAATAATTCATGGATAACTGCAATGATCTTCTAAATAAGAATAAAGCTGACAGTAAAATCTTGCTTTTCAGTTCTATGATCCATCAAACTACAGAGTAGGGAAAATTTCCAAAGTTTGGCATCAAGTGGGTAGTGATATAATGTTTAAATAACCCAGCTTTTTGTTACTTGGACTATTTAAAAGTTGTCTCCCTGAAGAGTAGGCAAAGATAGTCGATTTAGGTGATTCTATCTGACACAGCCACCAGGATAACAGCACCAGATGCTTCATCCTCTTCAAAATTTGTTCTTTGTTATATAATAAAACGTGTAAAAGGCTCATATGCATAGTTTTGTATAAGAGCAATAAGGAAAAGAGGAGCAGATGCTGGGAACATTTCTTCTCATTAGTTTTTCTGAGTTCGTGTTGCTGGCAATTTTGATAGCTTTTTAGGTCTAAAACATTTAATCTGCCAAAAGGAAGGACAACTAAAGTTTAAAATCGGTGCTTTATTTAACAGGTTTATGGAGTATCTTCTTTAAAGATATGAAATATAAGAGCCCCTAAGTGTCTCCATTTTTAACAGTATGTTTTAATGGACATATCTTTCAATCATGATTGTAATAAATTGTACGCATGTTAAAACTGATGCTAATTTTGTGTGATTTCATCTCATGATGTCCTTTTGTGTTTTTTCTTTGCATCGGTTATGGAATAATAATTTGATTCCATTTTGATTGCTAAGAATAACATTGGAATACTATGTAGGATAAAAAACATCACAAGAAGTTGCTAAGATTTAGCTGAGGCAGGGATTTTCTAGAGAGTTCATGACTGTTGCTGCATGAGTTGTGGAAGCAAGAGTTGCAAGTAGAAATTACTCCTCTGCTCTGTGGGTGTGTAGATGATGCCTGGTTTCTATCTTCTGATTCCTTGTGTCAGCTGTCAGTGATCATTAATGCAGGTGCAATGGGAAGCTTCCTACAGTCTCACTCGCGTCACTTAGTTTCAACTTCAAAATGAAAACATATCTCCCAACTGCTGTCTCCCCTCCTGGCACTCTGCACAGGGTCTCCACCCAGAACCAGATGCTCCACTATACACAGTCCTTCCCGAGAGCTTGCATTGTCCAAACCCATCATTTTAAAAATAGCTCTTCTGCTCTGTTCAGTTTAGGGAACTGTGTGTTTCGAAGGCAGCACAGCATGGTTCAGTTGAATAAAAAATTGACTTTATTTGAAAGAACCAGATTCAAGCCCCTGATCCATCATTCATAGACTCGAAGTTCATAAGCAAGGTGCTAGATAGCACTGAGCTGGGTGCCCACACCTCTGATACAGAAAATAACACCTCCCTACTGCTCTGCAGGGTTACTGCAAAGCTTACAGGAGAAAATACTAGGAAAGAGCTGTAAAAGCAGTGATGTGCTCTAAGGGCACGTCATGTTATTGAATTAAGATGGTAGGAATCCAAGTTTTTCCAAAGATGATCTCACCCCAGCCTGGGTGTGTCTAACCCCGTCTCAGTGGAGACTTGGCGAATCCCAGTGAGCATGAGGAACTCTGGCCCTGTTCTGTCTGTGGAAAACCTGGCCCAGCACTTTGCCAAAGGCAAGGTGTTCAAGGTATGCTCAAGGTCAACAAGAAAGAGCCAAGGTCAAAGAAGTCATTCAAACTTCACATCAGGGTCGGGCAGGTGGATTGGCCCATAGAGTCCGAGGTGAGGGAGGAGCCAGTGACACTGTCAGTCAAACCAGAAAGAGTGTTTCCCGGGACTGTCACGGGTGCTGGGCAGGAAACATTTCCAGACACATTCACATCAAAACTCTGAGGCAACATCTCAGGGATAGCTTATGTGTTCGGTTGTGACCACGGGGAGCAGTCTGCGTGGCTTCTTGTCCAGCTACCGAATGTCAAGCTCAATCTTGTAAGCCACACTGAAAGCAACAAAAAAGCTTCACCCACTTCTGGCACGAATGCAGGCACACGGCTCCTCAGCCCTCCCTGCCTCCCCTGGCGAGGCACGGATGCCAAGGCGCACAGACAAGGGACCCTAGCCTGGGGCCCCTGCCTGTTCAGAGGTGGGGGACCCAGATGAAGAGAGAAACAGCCAGGGTGGCAGACACTCAGAGTGGAGATCAGCCATGACCCCAAGCAAGGAGGCCTCTAAGGGGTGTCCAGGCACGGAAAGCAGACTCATGGGTGAACATGGATGACCAGAGGGCCCCCTCCTCAACGGAAGCCCCTCGGGAAGCTCAAACACACTGACCGGGCGCCAGGCTCTGCAGCAGCGTCCACTTCCCTCAGCCATGCCCAGCAGAGCCTACCATGGAGCCTGATAGACCTGTCAGGGCTTGGGACCAGAGGCAACTGTCTCATCGCCCTCCAGTGACAAAGACCAGGGTGCCGCACGCGTCCCACAGGAAGCACAGGCACCGTGGAGAGCACGCACTGCTCTCTGCTGCTCTGACTGACAGCTGTCTGTCAGTAAATCTCCTACCAGTGGCACTGAGAATGCATGGAAGGGTCGTATCAGCACTTGCTGGAGTGAGGGACACCTGGGAATGAGCAGCGGGACCCCGACCACCCCCAGGCAGGGGGCACAGGAGGCCTGCACGGGTCGCCTCAGAGTGATCCCCATGAATTTTTTCAAGGCTGATTTTTATACACATGCTTCAAACCGAGTAATATTTGATGCAGCACTCAAGGCTGTGGGTGGTGGTCCCGTGTGGATTTGTGGTTATGATCTGGGCAGCACCAGGGCTCTGGTCAACTGTACAGGCCTCAGCTTGCGCATTTTCAAAGTAAGGAGGAAGGACTGCCGTCTGCTGCCGTGCTGTCATCAAGAATAAACGACAGCGCTCAGGCTTCCAGGGTGAACAGCAGACCTGGGCGCTGTGGCCACCGTGGACCCCACGCAGTACTTCCTGTCCAGTGGTGCCCTGGGCCCAGAGTGAGTAGAGCCTCACCTCCTGGATCGGACGTGGTGACCGCGTCCCCCAGGTCTGTGACTCCTCACAACGTAACTTCGCTGTTGTACACATTCGTCTGATTCGTTTCTGAAGCCCATGCTTAAAGACCGTTGGTCCTCTGGCACGTGCCCCTATAATTTGTGACAAGAATTAAACCTTCTCTGTTCTTGGTGTCCTCGATATCCAATAAAAAGTTTAAAATAGATGTCATCCATTTTCCCTAGACACAGCATATTCTCTGTCTCCATTAAAATGCATGGCATAGTTAACAGTTGCCACTTCCCTTGTCAATATTTAATCACTAAAGTCTCTCATCCACCCGGTGACCCCTTACTAACTGCAAAGTCTGCACACAGCGGGGGAGGGGGATGGCAGAGGAAGCTGCACCTGCACACCCACCCCCCCCACAGGAGGCCAGGGCTCGCTTAGACAAACAGGGCAGGTGACAGCAAGGGGGGCTTTGTGAAAATACAAGTTTCTACTTGGAAAGAGTACAGAGTGTTCCTTTCAGGACTGTGAGGGAATGAAGAGGAGAGTGGAGTAGACCTGGCCAGTTAATCAGTGTAATTATACATTCTTCCTGTACTTTCCACTTAGGTGACTTGATTGGGGAACAGAAAATCCTTCTAGCCCATCAAGGAACAGAGATCACCTCCTGAAAACCCTGAACTAGTCGCGTCACAACGTGGAAGAAGCAGACACCGTGCATAAGCAAGTAGATGGGGAGCCATGCGGATTTCACACTGGAGGGTCTGCGTGGTTTGTTTTGTTTACCCTGCAGCCTGCAGACTTGAGCCGTAGGCAGGATGGTCTACATCTGATGGTCTACAAAAGCACCACCATCATCAAATATTCTCTAACTATTACTGTTGCAATTTGATGAACTGACCAACAGCAACAAAGAGCAGGCGAGCAGTGCGGCTTTATTGTCAGGTCACTGGCAAACATTGTACACGTGTAAGATGCACATGACTGACCCAATCACTGATAAATTTTCCAAGAAGGGCTTCTTACGTTTTTATCCCTTTCTTTTTCCTTCACCGACTTTTCCATCCTTCATATTTGTTTACCTGTAACAGACAGACTTTTTTTTTCTATGTATCAGTTCTTACGAATGTCCCACCCACAGTTCTACGATGTATAATCAGTTGCATTGCAAAGTCCTTTCTCATACAAGAGGCCTCCGGCTGAGCAGTGGGAGGAGAGAGGTCAGAGCCCTGCCCACGCTGCTTGTATCTTTCGTAGCTTCTTTCCTTTGGTTGTTCTGTTTATGATGAATAGTACAACTGAGCAGTGGGCATTAGGAAGACAGAATTCGCTCGTGTGGTGGACCTGGCCCAAGCTAACCTGAGACCTGCCTTTGTGTAATTTTACCTTCTTCCGCATTCCATGATCTCACTCTGGAAGTGTGAAATTTGCCACAGTAGAAATATTGACACCATGGAAACTGGCGCATCCTACAGATGAAGTCCATTTGTTTGTTGGGAGCTGTTTGTAGTAGCTCATCATCACAGCAGTGAGCTGACGGTTTTGTATTTGAATCCTGCTCTGGCCACATCAAGTGGACTGAATGTCAGCAAATCATGGACCTTCTCTGAGTCTCAGCTTCTACACTGCAGAGTGGGGGAGGCAAGAGGCATCCCACAACATCACTGCATTAGGTGACAGAATGCGTCTGGGGTGTACGATCCACTGCTGATGCTTAAGTTCTGGATACAGTGATCACTGTGTGTGCTGAAGCATCTTGATTCCTTGGCTATAGTAGGCTCTGGATGGCTCTGTCTTGATTCCTCAGCTATAGAAGGCTCTGGATGGCTCTGTCTTGTTCCTTGGCTACAGTAGGCTCTGGATGGCTCTGTCTTGTTCCTCGGCTACAGTAGGCTCTGGATGGCTCTGTCTTGTTCCCATTGCCTCACACCTGACTCCAGAGCCTGGGCAGAGGGAGACGGCACTGATGGCAGCGGGCCTCATTTCATTCTGAGATACACAGGGCATGAGTGGGTGTCGGTGACAACTGCAGATGCCTGTTTAAGGTCCTTTCCATTCTGCTCAGCCGAGGAATCCCTGTTGCAGGAATAAATGACTTACAGGGGAAATCAAGGACCATGGGCAAGGCTCCCTGTTGTACTTCAGTCTGGAAGGGTTCCCAACCTGAGAATGTGCCTCCCTTGACCTCTCCCTCTTGAAGTCCCAAGGATGTGAAGAAGAGAGGTGTTTCGTCCACTGTGGTGTCTTTGTTTCTGAAAGGCTGAGATCACATGCTGGGTGGCAATCATTCATTTTCCTCATAAATTTAGATTAAAGTTTAACCCAAAGACTGGCATCACTTTGTTCAGATGCCAGCAGTTTTCACACCCCTTTAGCACAGGGATGCACACAAAGTTTTGAGGAACGTGAACATGCAGGACCAACCGTGAGGAAATGTTTTCTTGCATGATACATGTTAGAAAATGAAGTCTGTAGTGACCTCCACATTGCTTTTTGCCAATCACCATGAGTATTCCCGATCTCTGCAGGCTTCGATCCACTTTTTGGAGACCAGAAAAGACTGTTTTTCTCCCCTGAGATGATTCAAAGGTGTGGAAGGTGAGCAGAAGCAAGGAAAGCAGCGGATTTCCAGAGTCCTGTGTGAATGTGAGCAAGCGTGACTCTCCCTTCCTGTTCTCAGGAAACCCACTTTCTCTTTAGCAGATGGGGGTATCAAGCACATGTCTGTAAACAATGGGATATGGGTGGATTATAATGCCTGGTTTTTAAGTGGAACGCAACGACAAACATTTGGGCACCAGATGTGATATGCTACCGCAGCCTGGCTGCCCACCGCTGCATTCTGTCAGCGACACAGACTGAGCCTGGCCTTAGAGCAGAGGTGAAAGACACCACTCACACTCCCTCAGGACCACCCTGTTGGTTCAGGGTGATGCTCCTACGCCAATCAGCTAGAGTTCTCAGGCGTGAGATCTCATTTCCGTTGTTTAGGTACATTCTCGCCATAGGATTCCCAGCATCCCCTGTCTGACGTTCAACAGCAATCACACGTTTCCCTCACAAGCACCAGAAGGTATTCACTGGACGCTGATGTTCAAGTCATAGCCACGTGAGAGACGTAGAAATGAAATCAATGCAGGTGAGGGCTGCACAAGGTGGCGTGGCTGAAACATGAGTCCTCTTCCGTGGATTCTTCATGGTGTTTTCCCCACCCTGTCGATCATGCTCATGTTCAGTCTAGTGATCCAGGAGTGTCAGGATACAGTCCCGAGACAGCACACCTGCTTTGCACAGCTCAGGAATCGTGTCGTCCTCTTGGGCTGTGCAGGACAGAGCATCCACAGTGGGACGGGAGCATGAGATCAACATGCAGTGCCTTTTGTGGCTTTCGCCTTGTGATTGCACCATCACTTTGCTCTTAAAGATTTGTGTTACTTATTTCTCAGAGCAACACAAACAGGGAGAGACACAGACAGGGAGAGACACCTCTGCCGTCCTCTGGGACAGTATGTGGCGATGGCTGTGTTTAACAAATCAAGGAGAGGTGGATGTACCCTGTACTGCTCCATAAGCTACTTCCTTGGGAAAATTATCCTGGATGTTCTGAGAATTGGGAGAGGATAACAGCACGAGGATCTCACAGGACAGAAGGAATCACCGATAGGGAAGAACAGAGCTGACTTGTGTGGATGGGCCCTGCCTGTGCTGTTGTCAGCAGAAGGGCTCGATAAACACTGGTGCCTGCACAAAACCTCTGCCATTTGCTCCTGGCACCCATCTGTGCTGGGATTCAGAGTTTCCAGGAAAAAATGATGCATATATTCAGATATGGCCTTAACAACCCTGCCAAGACAGGGCTGAGGAGAAAATGGGGATGGTGAAGTGGCCCACTGTAGGCACCATGCACTGCAGAAGGACCCGCACTGCCTCCCCAGAGACAGCAGGCCAGCTGTCACTCCTGGCTGCAGGAAACACAGTGCATGCCTGAACATCTCTGGGGTAGCGACGCACGGCTCATTCTCTGCCTCTGCCCCTCCCTTCTCCCAACTCTCTTTCTCTCCCTTTCTTTTCTTCTTCTTAGGAACTCTTAAAATGAACATAAAAGAATTAAGCAGCTGGGTGAAAATTATTTATAGCTGGTATCACTGGGCTAGAGAATAGACATAAGGTATCTTCATATAGCTCGGGCATTTGTTTGTTTCAAGTGTTTCAGTCCTGAGAGACAATCTCTGACACATGCATGAGGGCAGCCACCTCTGAGAACTGCCTAGATGTGGCCAACACCCCCTACCCAAGCAGCACAGTGGGGACGAAGCCCCCATTCACCACAGCATTCGCAACACAGGGCCCTAGGTGCTGCAGCCTCAGCTCCCAGCAAACTGAGCGAGTGGGCTGTCAAGGTCACCTGCCTTTGAGACCATTTCAGATTTGGGTCCTGGAAGCTTCTTCAGCCTCCTTCAGCCCTTCCTTAACTCACAAAGAAATCCCCTGTTTGGGAAATGAAACATAAACGAAATGTCCAGAGGTACAGGTGGCTGTGGCTCAGGTGGGTGGGGCTGCAACTGCTCTGGAGTCATTGAGACCAGGGCACAGGGGAGCCAGGGAGGTCCCCTACTGGGTCCTGCCAGGAGTCTTGCTGCACACACAGGGTCTCCGAGCTGGCCTAGCACATCCTGTCTGCTCCCCCACACAGGGTCAGCCTTCCCCACACAGGAGCAAAGAGATCCTACCTGAGCTGCCATGACCTCTCTGTCACTAACACAGGGTCAGCCTTCCCAGCACAGGCTAACCAGAGATTCCCCAGAGACCAGCATCCTCGCAGGTCCCCCTGCTGGAGAGGAGGCACAGGCAGCCCGACTCCCTGGACTGTGAGGAAGGCAGGCTGGTCTCACACGGTTTTCCCACTGGGGGCATTTCCCTTCAGGGCTTGTCAAAAACAAAAAGTAGGAACAAAGGGAGAAGGGTGGGGGGGGGGGGGAGGGATGGGTGGGGAAGTCATTGCAATCCACAAGTTGTATCTTGGAAATTTATATTCTAAATAAGAAAAAAAAAAAGTACGAACAAAAAAGAGGTGATTCCACCATTTATATAACCCTGTAGGTTTCCTCTTAACCATGTCAGTATTAAATTTCCTTATTTAACATGTATCTGTAGTTTATGATGAAGAAATATTTCTAGGAAATATGGGCTTCTTTTTAAGCAATTTAAAACAAATACTCCCCACATCCTACAAATGGGTAACAATTCACTCTAAGTCCAGCAAAGTAGCTTTAACAATTCTACTGTCACTCCACAATCCATTACAATTCAATGGAGCCACTTGCTTTAATTTTAATTGCCTATCATTTCATGCAAAACTTCCCATTTTCATCCTTAGAACCAGGTTTGATAAAATCACATTAATATTAGACGAATATTACAACTTCAAGATATTTTCCTTATGAAAAGGCTAATTAGTTTGAGCCACAGAATAAATAATTAATTATACAGATAATGAAGCAAATATCTAAATGTAATTGACATTCTAGCATCAAACTCACTGGAGTTCAACACGAACCTGATTTCCTCCTGATTATCCGCTAAGTATTTATGTTTTCTTTCCAAAGAAAAATCATGAAATTTTGTGTTCATAATTGTGGATTTTTAGATTTTTCCTACATACTATGGTGAGTTTAACTTACCACAGACTGGATGGTGTGGTTACTACGTTCATTTCCCACGTTTGTCTCATTTCCCACGTTGCAGGATCTAAATCTCAGACGTCACCTGACAGACGGATGAGACTTTCCTAACCCACGTGCCCTGGAGCAGAAGAGGAACGAGAAGGCCATGTCCACAGGGCAGGCGGTCGGTCCCAGGCGTCAGAGTTTCAAGCTGTTGCTGTGGGCGGATTCACACTTTACTTAGGAAGTGACAGTGACCTTCCTGTGAACCTCCAGGAACGAGGGATTTAGCAGATGGGGAGGAGCAGGTGCGGTGACGTGGCATGCCGTTCCCACAGAGGCCCGTTTGCCACAGAAGTGCTGCGGATGGCAGAGTTCACGTCCCTGGAAGCCTGTGGGTGAGACCTGAGAGCCTGGAGGAGAGCCCCGTGTGGGCTCAGTGATCAGATCATGGTTCTGCCTTCCCTGCACGCCTACCCGCTCCCCTGCCTCCCGCCCTGCGGTTGCCTGGCGAGCCCACACCTCTCATCAGGTCATCAAAGAAAGAAAGGAAAAAGGTCCTGGGCAGGGTGTTCCACGAGTCCCCATCAGCAGTGTCCCCGTCGGATTTCCACACAACTCCCTCGACTTGCGGGTGCAGCTCCCATCACCCCTGCTGTGCAAAGTGCAACACATCCAGAGCAGGGCCAGCAAAAAAGACATTTGCAGCCAGAGAGGCTGAGTGACTCCATCCAAACCACAGACAAATCATGGACAGAGCCAGTGGGCACTGAGTTCCCCAAAACACACCTGCGCCCTGGTCTCCCATCTCTGCCACTGGCCTGTCTTTGGAGAGGCCCTTACCCTTGAGAAGTTCTCAGGAGCAACATCAGCTGGGGACTCAAATAACAGTTGAGTCCAGAGGAGTGCAGTCTTACTGCTCGGGAACATGGACCTGACTGGACTGTCTGGTCCTGCAGGAGGTCATTGGGCCTGCAGGGAGACCAGAAGTGCCCCTCTCCCAAGGCTGTGCACAGTCATTGGGAAGGCACCGAGGCAGAGGGAGATGAGTGGAGGCATCCAGACACAGAGCTGCAGGGATTAGTTCACCAAGCAGCTCACTCTGTTGCCACATCTAATGGTCAAAACTAGCTCATGCGTGGACACTGTTGTCCTGTTTACAGATGAGCATCCTGGGCCCAGACAAATCCAACCCACTTCCCACATTCAGATGACCAGAATGATCTGCTCATTCACAGGATGGAAGCCAACAGTTGCACAGGAGAGTGCAAACATGTACCCCACACAGCAGAGTGCATGTGTGTAACCCACACAGGAGAGTACATGTGTGCAACACACAGCAGAGTGCAAGTGTGTAACCCACACAGGAGAGTACATGTGTGCAACACACAGCAGAGTGCAAGTGTGTAACCCACACAGGAGAGTACATGTGTGCAACACACAGCAGAGTGCATGTGTGTAACCCACACAGGAGAGTACATGTGTGCAACACACAGCAGAGTGCATGTGTGTAACCCACACAGGAGTGTAAGCTGTAACACACAGCAGAGTGCATGTGTGTAACCCACACAGGAGAGTACATGTGTGCAACACACAGCAGAGTGCATGTGTGTAACCCACACAGGAGAGTGCATGTGTGCAACCCACACAGGAGTGTAAGCTGTAACACACAGGAGAGTGCATGTGTGCAACACACACAGGAGAGTGCATGTGTGTAACCCACACAGGAGAGTGCATGTGTGTAACCCACACAGCAGAGTGCAAGTGTGTAACCCACACAGCAGGGTGCAAGTGTGTAACCCACACAGCAGGGCACAAGCTGTAACACACAGCAGAGTACATGTGTGTAACCCACACAGGAGAGTACATGTGTGCAACCCACACAGCAGAGTGCATGTGTGTAACCCACACAGGAGAGTGCATGTGTGTAACCCACACAGCAGAGTGCAAGTGTGTAACCCACACAGCAGGGTGCAAGTGTGTAACCCACACAGCAGGGCACAAGCTGTAACACACAGCAGAGTGCATGTGTGTAACCCACACAGGAGAGTGCATGTGTGTAACCCACACAGCAGGGTGCAAGTGTGTAACCCACACAGCAGGGCACAAGCTGTAACACACAGCAGAGTGCATGTGTGTAACCCACACAGGAGAGTACATGTGTGCAACACACAGCAGAGTGCAAGCACATAACACACAGGAGAGTGCATGCACAGAACACACAAAGGGAATACATGCATGGAACACACACACAGGAGAATGCACATGTGGAACACACATGCACGCACTTGGCCCTTCACACACTTGCAAAGCCTCCACCATCACTTGATGTTCACCACTTTGCACAGGACTCAGCGCTTTCTCTGAAGTGGGCCAGCAGAGTTTGTTTTCCTCCTCAGGCCTCACTCTACCCCAACACTGTGTCCTTTTTCTTCCACGAAACCTGGCTCAGCTGGGGAGGCAGAGAAGCAAACCCAGCCGCTCAGCAATGGGCCTGCCCACCCATGGCTCCAAGGGCTTCTGAGCATTTGCAATGTGGCCAATTAATTAAATTTCAGTTAATTTTTAAACACTAATTATTTGGTTACTAGGAAACCATTAGGTAGGGCTGAGACAAACCACACATGCGAGTCCTCTATTACAACTGTAAATTTTATGTCACTGAAATACAGATTAACTACAGAAATGGACTGGGTACAATATGTGAAAAACCTTAGTAATGTTTTATAGGATTGTATGTTAAAAGCATAATCATTTTGCACAGAATAAGACATAATTTTAAAAAGATGCCATAAACATTAACGTGTCCTGTTTGTTTTTTTCATCCCTTCCTACATGTGTTTTTTCAGAAAATGTAAAATTGCACACTTGGATCACTGTTCCCATCGCACGTTCTGGACTGAAGTATAAGGAAAGATTCACACGGATGCTTGACAAACCAGTCCCAACTACTGTTTCACCTTTACCTGGAATTCTTCGGGTCTGTTTTTGTGTTATAGGGTTATGAAATGGAAACCACAGAAAGCGAGCTGCTGTGGTGGCTGGACAGGCCGGCTGCACGCCCGATTCTGTCTGCTTTTGTCCTGTGTCTGCTGTCACATGGACGCAGCTTGGAGCCCACTTCCTCTAACATCCATAACCCGCTTTCAGTCAATGCCAACCCACCTGTTTGTTCCTGTCCTAGTAATCACAAAGCACTATCCTAACTGAACCACGAACATCAGTACCAACTGCCCAAGAAATCTCTCATGTAAAACTCTGAGAATTCTCAGAGGGACCCTGACAATTCACAAAGATTTGATCTTTTGCCTCATAAAAAGGAGGAACCCAGAAATAATTGTTTTTTATGTGTTTCTATCAGAAGATGTAGAGATGCTGAGCTCTTGCTAATTTTCTACAGGCAAAATTTTATTGGCATGAATATTATAGGAAGTGTGTGCTTTATAGAAAATCCCTGAAGATTTCTCAATTCGCTCCCCCATCATGACATAGAAAGAGGAGTGCTGATCAAAGCCCTCGTGAAACCACTGTGTTCTGAGTCACGGTGGGATGATGCAGAAAGTTACAGAAGTAAATGCCTGCACTGCGAGGCTGGCAGAGCAAAGTCTGTTACTCTGCCTGGTGCTTGCTGAGCTCCAGGCACAAAGTTCAGACTGTTGTTCCCCACAGAAGCCACCTCAGAGCACTCAGAACTCCAGGAAAGCAGCTGTGCCAGCCGCGAGGAGGCAGAGCCTTTCAAGGAACAGATCCGAGGGCTTAGGCAGCGTCCACACTGCAGGAGCTTGGCAGGATCCCCAGTTGCTATGCACACTGCAAACCAAAGATGCAAAGAAATAAAGGCAGACAATTCAGGCCTGAATGAACTGAGGGCAGAAAAGAAATTTAATGTGGGCATTTGGATTATTGTGCACAAGGTATCTATTTCCTGGATATATGAGGGAGCACATTCTCTTAAGTCCTTGGTCACTTGCAAAAATCTTGTTGACCTCACTATTATAAACTAGTGGATTTCAAAATTAGAACTCATTTTGATTCTGCCTGATGCCCCAGAATTCAGAAGCATTTACTGTCTTCTTTTTTTTTCCTGAAGAAGAGGGAGAGGGAGAGGAGGAGGGAGAAGAGAATAGGGAGGAGGGAGAGGAAGAAAGAGCAGCTCCCATTCACTGGTTCCCTCTCCAAATGATCACAACGGCCAAGGCTGAGCCAGGCCAAAACCAAGAGCCAGGAAATCAATTCCGGTTTCCATGTGACTGCAGAGACCTGACCACAGCAGCCATCACTGCTGCCTCCTAGGGCGCACGCTGGCAGGAATCTGGAGTCAGGAGTGAAGAAGGGACTTGGCCAAGGCACCCTGAAGTGGACAAGGCATCCTAACGGGAGCCTTTGCCCTTTGTGCAAACGCCCACCAGTGGCCTCTTACTCCCTGTGGTTACTCACGTGAGTCCAGGCGGGGAGCATCCTTGCTACAGGATGAAGCCATTTTGCAGACTCTTGCCTATGGTACCAGACTTGCAAGCGATGCTCACTGAATTCTGGAGGAGCAACCACAGTTAAGGGACAAGGATGGCGTTTCTCGTGAGGTGGGTGTCTGCAAAGACTCGACTGAAAGTGTGCCTAGCTCTTACCTCACTGGGGTGGAGAGGGTCAACCAGGAACCTTGCAAAAACTCGGATTCCGAGGAAGTGACACCTTCTCCCAAACTGACCATTGTTATCAGAGAGTTGTTAGAGAAGGATTTTGGAGCTTGCTTTTATAGCTAAAAGCAACAGAAGCGTTTCAACACCCCTGGATTCCCTGTGCAGACTCTGAGGTGGTCCTGACCTGCTGCTCATGTTGCAGGGCAGCTGGTGAGAGAAGCCACCCCAGGGAGCCACGACGTCAATCAGCCCTGAAGCATCTTTACAAATAACTGGGCTCTGTCCTCCAAGGATAATGGAGAGATGTCCGCGGACGGTTGTGAAAGCTGTGGCCCTTGTGCCTAGCTGCTAAGATGCCTGTTTCTGGTGTCACAGCTCCTGGGTTTCACTCCCAGCGCTGGTTCCTGATGCCAGCTTCCGGAGACAGCAGAGATGGCTCAAGCGATGGGATCCTTGCCACACACGTAGGGTACCTGGAGTGAGTTCCCAGCACCAGTCACTGTGAGAACTTAGGAGACAGAATCAAAAAGTGCTGTTTGTCTGAAAAAGAGCAAGTGGTCAAGGTCTGTCTGGAACGAGAGTGCCCCAGGGAGGAGACGTCCCTGCTCCTGTCTGGAAGCTGTTGTGTGCATGTGGGGGTCATCACACTGTACCGTACAGGCAGATCTGACTGAAGTAAGAGTAAATAGGAGCTCTTTCCCCTCCCCACTCTAATGTCCCCAGTGTGATTCTGTCGGGCAGAAAGGGGGGATGAGTGCTGTGGACATGCTGCAGCCAGCAGGGATCAGCTCTGTGACGACCAGAGCTGACAGAAACTGACGCACTGCTCAGGCTTGAGTGGAACTGTAAGATCTCAGATGGTAGTGATCTTTTTATTTTTTAAAACAGATTTACTTACTTATTTAAAAGGAAGATTTACAGAGAGAGAGAGAGAGAGAGAGAGAGAGGGAAAGAGAGAGAGAGAGTCTTCCAATTACTGCTTGTCTCCCCAAATGGTCACAACAGCAGCCCGGAGCCAGGAGCTTCTTTGGGGTCTCCCACGTGGGTGCAGGGGCCCAAGCACTCGTGCCACCTTCTGCTGCTTTCACAGGCCCTAAGCAGGGAGCTGGATTGGAACTGGAGCAGCCAGGACATGAACTGAGGGCGCCCACATGCATTGCAGGCAGGACGTTAATTCTATGCCACTAAGCCAGGCCCTGATCAGTGATCCTTTAATGCTGCTTTTTTTTTTTTTTAAATCATCTTCAGTGCAGTCAGAAGCAGCCAATTTTATCCATGATTCTTAATTATTCAAGTCAAACACTAGAACAGTGGTGGGAAGCTGGACTCGTGAGTAATGTGGTTTCCACAAGCGCTCTATCCCCCTCAGCTGTTTCCCACTGAGTCACACTCAAATTCTTGGACTGCGTCAGATGATCCACCCTAGATTTCTGCCCTGTGTCTATCAGCTGTGGTCACTCTTAGAACATTCATTGCTATGGAAAGACATAGTTGTAGCCAGAGAATATGGTTTGGATAATTTAACCAGAGTAGTATTGAATACAGGAATTAGGTACAAAAAATCACTTGAATGATGGTGGGAATCACTTGTCTGAGCTGTAAAGAAGTGAATCCAAGGCTGAGAAGTGAGCTTCCAGTCCTGCCAAAGCCTGGTGCTGCGTCTTAGTTTGTCTCTAGAATCACCTTTGCAACAATGCCCTCTTGCTCTCCTGAGTCAGGTGTGAGCCACGCGGCACTGGCTTCTTTTGGGAGGGTGTAGCTTCTTGACACCAAGTCAGTGGGAATTTTGTCATAAATTTCCAACCAGAAGTTATTTTCTTCTGCATAAGAGGCATCACCACTCTTCCAGTGACAGGAGCCGTTTGCTAGCACTTGGGGCGCTATCTTCAAACCCACCATTTCTCTCAGTCAAGTTCAATTCACCTGCAGCTCTTCCTGGACCTTGTTCTCAGATGCATCCACTTCCCATCACTCTTCTTGGGGTCCCATGGCTTAATTCATTATTCCCTGGTGAAATTATCTAATATGTTCCCAACACATATGAAATTAATTCAGAGTAATGCAGTGACCCACGGGACCCCACACGATCTTTCCAGAATGTCTGGATTCCAAGATACATCTGAGACTTGTCCTCTGTGCTGTATCTGGGAGCCATTCCCATACATTTTCCATTGTTAAAAAAAATTCTTGACTCATTATTTTAAAATTTCTGATTTGTTTCCTCTGTGGACTCATTCCTCTCTTTCCTTCAATCTATACTTTCTGTTATTTATATTATTATTGATTAATTAATGTATTTATTGCTAATTTGTTTCTGTATTTTATTACATAAACACTGGGAGGGTAGGAATTATGCAATTTTCATTGCTAATTGCTCAGCTCCCCAAACACAACTTGAGGATTATTTGTTAAGTGGATGAATAAATTATCTCACAAGTATCAGTTTAATAATTTATATACCATAACCCTGTACATGCAATATGGAATAGGTATTCCACTCAAGAAAAATGATCAATTTTTGGTAAAATCTTCAGGGAAGCCTCCAACAGTCAACAAGCAGTAAAGAGTAATCGGATGCATGTGCCTGGACTTCAAGTGGTATCTTCATCTAGGATGCAGCCATGCCAGATAGAGCTGCACTGGGGAGAGCCATAGCCACACATACCAAGCACATTGCACACCTCTGAGTAATGAGGAGAGTCAGGGGAAGAGGGTAAGAGAGAGAGAGAAAAAGGGGGGGGAGGAGGAGGAGAGAATGGAGGTGAAGGGGGAAGGGCAGTGAGGGAGAGAGAACAGGTGAGGGACAAAGACTGAGACTGGAGGGGAGAAGGTGGGATCTGAGCACATGACGTGGGCTCCCATCACACGCATGTTGGACTGCTTGATGGTGCTCCACAGCTTCCTTAGCTCCTGTCATCTTTCTTCACTTTTCTTTCTGTTCCTCAAATTCAGTTTTTTCTCTTATCATATCTTCAAGTTGACGCATTCATTCTTCGTCTGTTAGAGCACGCTGTTGAATCCCTCTGGTGAATTCTTCCTTTCTATTTCTGTATTTTCAGCTCCTGATTTCTATTTCATTCCTTTCTAATAATTTCTATCTCATGGTCAATATCCTCATTTTTAGAAATGTTACCTCCCTGATTCTTTTCTTTCCTGGCCGATGCATTGCTTTACCCCTTTGAGCATATTCGAGGCAGCTGGTCCAATCTCTCTAGTGAGACTGATGCCTCCTTGGGGAAAGTTTAGGTCAATTTCCATTGTTCTTTGAATGAGTCAGGTTTCTCACTTAATGCTTGCCATTTGTTGTTCTGGAAAACCCAGAATTTGTGTATTGTAGCATGGTAACTCTGAAAATCAGACATTTTTCTATCTCTAACATTTTTAACATCATTAACATTTAACATACACACACACACATCTTTAAATGAGTCCTGCTAGTTTTATATTTTAAAATTTTACAGGCAGAGAGGAAAGAGAGAGATCTTCTATATACTAGTTCACTCCTTACTGTCCACAACCCCTGGGCCTGGGTTGGGGTCTAAGGCAGGAGCTGAGGACTCAACCCAGGTCTCCCAGGTAGGTGTCAAGAATCCAATTACTTGAGCCATTTTCATGGCCTCCCAGGTCCTCCCACGACCTTGCATTTATGAGTATCTGGAGTCAGGAACTGAAGCCAGGTACTCTGACATGGGATATGGACGTTGTACCATTAGAGTTAACACCCACCCCTGCTAAGTTTTTATTAAAATCTGTTTAGATTTTTACAACTGCTTTTGGAAAACTGTATTATGTGCAGTCACTGTTTTCTTTTTTTCTCCTTAACTGATGCTCAGCTAATGTGCTAACAGTGGTTTCCTTGTAGCAGGAAAGGATATCCATTCACTTTAAGTTCTGAGTTCCAGTAGCACAGAGAGAGGGACGCCCTATGCCAGGTATTTGTACACAACAGAAACCAAATAAACAATATGTCTCCCCCGACGTCTGTGGGCGGCTGTGTGCTGGGTCGCCTTCCAACATCAAGTGATCAGCTAAGCGATAGCATCCCGTCAGCATGAGGGAGAGCAGGTGTCTTACCATAACATAAATGCTTCTAACCCCCCATATCTGTGCCTGCTTTAGAATGTTCTAGTTTCTCCAAGACCTGCTGCAATTTCCCTTTTCTGCCATGGAGTGTATTGTGACTCAGATGAAATCTTAGTGTCTCTAGGTTGTTAGTTGTTAACAGAGTTTTTGAATGGTGCTCATCTTTTTTTCTGTTTGGAGTTACAGCAACATAACGAGGATGTCTTGTGTCAGTTCTTTGGGTACCCCCAGACTAGTCAGAATGGATATACACAATATTTTGCCAATAAGACGAGCTGTTCTTCATCCGTAAATGTGAACTGGGGTCCCACTCTGAAAATGTGGGCTTCTGCCACCCCAAGACTGCCACCGTGCTGAGCAGTAGTTAGGGAAAGAAGAGTAAGAGTGGGTGCAAGTTCTCTATCACTTCCAAGTCTTTCGGTCCTGAGTTTGCCTTCACTTGATTGTTGAAATTCTCTGGCTGCCTCTCCGAGTTTTGACACAGTTGGCTCTGACCTTTTCCTCGCCTTTCCGTGGGAAAATGAAAGATTGCGGTTGCCTGCTCTCCATTGCTGATGTCGCTCCTCTGTCAGTTTTTGCTTCATGTTGTTGTGCTGTTATTAGGTGCATGCTTTGGTTTCCTTGGCCTGTCATAACAAAGTGTGACATGTGGAATGGCTTAAACCAGAGAAATGTATTGCCTCACCTTTCCCGAAGCTGGAAGTCTGAGACTAAGGGGCCAGGAAGGAAAGATGTGGCCTAAGCCACTCTGGCCTTCTTGGGGCTGCTGGCCATTCTGAGGCTGGCTTGGCTGACCTCTCTCTTCATGTCCACTCCATGCCTCTCCACGTGAATGGCTCTCTGGGTCCACTATTCTCTTGTCCATTAAGATAGCAGCAATACTGGACGAGGCTCCAGTCTTTAACTCCACAGTAACTTAATCACTTAATTTCCAAACAGGGTCTTATAAGTGGCTGGGATTGCAGCTCATGCTTAGAGGAGACAATTTAACCACAACAGTGCATGTGGGTGTGCAAGGTTACAACAGTGTCTCCTTGGGGCACTAACCCCTTTTCATCTACAAACTGAACCTACTGATTTCTAATAACATTTTTCATAGCTTATAGTGTGTGATACAAGTACGTAAGTACAGCGACTCTGGCTTTTTGGTGGTTGATGCTCCTATCTTTTCCCTTTTAATTTATTTATATCGTTGGGTCTCAAATGTACCCTTGATGGACATCATGTAACTGAGTCAAATCTTCTTTTATCCAGTCTCACCATCTCTGCCTCGAATGGAAGATCTAATCCATGCACATTTTCACTCATGTACAGCCACGGAGCACTTCAATCAACAGTGAACTTATGTGTGTGAAGGTGGCCCCATGAGACTACATGGCTTCATGGCACCGTAGCATCTGAACTGCATGCATGCCCTGTGATGTCTGCATGATGACAAAGTCACATGGCAACACGTGCTCAAGGAGTGCTTTGTGACTCACAGCTGTAGCGCCCTTATTTCTGCTACTGTGCAGTTTGACCTTTCAAGTAATTTTCTTTTCCCTGTTCCTGCCTATTTTTTCAATCAACTGAATATGTTTTTTTAAAAGATTTATTTATTTATTTGAAAGTCAGAGTTACACGGAGAGAGAATGAGAGGCAGTCAGAGAAGTCTTCCATCTGATGGTTCACTCCCCAATTGGCCGCAAGGCCAGAGCTGTGCAGATCAGAAGCCAGGAGCCAGGAGCTTCCTCTGGGTCTCCCATGAGGGTGCAGGGGCCCAAGGACCTGGGCCATATTCTTCTGCTTTTCCAGGCCATAGCAGAGAGCTGGATCTGAAATGGAGCAGCTGGGTCTCCAACCGGCACCCACATGGGATGCCAGCACTGCAGGCAACAGCTTAACCCGCTCTGCCACAGTGCTGGCCCCACCATATCTTTTTGAGAATTTTCTTTTGGGGTGTTGCATTTTAGCACAAGCATCTCAGATTATTCAAATCAATAGCCAATGTTGGGTTTCAGCAGCTTAATCTACCACCTGCAGTGCATCTTCACATTTTACAGTCTTGGTTTGAGTTCCAGCTACTCAACTTTTGATACAGCTCCCTGCTAATGCACCTGGGAATGCAGAGGAAGAGGACCCAAGTGTGTGGATCCCTGAAACCCATGTGGGAGACCCAGATGGAGCTCCTACTGCCTGGCTTGGGTATGGCCCAGATGTGATCACTGTAGCCATCTGGGGAATGAACCAGCAGATGTAATATCTAGCTCTCTCCCCCCTCCCTCTCTCTCTCTGAGTGTGTGTGTGTGTGTGTGTGTGTGTGTGCATCTGTCCCTCCATGTTGTTTCAAATAAATAATTCTTCTATTAATTCAAACAGCTTCCAATTTACACTAGTTTGATTTCAGTGAAATGTCATTCCCATAGAACTCTATTTCCTTTCCTTTCCCATAAAGTAATATTTTTCATATTGCATTTATTGATGCCAAGAAGCCGACCATACATTTAACAGCCATTTCTTTCCTATCTGTAATAATCTCCTAAGGCCGATGCAGCATTGCTTCTGCCCACCTACATTTCTATTTTATTTATACAGTTGCTTTGTAAATCAGTTGTGAGAAGAAGAAAATATGCATTTACGTTGTCTTTTATGATTTCACAATTATCATACCTGACCCTCTCATTTTTCATGTGAATTCAGATGCTTATCTTGCTAATGCGCTTTTAGCCTCAAGGGTTTATTTTAGTATTTCTTCTAGGGTATTGACTGGCAGTCACACATTCTCTTGGTACTTGTTGTGTGTCTGCCTGCCTAACGCTATTCCACCCTTATCTGTGAAAGATGACTTCATGGGATGTAAGATTATTGATTGGCATTTTTTGCCCCTTTGAACACCTTGAATTTACCATCCTACTGCCTAAAGCCCCCAGTTTTTCTGGAGAGAAGTCTGCTACTACTGCAATTGAGGTTCCCTCCTAAGTAACATGCTGTTTCCTGTCCCTGCAGCAGGACTGCCAGCACGTTTGCCGTAATGCCTCTGCCTGTGGACCACGTTTCCTGCCGTGAGTTCCACAGCTGCAGGCCAATGTTTCTCAGTGAAGTTCGTGCGTCTCCAGCCTTCGTGTCAGTGCCTTCCTGCTGCCCCCTCTTTCTTAGGCTGGCCTTACAGCAATCAGTGTTCCTGTGGTCAGTGGCATCCATGTTTCTCTGGGGCCCACTGTCCTCCAATTCCTTTATGTCTCCACCTCCCTGTTCACTGTTCTTTCTTCTCATAGTTAAAATACAGTGTTTACCCTTCTGAGCAAGTTTCGGGGTTTGCTACTGCACCGCTAACTTTTGTGGCCTCCACTTGTGTCTTTGCATAGTTTTGGTTGTCACTCTGTCTCATGCATCATGGTCGTCAGATATAATTTGCTTCTTATTTTAGTTTTAGTTCTTTGAATACGTTTATAAAATGACCTTAAATTTTGTAATGTTTTGTGAAGTTTTGTAATGTTATTTGTTTTCTGATAAACCCAACATCTGGTCTGCCTTGTAAGCTATCATTGTATTTTTCCCATACTTCATGGGTCATACCTCCCCGCGTCTAGGAATATTTTGTGTTTTTGTTGTTATTCTTGGAAATTAGATTTGGTGGATCATATAGTGTTGCCTGCTGGCTACCAGACACCTCTGACACATGTCTAGGGCATGCTACTTACTTCTTTCTTTCTTTGGACTGATTAGGTTCTCAATGGCATTCATTGCCTCATCTACAATCCACAGCTTTCAGCCCCTGAAGGGCATCAGGGCAATGCACCTAAAGCTGGACTTGGAAGCTAGAAGTTGGGGACAAAGCAAGCCTCTCTCTACTGCCCCCAACCCACAGCTGAGGGCTCTGTGGGGCTGTCGATGCCGCAGTCTTCCGACTGCCTGTCTGGTCATGGTGCCCTTGGCCCAGGCGCTAGCATTAGAGTGACTGGGGCACCAATCCTACCAGAGCATGGTTGAGGCAGGTCCTGTCGTCTGCTGTCCCATACTCTGTGGGAAAGAGGACGCCCAACACTCACCAGGGGGTTTACCTGTGCAACTTGCAGCAAGGGTTGGGGCAGAAGCCGTGACCTCCTGCTCCTCCTAGGAAGAACAAGCTCCGTCTGCTGTGGGCTGGAGTACAGTGGGAGGAGGAGAGAGGGTGGCTGCCAAATACCGCAGGCTCCTGCCTTAAATAGATATTCTTTATTTGCTGTTTCCCCATACAGAGACTTCCAGAAGCTTTGCATTATGAGACTGTAGTTCTAGGCAAATAGGGATATTCAATCTCACAAAATAGTTTCTTAAATTCACACCAACAGCAGAAGAACAAAAGAAAACTGCACAGATAAATTACAGCTCATTAACAACAACAAATCTCTGCCTCGGTGGACACTACTGAGGAAGTGCAGCTCGAAGAATGGGAGAAAATATTTGCAAATCGTGTACTGGTTAGGACCCTAGTGCTCTCGTCTTGAATCCTTACCACTCAAGAATAAAAAGGCGAAACCCCAGGTAAGGAATGGGAAGAAGCTTAACCATGCATTTATTTAAAGAGGTGTATGGAGGGCCAATACGGGAGATGACTGTCACAGTCATCAGCGATTAACAGAATGAAAATCACAGCTCCCAAGGACGACCACTTCACATGCACTCGGCTGTTTCCAAGCAAAGAGAAAAGAACAAGTGTTAGCAAGGATGTAGAGGAGCTGGAACTCTCACACATTGCTTTTCAGGATGGAAAGTAGTGTCACTGATGCCCAAAGCGGTTTGTGAGCTTCTCAAAAAATTAAATGGATAATACCGTATGATTCAGCAATTCCACATTTTGCTATAAAATTCAGATAATTGCATACAGATATTAAAACAAAAACTTGTTCATGGATATTTATGGCAGCATTATTCATATAGCTAGAATAGAAACAGCTCAAATGCCCATCAAGTCATGAATGGATAAGCAAAACACAATAAATGCACATAGCAGAACAGTGTTTAGCCATACAATGAAGACCTTACATATAGTATAATATGGGCGTTATTTAAAGTGTCACACTAAGTGGAAGAGACAAGCAGAGAGGAAGGTGTTGTGGCATAGCACTGGGCTGAGCTGTCACGCACAGTGCCAGCATCCCATATCAGAGCATCTTTTTGAGTCCTGGCTGCTCTGCTTCTGATCCAGCTCCCCGCTAATGCACCTGAGAAGGCAGCAGCAGATCGATCAAATACTTGGACCTCTGCCACCCACAGGAAGACCTGAATAGACTGGGCAGGGTCTTGGCTTCAGCCTGGACCAGCCTTAGCCATTGTAGCCACTTGGGGAGTGAACCAGAGGCTGGAAGATCTATTTCTCTCTCTGTAGCTTCCTTCCCATCTGTCATTCTGACTTTCAAACAAAATAAATAAATCCTCACAAGAAGAAAAGAAGCAGTGAAACAGGTCTCTTCTTTGACTCTTCTTACATAAAATGTCAAGGACTGGGATATCAATGAGATTAGTACTGCCTGCGGCTGTGGGAAGGGGATGAGAGTAAAGGGTTAGTTCTTGGCAAGACAGAATAACTTGTGAACTGGTTTGAGAGATGTCGTGGATGCATTAAACACCATTGACTGACATACGTTAAAGCTGAATTTTACTTCCAATAAAGTAAGAGTGGATGTTGAGCCTACGATGAAGCCACATTCCACATCCAAGTGCCCGGGTTCTAAATGGTGCCCAACTTGACTCTGGCTCCTGCATCTGACCTCCCACCAACACAGAGGCAGGGGAGATGGCGCATGTAATTGGATTCCTGCCACCCACATGGCAGACCTGGATTTTCATTCTGGCTCCTCTCCGTGTCCTTGGCCCAGCCCAGGCTCTTGTGGGCATTTGGGCAGTGAAGCAGAGTTGAGCACTCTTTCTTTTTCTTTCTGGAAAAATCAAGAATTCAGGCTCCCCAAAGAGATGAAGCCCCTCCCATTCAGCCTCTGACCTCCAGAATTGTAAGATGGTAAAATACCTTTGTTTTAAGTCCTTTCACTTGTGGAGACTTATCACAGGGTTCTAGGAATCTCTGGTGCCTTTCCCACCTGAGAGTGATGGCAACCATTTACCACTGACTTTAATCCTACCCCATCCCCGTCCCCTCCTTGTTTAGATGGATGAAGTCAGCGGCATGGACATCGTCTCTGTTTCTAGTATGATGGTGTGCAGAAAATGTTGACACATTGTAATGTAAGTCATTTATACTTACATATACTCATTTGTATTTAGGCTTAACATGTGAGAACTAAGTGGAGTTTGAACATTACTAAACTTCGCTTAGATTAGACTAAAATGAAAAATAGTGCAATTAGAACTTACTTTTTATTTTCATTATATGGGCTAGAAGATAGTGGTTGTAGAAAAGAATAAGAATAAATGAGAGTGATAATTTAGGAAGCTGGGAAGATAGCTTACACTACAAAATAGTGTGTAACTAGTGAGCATTTAGAGACATTGATTGATGAACTGGATAGTTTCTGGCTTAGCCAGAGCATAAAATGAGAGCAGCTGAGGTTTGCAGATTTGTAATCTCCTTGTGGAGAAACAGGGGAAACGACATCTCAGCATAATAAGATTAATCTATTAAAGAGTCAAGACTTGATCCATTTGTCCTTGTAATTCAGAAGCTAATTCAAACACTGATCTAATATATTGTGTTTGCAGCCACAGCTGATTATCGTAGCACACCTGGCACACTCCTTTATCTTACAGCTAAAATACTTAGCAATTCCTGTACTTTCTCTTTTTATACCAGATATGTTTTAATTTACACCTTAGAGCAGTTGTCTCTAGGAAATCTCCCCTCTGATGCACCTCTAAGAATCATAAGGATGCATCCATCTACATTCTGTCAATCTAGAGAATATCTGTTTTATGCAATTTGCATGAAAATATCAACAAATTAGTATCAATAATTTTAATTCACTGGATTTGCTAAAAATTTCTCTTCTCTCTCATGGGATGATTATTTATATCCCCCATGTCTTCTAAGACTTTATATTAAAAGATATATTGATTGATCCTTTAAAATTATTTGAAAGACATAGTGTGTGTGTGTGTGTGTGTGTGTGAGAGAGAGAGAGAGAGAGAGAGAGAGAGAGAGAGAGAGAGATTGATTGTAGATCCAATGATTTACTCCCAAAATGGTTGCAAAGGCAGGGCTGAGCCAGGTTGAAGCCAGAAACCAAGAACTCCATCTGCATCTCCCACATGAGCAGCAGGTGCCCAGGGACTTGGACCATCTGCCACGACTCCCGGGATCATTAGCAGGAAGCTGGTCAGCAGCTCCGACTGGCACTCATGTGTGGGGTGCTGAGGTTGCAAGTGGTGGGTCAGCTGCAGCATCACGGCACAAGCCCCTCTCACACCTTTTCACAGAGAAGCTGCTGCCTTCTGGTGTTCTTGTTGCCAACTCTGGGATCCAACACTTCAGAGACTGAGCTCCCACTGAGACTTCATCCTAGCTATGCACACAACACAGACAGAATTGATCATTTTTCTGACAAAGCCCATGCTATCCTAAAAATGTGCAGTTATGATCCATACTTTATGGGGTTGGTGTTATTAGCTGCTATGGATTCTACTCCATCTGTCTCAGGTGGAGATACATGATCCAGTTTCTCACTGCACTGTCTTATTTACTCATGATGACAAGACATTCATTGTAGAAAAGGTACTTTGAGTGCAGTTAGGATGGCCCAGCGATAGCATCCACTGCAAACCTAGAGAAGAAATTTATCTGACTCCACCACATCATCGCCTGGAGGTTTCATTAAGCACAAGTACTGCACCTGAACGAAGTTCTCACCTTGGGAACCACGGAAGCACTAGACCTGCTTGGCCTCTCTCCCCGATGGCTGACACCAGGAAAACTGACTCTCACAAGCGTGCCTGCTGAAGGAGGGGAAAGGGGTCACCACTGATGTCACAAGAAGTGTCTCCCACTTTCCCGCACCGCACACGTCTCACTGGAGGCGGTGTGGATCAAGGGAAATCCGTACTAAAAACTCCCATGATACTTATGAGATATCAAATGAAGAAAATGCTAATAAAGGTCATTCAACATCAGGCTTGATGAAGCAAAGACAAACACAGCAGTGCACAGCACACACGAAAGTGCTGCTGGTGTGTTGGGACAAAAGGAGCTGGCAGTGACTGTGGAGAGAGCACAGGCGAATTCACCAGGTACAAAGGATGAGCCGTCTCCTTCTCGACCACATCTCCTACTCAGATAGTCACGTGACGCCTTGTCCAAGAAGGTAAATTCCATCAGGCACACCAAGAGGCTGCTGGGGTAAGACAGAGTCCCCAAGGACAGGTCAGAGCTTGGCCCACACTGGCAGACAGTGGAATCACAACAGAACCCCAAAAAGCAATCCTGTGGGCCTGGGGTGCAGATGGGACCAAAATGAATGTGCATGGGATTCTATCTGACCAAACCACCAATGGAAGAAAGGAGTGTGGAGGAATAGAGGGCCACAACTGGATCACAGAAGCCATAGGGCAAATCCAGGTTCTGAGGCACTGCTTTGTTTTCCTCCCTCTCTCTGTGCCAGCTGTGCTGGGGCTCCCAGGAAAGTGGTCGTGGATGCGTGCAGTGTGCCCTCCATGAGATTCTCCTTCGTCCCTGTGAATGGGTGACCTAATGTCTGTGGGTGATGACTGCGCATGGATTTCCTCACAAAGACCTGTCTGTGCCGTCACTCGAGCATACCTGGCCAAGAGCAGAGGGAGGCTTAGGTGTGTCGTTCAAGTGAGACACAGAGAAGGCAGCACCCACACACATGACAACTGAAACAATTTGCCCACAGGCCCTGGAATGATGGGACAGTGCACCTGACGGGGCTCACAGGAAGTGGGGAGCCCCCCAGGATGAGTGCACTCTGCCAATGGGTGGGGAACAAGAGAAAGGACCTGTGGTGTGGAATCCTGCACTGGAGTCCAGGGTGTTATCCACAGAGGCTCCCCTCAGGCAGTGCCAACCAGGGACTCAGAGCAGCAGGTGTGAGTTCTGTGCAGTCACAGGCACATGTCTGGGAGGATGGGAGGAGACAGACAGTTCATATCCAGCTGTTCCTCAGGGTCATGGTCACCAGGAGGAGGGAGACAGATCAGTCACATCTGGCTGCCCTCAGGGCTGTGGTGACAACCTGGATCCAGTGCTGAGGGACTGGGAGAAGGTGGAGAACAGGAGAACTGGGATCTGCTTCAGGTAGGACTGAACTCCACCTGCCTGGGCCCCTCCCATGTGGGAGACCTGGATCCAGACCCCGACCCTGACATTGGCCCAGCTTTTCAAAAGGTATGTCAATTAATAACTTTAAAAAGAGTGAGCTTCTGGTGTGACAAAACATAAATTACATTCAAAATGGATGCCAAGGCAACATTAAATTGTAACGATCCACTAGATATGTCCTCCCGGAAAATATGAGAGAATATCTGACATATCTCGCATCAGACATGAGAAAAGTAACAGAGTTTTCTGTGTCTTAACTCATCAGGTGTGAACAGAAATATGCTTATGAACACTTCAGCACTGTCTGTTGCTCTGCCTTTCAAATACATAAAATAAATAAAAAGTAAATGATGAAAACTAAAAGAACATAAATAAATAAAGAAGAAAACTTCTAGACCATATGTGAAAGGAGAAAGAGAAAGGCTTTCTTCTACTTAAACCACGTAAATCCAAGTGAATTTAAAATAAAAGGGCTTTTCGTTCTCAAATATGTGGAAGAAATAATACACACCATTCATAGTATTTTAGAAATCCATTTAAGGGGACAGCACTGTCACGTAAGTAGGCTGAGACTCTCGCTGAGGCACCGGCATCCCATAGGGGTGCTGCTTTGTGTCCTAGCTGCTCCTTCTCTGACCCAGCTGTTACGCCTAGGAACGCAGTGTAAGGTGGCCCAACTGCCTGGGCCCCTGCACCTGGTGGGAGACTCGGAGGGAGCTCCTGGCTCCTGGCTTCAGCTCAGCTCAGCTCTGGCTGTGGGGCCTTTTGAGTAGTGAGTCAGCAGATGGAAGACTTTTCTCTCTGTCTCTTCATCTGTCTGTCTGTAACTCTGCCTTTCAAATAAATAAACAAATAAGAAATCCATTCGAAATTTTCCATTGCTCTTTCACAGCATCTGTTTACTTTCTCAGTTTTGCTGTTCTGCAGACACAATGCATATCCTTCAGGTCTCAGCACAGCCAAGGTGAGGTTTGGTCTCACGTTCCCTGTCCCCAGCTCTGTTTTTGCCTTCGGTGGTCTCAGCCCTTTCCTCTGCTCGGTGAGTTACACCCGAGAGTGATCCTGCCTGTCCCGTGTTTGGCACTGTTCCCACAGTTCCCTGAAAACTCCCAGGCACACATGGGTTTCCTTCCGGCTTTTATTTCACTGTGAGTTCCAACATACCTAAAGTCCAGTACTGTTAAATTGGTACTGCATAATATTAGTTATTAAAGTTATATAATTTATTTCAATGGTTATTAAGTTTATTGCATTTTTCTTTCTTTATTTCAAGGTCACATATTTATTCCTTTAAATCAAATTTAGAGTTATTCAAAATTTGCTAAACCATAGTGGTGGAATTT
Source organism: Sylvilagus floridanus (assembly GCA_949820135.1). Lineage (NCBI taxonomy): Eukaryota > Metazoa > Chordata > Mammalia > Lagomorpha > Leporidae > Sylvilagus > Sylvilagus floridanus. The sequence goes on from OX463229.1 coordinate 71,207,126, forward strand.
TATTTGGCTTTGCAATAAACTGCTAGACAAATCTGGAAAGAATTCGTCTTTAAGATGATAAATCCTTTTTTATCTAAGGATCATCTGATGTCTCTCTATATCCACACTTACATATGTAACCATATGTCAAATACAACCATATGTCAAATACAACCATATGTCAAAATATGGTTACATATGTAAACATATGTCCACAGATGTGGACGCAGGTATAGATGATTTAGATACAGGCACATGATTATGAATGGAGAGCTGCAATTCACAATTTTACCATTGTTAGGTCATCGAATACTTTGTTTCGGAGCTTTCTTGCCTTTAAGTTCGATGATACATTCTAGCTAATGCTTTATCATCGCATATGAGGATGACCCCATCCTCCCACTTCTCTGTCACCTCTGCTTAGTGAAATGTGGAAATCAGGGTGCCTTGGACTCCCTCCAACACACACGTGTGTAAATATCAGACTCCACTGGGGCCGGAGTTGTGGCACAGCGAGTTAAGCTTCCACCTGCTTTGTCAGCATCCCTATGGGCACCCATTTCTATCCTGGTTGCCCTTCTTCAGCTCTCTGCTGATGCACCTGGGAAGGCAGCAGAGGATGGCCCACGTGCTTGGGTCCCTGCACCCACATGTGAGACCCAGATGAAGCTCGTGGCTTTAGCCTGGCCCAGCCCTGCGCATTGTGGCCATCTGAAGAGTGAACCAGCAGAAGGAAGATCTCTCTCTCTCCCTCTCTCTCTCTCTGATTTTCAAATACATAAATAAATCTTTAAAAAATGTATAAGATACCTTATGATTTCTTTTAAAAATATGAATACAACCTTCTATCAAATAAGATGGTATTTCAGCAAATTAATGGAAGATGAAATTAAAGAGTAAGTTTATTTTGGTGCAAATTATTGAATTTCATGCACATGAAGACATTCCAAAAAGTTAATGGAATGTATGTGTTATGCAAAAACTATGATGGATTTCAAAGCTTTTTTATACCAAAATACATTTAATTCCATTTTTACCTTTTTTATTTATCTGAACATTTTTAATACATGTTAATATACCTGTATTAATTTATTGTCTGTTTCATTTTAATTAATATGGCTATGCATACTCCTCGATATAGAATCACACTTCATTTCTGGGGTAGAACTATGTATAATATTACTAATTTCTTGAATTAGTGATGCAAAAAATTTTAAAGATTTATTTATGTATGCATTGGAACGGCAGAATGACAGAGAGGAGGAGAGAAAGAACAAGAAAGGGAGAGAGATGTTCCATATGCCTGCAACAGCCAGCACTGGGCCAGGCTGACATCAGGAGCCAGGAACTCCATCCAGTCTCCCCAAAAAGGTGGCAGGGACCCAAGAACTTGGCACCACATGCTGCCTTCCCAGGTGCATTATGAGGAAGCTGTATCAGACATGGAGCAGCCAGGACTGACAGGCACTCCAGTATGGGATGCAAATGTCTCAAGCTGTGGCTTATAGGATGCAAATGCCCCAAGGTGTGGCTTAACCTACCTTGCTATGATGCCCACCCTCACTGATTTAAATATTGTTGGAGATTATTACTCTCATCTGACATTCTTTATATCAATATTTGTAAGATTCTGTGCTCTGTGCTTTTTTTCTACAATACCTGCTGAGGTTTGTAATTAGTGTAATGTTTACTATTCAAAGAAATGTTCAAAAATTCTATGTTCTGTAATCATACAAAAACAAAAAAATTAAATCTATTTTTGAAGTGTGTATCATTGTGGCCTATGTTTTTCTTTTCTTTAGTTTCTAGACAGCGTGGGCTTTGTTTTGAGCCCACTTGCTTGATCCTAGGAAATACCTGCTTTGTGTCTTGCCATTCTCATGGATTGCAGGATTTGCTTGTATACTGCAATTAGAATATTTACACTTTTCCCTGTGGGCACTGATGTGACTCCTTAACATTTCAAAGAGCTAAAATGGCTGTTATTTTCTTTAGTGTTCTCAGTCGTGGTACCCCTGAAAATTTTAAAGTATTTCTATTTATTTTTATATATTTGAAAGGCAGAAAAACAGAGATAGATAGACAGAGAGATCTTCCATCCACTGGTTCAGTCCCCAAATGATCGCAATGGCCAGGGCTGGGCTAGGCTGGAACCAGGAGACTGGAACTCAATCCAGGTGTTCCAAGTGGACCTGCAGATCCCTCACGTCTATTTTAGCAGGAAGTGGGAATCAGAGGCAGAGCCAGAAACTGAGCACAGGCACTATGCTATGAGCCTCAGGTGTCCCAACTGGCACCTCTTTTGCTAAACAAATAGCTTTCTCCAACACTTAGAGTTTCATCTTTGCAACTTATCACCCAAGTTCTTATAGCACATACTATAAAAAAGTCAGTTAGTCAATATAGAGTGCAAAGATAATGACTTTTTCTTAAAAGAATTATCAGTTAAATTGGATTTAACTACATAATTAAACATGAAATCAGAAAATTCTTAAAAATGTTCATAACAATGTATATAACCCCTTCTAGATAAAACTTTATTAGTGTAGGTTCAAATACAGAAGCCAAAAAAAGACTGAGCTATATAATAAAATAATTATTTAAAATGCATGCACTATGGTAGGGTAATTAAAGAAACTGGAAACATAATATGAAAAAATGCCAAGGCTTCCTGCTGCAGATGAGGGGTGCAGCTGGTGCTCTTACTTCAGGGGTGCTCGGGGGGACACCTGTCCCAAGCAGGTGAGGAGCAGCTCCAGCCAGGAGCACGCTTCGCAAGCACAGTGGGGCCAGGGACCTGCTGCCATGTTTGCTTCCACTTGTCTTTCCTACACGCCAATGAAGATTAAAGTCACAACAGCAATAGTAGCCATGATGGAGAACATACAGACATGTATGAAAGATAACTCATGGCTGAATCTTCTGGGAAGACACTTGCAATGTGAATGCACAGAAATTTGAACATACATTTACTGTTTTATGTAACTTATCTTCAAATAATTTAGGATAAACCCTCCCTATATGGGAAATTGGAAATATGTATGTGCAGCATCGTGTTGTACACTGACATAAATCAGAGTCTCATACAGGGAAATAATTAAGGAGGCACCTGGTTGTTGAATGGCTCATCATTTCCCACAAATCTATTACATGAGGAAATAACATTGTAACTTTGTTTTTTAGAACTTTCAGTACAGTACTTTCCGGCAGATGGTTTATTCTAGCAAGTTCCATGTTCACACTGTGCAGTGTTTTTATGAGTTCCAGCTGCTAACTGATAATATTTTACTGCTGAATCAATCATGTGTGATATAATTGCTCATTATGTGCCTTAAAACACCAGCAATGTAGTTATTTTCAACTTGGAACGGATTAAAATCTTTTCAGCTTTTAAAAAATCTAGAGTTGTCATCCTCGGGTTAATTAGTCTAAACCTCTGTTCTTCCCTGTGTGTTCTGTAGGGAGCTGCCTAACCAGGGGAGGAGTGCAAGCCGATCAGCCCTTTGTTGTCTTCTGGGTGCCGTGCAGGTGTGCAAACCACCTTGTTTCTCGGCTTCCAGGTCACACAAGTTCCTCCTCCAAGAAGTGAAAGCAGTGAGGAAAGGCCCAGCCTCCTGCCCGCACAGTCCAAGGCTGAAGGCTTGGTGCACTTGGGATCACTCAGTTGGTGGGGACTTTATTACAGAGTTATCAATGGGGGAAGCAGGGATGGGGCTATTTCCTGCACCTCTTGTGACTCCCAGCGTAGGGACTCACTTCCTGTCCAGATCAGTTTCTGCTGCTCACCCAGTATATGCAGAGGACAGATCCTAAGGGTCACGTTTTTGCATTAAACTAAACTAAATTAGATTAGATTAAACTTGCGTCACAGGTAGTGAACTGCAACGATTTAGCAAGAAAAGTGTGTTCTTGGAACACATGACTGTGTCTTGGCCAATCACAGCACTTGGGGCCCAGAGGCACCTGCTGCCCTGCATGTTCCTCATACGTTTCGTCTCACCAGTTCCTGCACGCTCCCTAGGACTTAACCAAGGAGCTGTCCCTCTGTCAGTCAGATATGCACAGCATCCATATTCACAATACAGATTTGGGAGCAACCAAGATGTCCTACAACAGTTGAAATGAGTAAACAAGCTGTGACGTAGGCATAAAAGAAGTGCTGTTTGCTGACAAATAATATATATGTCATGGGATATACTTGAGTGCATGTTGCTGAGTGAAACAGGCCAATTTGATCAGGCTATCTCCTGTGTGATCTTGACTGCATGCACTCTCAAAGAAGCAGAACTGAGGAGACTGCACAGTGATCCAGGGTTTCAGGGTCAAGGGGCGCGGGAGAGTCAGGGCAGTGAAATTATTCTGTCTGGCATTGAAATGGTGGATACATGAAACTACATATTCTGTAGGACAAAACCTGAAGAATTTATGGCATAAGGAGTGCGCTTTAACCTAAAGTACATACAATTTATCAACACTGATTCATCACTTGTATGGTTCTAATAGTGGGAGAAACGTGGCTATTTGGAAATACACAGGACTTCCTTGTATTTCTGCTCAATTTTTCTTTAAATCCTGAACTTCTCAATAAGGTTTTGTAATTAAAATTTTAAACACAGCCATTTTAACCAATTATATTTATTAGTAACAGAAGAGATAAAATGTCTGTAACAACACTGAAACAAATGCACAGGAAAGGTATTGTCTGTAAGAATGTTTACTCAAATCTACTTAACAGAAACTTGCAGACACACAAATCACTCGGTGATGGTGATAAAAGAGCTCATTTGCTTTGAGGGGTTGAGGTAAGAGCTACTGAGATTAGGAGGGGACAGGAGAAGAACCATGGACATTCACACCACTCTATTTCCATCTGTGGGTTACATTAATGAAGCCACCTGTTCATATGTGACTACTGCACTTTTCTGCATGCATGATGTATGTCAACAAAATGCCTTAAATCTTTTTTTTACTATTTTTGAAGAATTATCTCTCTATTTGAAAGGCAGAGTTACAGAGAGGCAGAGGCAGAGAAAAAGGGAGAGGGATGTCTTCCATCCACAGGTTCACTCCCCAGATGGCCACAATGGCTGGAGCTGTGTCAATCAGAAGCCAGAAGCCAGGAGATTTGGGTGTCCCATGTGGGTACAGAGGTTCAAGGACTTGGGCCATCTTCTACTTCTTTCCCAGGCCATAGCAAAGAGCTGGATTGGAAGTGGAGCAGCCGGGACTTGAACCAGCACCCATATGGGATGCCGGCACTGCAGGCAGTGGCTTCTACCCGCTATGCCACAGCGCTAGCATGTATCTACCTTTTAATTTGGATATAGATAAATGTAGGCATATAGGTAAGTACTCAGCTCAGGCTGTGGCTTCTGAACACCAAGCCTGAAGCTAATATGAAATGTAAACAAACAAGTGTCCGTTGTATTAGCTGGTTATGGAATGCTCCTGTAAGGGATGTCACCACGTATTTTAATCGATTGAGCAGATGTTTATTTCTAAGATGAACTTACGCCTGATTGTTTAAATGCATATACACATATCTATAGAACATTTCCAACAGTTTTGTGTCCTATTGCATAGCATCCATATCTTTTGCACTATCTGGTGAGGGTACCATATCACCTGGGATTACAGCTCTTCTCCAAGCTTAAGATTGCTAATTAAAATAATCTGCAATTACAGCAGTTTTTGGAACATTTCATGAAGCAGAATATAAGAAATATTGTTCTAAACATACCTCAGACTACTTATCTATGAATATGAGGATAGCCTTTTCAGGGGAAAACTTCGCGCTCTGGGCTCCAAGGGAGTCTGCAGCCGTCCGCCCTGCACCTCACTAAGTGCAGGCAAAGCTGTCCAGCCGGCTCAGCTGCAGCCAACTCTGGATGGGTTTACTTGCTCATTTGCTTGAAGACTCTTGTTTTTTTGTCATGGGAACAAAATGTATATACTTCGAAGTAACAATACATTTTTTGTTGTTACTTTAAACACTCATCACTAAATCTCCTCTCTGTTTGGGAGAGTGGTCTACATGAGTCCTAGTCTTTTCTTTTAATTGACAATTTTATTGTATTTTATTTTACTTTATTTAGGAGTGAGGGAAGGAGGAAGGGAGGGTTGCGGGGGGGCAGGGAGAAAGAGAGAGACAGAGAACTCTCCATCCACTGGTTCACTGCTCAAATGCCTACAGCAGCTTGGGTTGGGTCAGGCTGGAGCCAGGAGCTGGGAACTCAGTCAGGGTCTCCCACGTGGAAAGCAGAGACTCAAGTACTTGAGCCATCACCTGCTGTCTCTGAGTGGGCACTGGAATGGGGAGCAGAGCCAGGCTTGGATCCAGTCTCCAATATACGGGATGTGGGGGTCCCAAGCTGCCTAACTGCTGTGAATAACACCTGCCCCAAGTCTTTCAGTCTCCTTGAGAAACTCAGTCTCCACGTCGCTTTGCGTCTGATTCACAGATTTGGCAACCAAAGGATCCCACGAAAGGACTCACCTTGTGTTGGAGGAGGGAGGTGCAGAACCCCTTCCCTGTCTATGGCTAGCAGAGGACGAGATCGCTTTTCCCGTGACGCCCATGGCTGCAATCACGGAAACAAAATGGTGGCTTTGACACCAGACAGGGAAAGATGGCCTCACCGAGGCAGACTGGTAGAAACTTTTCCTGCCTGAAAATCTGGTCACGTGCTTCGGGCTGTGGTTTGTGCCTGTGTTGCCTCCACACGGCACTGACCAGTTTCGCCGCTCATTCTTCAAGCCTTTCCTTTTCTCAGCATGGTCTTTTGAAGCAACTTCTCTACCACTAAGCAGTGCCTCTGTCCCCCAGAGTACGCGCCACCTCCCTAAAAAGCTGGACACTCAGCTTCGTGCCTGTGCTGTCTTCATGGCTCCAATGCCTGATTAGATGTCTCTGTTTTACAGGTGGAGCCCTCATGGTCATAACTTATGTGAAAACAAAATAATTGTTATGGTCACTAACATTTCATAAAAAATCTTCTCTAAAAAAGTGAAAGAATCCCACAAGGCTATCACCACAAGAGGTTTTCTGAGGTTTCCAAGTTACAGGACGACAGACTATGACCCTGGATACAGACTCCACGTCTTAGTTATAATTAATACCACCAGCTGTCTCTTTTGATGATGGTAAAACTATAGTGAGAGACATTCTACCTACTTTCCATGTTTAGTTTATAAGAATGAAATACAGAAAAGCTCTGGGAATAAAATATCAGTAATTATCCATACAAAGGATTTGTACTGAGAATGTACTGTGATAATGTATTTTGTGCTACACAAATAAAATCACAGAATAAGTTTTGAATCATGTGCACATGTGTGTATATGTGTATAAATGCATACCAAGTCATTGAAAAATTTAGTTATTTTTCCTTCCAGGGGAGAAAACATCAACTTTTGAACCTATTTAGAAAAAGCGTATTTTTTTTAATATTTTGATTAAGGCAAAGACAGTCTAGCTAAAAATAATTCACTTTGTCATAGAAATGCTATAAATTGCTGTGAGGAGAGTCACTGGCATTGGCCCATCAGAGCTAATATGTAGTAGGGAACTTAGAAGGAAATGAGTGCACGTGCATTAAACTCAAACCAACTTGACACACACTGAGGAAAAGCTCAGATGGGCAAATGTGTTCAACAACAGCCAAGGAACCCAGCCTTGCACTTCCTTCTTATGTACTGGAGACCTAGCATCTTCTGGTCTCTCCTTGGATTCTCTTCCTTGGCTGCCCGTTGCCAAGCTCTCCTCAGATGGTCATTCTAAGGTCTGGCCGAAAGGCACAGAGTCCAGGCTACCACAGTGGTGGATGATGGACAGGACAATCCCAGATGGCCAGCCTCGGAGTGTGATACAGGAATGGAGACAGCATGGATTCTGCCCAGCTGTCAACTCAAGGACAATACTTCTCATCAGCTTCCCTTGAGTGTCAGTGACAGGGCTGGCAAGAGCTGTATTCAATCTCCCAGAACTAAACTGGAGGAAGCTTCCCCAATCTAAGAGAAACACAAACCAAAGTAGCATTGAGAGACCACCTCACAGCTATTAGAAAGGATACCAACAAACAACAAAACACCCAGAGGATGACATGTGTCAGGGTGAGCATGTGGGGCAACCCCCAGGCCAGGAGGTAGGGAGCCCTGTGGGCAGCTGGAGAAAACACAAAACAGTGCATCTGCTGTGGTCAACAGGACAGTGTTTCCCCCCAAATTAAAAACAGAGTGACCACATGATCCAGTATCCCAGTTCTGAGTGTACATTCAAAAGAATTGGAAGCAAGGTCTCAAAAAGATATGTATATACCCAAATTCACAGTAGCACAGTTCACAACAGCCAAAATGTGGAAGCAACTCAAGTGTCCATCAACAAATAAATGGATATGTAGAATGTGGTATATCCATGTGGTGTAGATGGCTATAGGACTGCTGTGTCCTTCCTTTCAAGACTGAATAATGTTCACATAATCTGTTATGCTAAGTGAGGTAATCTGCTCACAGAAAGAGAAAGCCTGGGGGAATCCAACTATAAAAAGCATTTATAGTCACAAAATTACCAAGATAGAGAGTATAACAGTGATTTGCCAAGGGTAGGTGCAAGGGAGAACCAGGTATATACTTTTCAAGGGATATAGAGTTTCAGGTTTACAGGATGAAAGAGCTGTGAGACCCATGGTGGTTATGATTGCACAATGTTATGAATGTATTAATACCAAAGGACTTCACACTTGAACAGTGGCTGAGATGCTACATTTAATGTTGTGTATTCACTACAAAAAGAAAAAAATCAAGTGGCTAAGAACTGTTTGTGTGTATATGTCCTGTATGTGAAAGAGGCCCAAGGGATATTTACCAAAAAATCATTAAAATCATTTTCATGCACTTTTTTTACATGTCTTACATTGTTATTTTTTAAAAATGTCTTTTCAAAGATTGAGAGAGAGGAGAGAGAAAAGAGACAGGAGGGAGAGGAGAGAGGAGAGGGGAGAGGGGAGAGGAGAGAGAAAAGAGAGAGGAGAGAGAAGAGAGAGGAGTGAGGAAAGAGGAGAGAGGAGAGAGAGAGAGAGAGAGAGAGAGAGAGAGAGAGAGAGATTGATCGATTGATTCCATTTGCTGGTTTACTTCCCAGATGGTCACAACAGCCAGACCCAGCCATGCTGTTGTGGGAAGCTGGGAGCCAGGAGTTCACTTGGGTCTTCCCTCTCTCCACTTATCTCAAGCTTCATGCATGTGTTACATGGTCAATACATTTTCTTTCTTTATATTGAATTTAAGTCATGAAGAAGGTTTTGTTGAACAATAAGTATGATATAGGAAACTCTTCCTGTCTTCTGGTGTGACCCAGCTCATGGAACAAGGAAGCTCTTCCATCATACTAGAAGTAAACTAACCCAAACGGTACTGGAGCAGCTCGAGAGCAAGTGGAAAACAAATGAGCATAAGGTGCCCTGTGTCCCTTGTTAACTTAGCTCTTGGGTAAATATCTCCCCATCTTAACTCACATCCATAAAACAGAAGTTTGTGTTACACACGGTCACACAGGATCCATTCCAGCCTACACTTAACAGTGCCTCCTGGAGACAAGTGCCCTGAGCCTACTAGGATGAAAGCTCTCTCTACTGCAGTCAATGGATCAGTGGTCATCACATGGTCTCATCTGAATCTGCGTGAAAGCTGTCCATGTGACTCACAGGGCACAACAGAACACAGACACTATGCCAACAGCCTTCAAGATGATCTTCCTTCTCTTTCCAGTCCTGTTATCTCGGCACAGAAGCCTTTCATCTGTATTTAGCTTTGGTCCGAAGTTGAGATGGACCGAAATCCATGTGAAATACTTATATAATGTAATGAAAGGTATTTTTTTCTTTCATGTAGCCCCAAGCTATTTGTGGTTTCTACTGTCAATTTCCTTGTCTAATTTTTCATGGTACACTGAAAGTAATTGCCAGTATTTCTAAAGGGATATGGGGGATTCCTATGTTCATTATGATCCATCTCAGTATATTTTTAAACCTAGTGATTCCTGAATATAAACCTACTCAGTGTCCATAGTGGCTGAAACAGTTAAGTTTGTACAAGATGTCACTGCCTTAAACATCGGCTTTGAAAGTTATGGACCTTGTCTATATTAAGTGTTAAGAACATCAGCAGATTTACTCAAAAAGCAGTCATACTTGCCTTTTGACAGTCACATCATAATGCACAGTACATTGTAATTAACTTCAATTAACTAATCTAAATTAAAATAAAGCCTGTTTATCAGCAATGGTAAGCAGTCATGCCTCTCCTATTCTGAAATCTGCAAGTGGCACTTGCAATTTAATTAAACATTTAGATATTATAGCTAATCAATTCACTTTCCTTGGGTTTGACTCAATGTTTGAATTTATTAAAATATTTTCAATAAATTGGTTATTTATCTCCCTATTTCATTTAGAGTAAAAGCCAAGATACTTAGGTGGAGCCAGGTGTTCGGCATGGTGTGTAAGATGCCACATGGAATGCCCACATCTGATATCACTGTGGGTTCAACTCCCGGCTCTGCTCTCAGTTGCAGTTTTCTGCTAATGTACCTCCTGAAAAGCAGCAGATGTGGCTCAAGAGTCTGTGTCCTTGTCACCTACAAGGGAGACCTGGATTAAGACCTTTTCTCTTGGCTTTGTCCTGGATCAGCCCTGGATGTTTGGGCATTTGAGGAGAAAATCACAAGACAAGATCTCACTTTCTGTCTCTGCTTCCGTATCTCTATGTTTGTCTTTCTGGCTCTCAAATAAAACAAACAAATATAAAAATAAAAATTTAAATGAAATTCTTTTGGATGTTCATGAGTACAAGCTCTTCTCGACTGGACCCCAGTGTTGATTCTAAAACACTTTTACATCCCATTCTCGCCCCTCCAGTGGCCCTGGCCTCCTGGCTGCTCCTGGAACGTACCAACATACTCCCACCTAGGGTCTCATGCTGTGGCTTGTTCTTGACAGACAATGTTGTCCCTCCCCATAGTCAATGACTTGCTCTCACCTTCTTCCATCTACTCAGATCTCCAATCTCAAACAAGACTGACTGTGGGCACACTAGTCAACGTTTCTAACTGCCTTGCGCATTGAGACAACTGCAAAGCCAGCAGCCTGCTCTGCACTTCCTGAGAAACAAGTGTGTGGAGATTTCCTTCACGCCACATGCAACGCACGCTCTGAGCTGTTCCCCTTGACGTTCAGGTCACTCTCAGAGGAGTGCAGTCACAACCACTACTTAGAACAATCCCCACAGCTCTCATCAGCACACGAGGCAACCCCTGCACTCGCAGGCCAAGCAGCCACAGCTCTGCTCCCTTATCGATTTCCTTGTTCTGAATATTTCCCCAAGAATGGATGCATACAATGCATGACCTTTGGTGCTGCTTCTTCCACTTGGCCTGATGCTTTGAAGGGGCATCCTTGACATTCAGGAGGCCTGCGAGTCTTTCTAATGAGTCACTGAAAGTAAAGGACGTGTAGGGAAACCCCGAAACCAGTGAGAGTGGCCTCTCCCTCTACTTTGTGGTGGAACCCTCAGCCTCTGCAGGATCAGAAGTGGTGGTGTCACGTGGCCCTTCCTGCAGACATGGTCTCAAGACCCTAACTGGGAAGGGGCTGTCAGAAGTGAGTCCTCTCACATGGACTCCTCCATGACATGACGGGGGACCCTCCCTCTGCACACTTTCGACCTGAGGCCTGGGACACATTTACCAATATGGGACATGTTGCAGTTAAACTAAACTTGAGTAACTTTGGTTTTATCATATCTTTTAAATTTTTACCCCACATTGTCTTTGTATCATTTTCCCCTGGACTTAAGATTGGGAGAATTAGCCAGAAGAGTGGACAGCAGAAACCTGAGCCACGTGATTGAGCAGCATCTCAGGGACCATCTCACTGGTCCTCCCTCCCAGCCTCTGCCTGCAGCCCCACCTCTCATCAGGAAGGCTGTTCAGATGGACTGCAATTGCTGGCGACAAACAAAAACCTCTTTAAAATCTGCATCCTTGGCCAGTGCCGCAGCTCACTAGGCTAATCCTCTGCCTGCGGCGCTGGCACACCGGGTTCTAGTCCCAGTCGGGGCGCCGGATTCTGTCCCGGTTGCCCCTCTTCCAGGCCAGCTCTCTGCTGTGGCCCGGGAGTGCAGTGGAGGATGGCCCAAGTGCTTGGGCCCTACACTCCATGGGAGACCAGGAGAAGCACCTGGATTCTGGTTTTTGGAGGGTGAACCAACGGAAGGAAGACCTTTCTCTCTGTCTCTCTCTCACTGTCCACTCCGCCTGTCAAAAAAAAAACAGTCCGCATCCTTACAATTTAGACAAATGGACTCCGTTTTAAGTACCTGCAAATGGCTTGTGTGTGAAAAGCTTAGAGGCTGTATTGCCATGGTGTGGGAAAATCATCCCAGAGAAGTTTGCAGACCTGTTGCCACAGTGTGACAAATCATCCCAGGAGGCTTAGGGCTCCACAGCTGCAGTGTAACAAAATCTTCCTGGAGAAGCCAGCCTTCTTCTATGCATGACTTCTGGGTTTGCAACATTCAGGCCACAATGCAGCAATTTTATAGAATGCTTTGATAATTAGATGGAGCATTTTCATATAAAAAAACTGAAAAATAATAAAAAGTATACCCACAGACATGTCAAGAATATTGATTTAGTGCAATACAATAAAAATTCATATTCATCCAGAATGAACTAACAAATGATCATAAAGCATTCACAAGTTAAAGTAAATTAATAGGGTTTTAACTATAACTTATTTCTTTGTGTACTATGCATATATTTCACACTTTTGACAATGTATGTCATAATCCTGATGGCTCTTATAAAAACAGCATTAATTAAAATCAATTAGAAAATCCATGTATACCTATACATGCATGTACTTATGAATGTGTGCATGTATATATGTATAAAATCTAGATATTCATTTCCTAATATTTATCCTTGTTTACACGATTTCCAAGATTCCATTTAGTATCTTAAACCTTTGTGCATATAAAACTGTAGTAGGGGAAAATATAAAGATACCACTAAACTCATTCTTTGAACATTATTCTGCTTTCTTTAAATTTAGACATTTTGCAAAATCTGCAGTAATGTCATATACAAAATAGTCTCCAAGTTGAAGAATATATTTTTCTCAGTCACTAATCTTTAATAAAGTCAAAAGGATGATTTCCTTTTGAATTCTGAAGTTTTTACATGTTGTAAGCATTTTACTGACAGGAACATTTTCTGAAATATTGACATTTATTAACATCACCCAGAACTATTGATTTTAACAAAATTAAAGCCACATACTTCTTAGCCACAAAGGAATGCTGGGCTCAGATTTAATCAGATCTTAAGCTGCTAATCTGTACTTGATGTCTCCAGCAGAGAGCTGCGGCAGGTGACTGTGCTACTCTGTTCGGTGCATAGTCTTGCTTATCCGCCGCAGTGCACACACTCAGGCACACTGAGAAAGAACATGGTCCATAGAGATGCTGGGAGGTGGAAGAGACAGCACCTTTGTGGATCAAGTTAGTTTTCTTTTTATTTTATTTTTGTTTATTTGAAAGTCAGTGTTAGAGAGAGAGAGGGGGAGAGAGAGAGAGAGAGAGAGAGAGAGAGAGAGAGAGAGAGAGAGATCTTCCATCTGCTGCTACAACAGCCAGTGCTATGCGAGGCCAAAGCTGGGAGCCAGGAACTTCTGAGTCTCCCACGTGGGAGCGGGGACCCAAGCATTTGGGCCATCCTAAGTTGCTTTGCCAGGTGCACCAGAAGGGAGCTGGCTGGAAGTGGAGCTGCCTGGACTGAACACGCCACAACATTGGCCCTCAAGTTAGGTCTTTTGTCTAGAAAATGGCCATCAAATCTCATGATGCTAGCTCAGCTCATTAGCCCACTTTGAAGGGAATAAATGCCACAAACTTGTTACGAATGGGAATACCCTGATCTGATCATGATGAGCATGTTAATTAGTCAACTATGCCAAGTCATCTTAAAATGCAATATTGAGTATAAGGTGATAAAGCAGTATTAGGATACTCTACTACATTTTACTTGATATTTATACATTAAAATACAAAAAATGTATATATGATGGGACTTCATTTTATGAAAAATGTAATTAAAAATCAGTTTATGTGGGTGCAGAAAACAACTTGAAATCCGTGCAGTTTTTTCCCTCATAATTCACATTTTCTGTGAACTTTTTAAAGTGTTTTCAAATGTATACGTTCATAATATCATAAAATATCTGCTGTTATGGTTGTGAGTTTTAGATACAATTGATTAATGAGTCCATTATTTTTTATAGTTTTAACTTAAATGACGCATGAATTTATATTTTTAAAAATACATATATTTGGGGCCGGCGCTGTGGTGTAGTGGGTAAAGTCGCTGCCTGCAGTGCCTGCATCCCATATGGGCTCTGGTTTGAGTCCTGGCTGCTCCACTTCTGATCCAGCTCTCTGCTATGGCCTGGAAAAGAAGTAAAAGATGGTCCAAGTGCTTGGGTCCCTGCACCTATATGGGAGACCTAGAAGTAGCTCCTGGCTCCTGGCTTCGGATTGGCACAGCTCTGGCTGTTGTGGCCATTTGGGGAGTGAACCAACGGATGGAAGACTTCTCTCTCTCTGCCTCTCCTTTTCTCTGTGTAACTCTGACTTTCAAATAATTAAATAAATCTTTAAAGAAAATACATATATTTACAGGAGCACCATGCAAATGTCTTGCAGACTTCACAGGCACATGATTGTGTCACTACATGCTTAATAATTGGAGATGTTTTAAGTAGGAGGGACACTTTCAACTGTAAATTACTTGCTTATAATGTTCAAAATGAGACTTAAAACATTATTTGAGTAAGACTTCAAATTCAACAACTGAACTGAAGAGGGCCACTCCAGGCACTCTGATTTTTTAAATGCCAAAAATTGTTTTTTTAAAAGCTTTTATGTAAAAGCTAGCGCTAGGGCCGGCGCCATGGCTTACTGGGTTAATCCTCCGCCTGCAGTGCCGGCATCCCATATGGACGCCGGGTTCTAGTCCCGTTTGCTCCTCTTCCAGTCCAGCTCTCTGCTGTGGCCGGGAGTGCAGTGGAGGATGGCCCAAGTGCTTGGGCCCTGCACCCCATGGGAGACCAGGAGGAAGCACCTGGCTCCTGGCTTTGGATGGGCACAGCGCCGGCTGTAGTGGCCATTTTGGGGGGTGAAGCAACGGAAGGAAAACCTTTCTCTCTGTCTCGCTCTTTCACTAACTCTACCTGTCAAATAAAAGAAAGGAGAGAGAGCTAGCACTGTCACCTCTCTCTTTCTCTCTCCTTCCCTCTCTCCGTCCCTCTCCCCCTTCTCTCCTGCCATTCAAATGAATCAGTAATTCTTTTTAATTCAGCTTTTATTGAGGCTTTTCTGTTTACAGTTGGTATCTCAAGTCTCCACAGTGCGGCTTCACCACACTGCCTGTTTGGGGTCAGAGGTGTGATGGGGCCGTGAGCTCTGTCCCTTAGGGTCTTGCTGAAGCTCAGCGAACTCGCTGCTGCTCCCTGGGGAGTGACAGCGTGTGCTCGGTGTACACAGTGCTAAGGAGAGTACCTCATGCTCCCCTCAATGCGCAGAGCCGAGTCCGCGTTCTGAAATTCCTCTGCATGTACAGCGATAGAATAATACACCGGCGGGGGGCAGAGACGTGGGCTCTGTCTCCAAAAGGACTGCAGAATTTTGACGACCCAAGCAGAACACAAAACCCCGAAACACAGTAAACTGAAGTAACTAGAGACTCGGCAGCGGGGCGCGCGGCCAGCGGAGCAGAGCCGCGGTCACGTTTCTTCTCTGCAAGCGGCCAGGGGTGGTGGTCTCGGGGCGCCGTTTCGTTCCCCTAACCTGAGGGCAGCGGCGAAGGGCCAGGCCGGAGCGGGCAGGGCCTCCCTGCAGCAGTCGGGCGCACCACCCTGGGCTGGGCGGGAAGCAGCAGCAGCGGCCTGACCCAGGAGCCAGCACGCGGTGTCCTTGCGCCTGACCTGACCCAGGAGCCAGCACGCGGTGTCCTTGCGCCTGACCTGACCCGCGATCCGGCACGCAGTGCCCCTGCGCCTGACCCACGAGCCGGCACGCGGTGCCCCTGCACCTGACCTGACCCGCGAGCCGGCACGCGGTGCCCCTGCGCCTGACCCACGAGCCGGCACGCGGTGCCCCTGCACCTGACCTGACCCGCGAGCCGTCACGCGGTGCCCCTGCGCCTGACCCACGAGCCGGCACGCGGTGCCCCTGCGCCTGACCCACGAGCCGGCACGCGGTGCCCCTGCGCCTGACCTGACCCGACCTGCGCTCCGGCACGCGGTGCCCCTGCGCCTGACCTGACCCGCGCTCCGGCACGCGGTGCCCCTGCGTCTGACCCGCGATCCGGCACGCGGTGCCCCTGCGCCTGATCCACGAGCCGGCACGCGGTGCCCCTGCGCCTGACCTGACCCGACCTGCGCTCCGGCACGCGGTGCCCCTGCGTCTGACCCGCGCTCCGGCACGCGGTGCCCCTGCGTCTGACCCGCGATCCGGCACGTGGTGCCCCTGCACCTGACCTGACCCGCGCTCCGGCACGCGGTGCCCCTGCGCCGTCACCGGACAGCACTCGAGGGCGCGCAGCGCTCCTGCGTAACGCAAAGGCCCGCAGGAGCAGGCCGCGGGGCGGAGCCGCTGGGTCACGCGGGGGTCCTTCCGCCGTCCACGGCCCGCGCTGCTCCTGCTCCCCCGCCGCTCTCCCCAGCGCCTCCCGCACGCGTGGGCCCAGTCACGCCGCCGTCCCGCGCTGGGTGCCGCTGCTCCGCTCGGCCCGCTCCCGGGTGACCGCGTGTTCGTCGGGGGACGGGCGTGTGCGGGGCCACGCGGTCACTTGGTCACGCTGTCGCCTTGGGAGACCGGGGAGCTGTGGTGACGGGCCGAGGGCGCCCAGCTGTGGTGGACGCCGCTCTCAGCCGCCACCAGCGGGCCTCACGCAGGTCCGCTCCGTCCATCCAGGCTGAAGTGTCCCCGCGCAGCCCACGGAGGACTTGGGCTGGGCTTCGAACCGCGGTGCCGCTCGGTGCCCCCTGTTGTGTGGACCCAGAGGCCACACAGGGCTCACCTCACCCTCCCCTGGGCTCTGGGCTCCCCCCTGGCCTAGCCCGGCCTCGGCAGGTGTATGGGGAGTGACAGGGGACATGGGCGACCCTCTGTCTGTCTGTCTCTCTCTGCCTCTCAAATACTATTACAACAACAACTACTCCTACTACTACTACTACAACTCCTCCTCCTCCTCCTCCTCCTACTACTACAACTCCTCCTCCTACTACTACTACTACAACTCCTCCTCCTCCTCCTCCTACTACTACAACTCCTCCTCCTCCTCCTACTACTACTACAACTCCTCCTCCTCCTACTACTACTACAACTCCTCCTCCTCCTACTACTACTACTACAACTCCTCCTCCTCCTCCTCCTACTACAACTCCTCCTCCTCCTCCTCCTACTACTACAACTCCTCCTCCTCCTCCTACTACTACTACAACTCCTCCTCCTCCTCCTCCTCCTACTACTACTACAACTCCTCCTGCTCCTACTACTACTACTACAACTCCTCCTCCTCCTACTACTACTACAACTACTCCTCCTCCTCCTCCTACTACAACTCCTCCTCCTCCTCCTCCTACTACAACTCCTCCTCCTCCTCCTCCTACTACTACAACTCCTCCTCCTCCTATTACTACTACTACAACTCCTCCTCCTCCTCCTACTACTACTACAACTCCTCCTGCTCCTACTACTACTACTACAACTCCTCCTCCTACTACTACTACTACTACAACTCCTCCTCCTCCTACTACTACTACTACAACTCCTCCTCCTCCTACTACTACTACTACAACTCCTCCTCCTCCTCCTCCTACTACTACTACAACTCCTCCTCCTCCTCCTACAACTCCTCCTCCTCCTCCTCCTACTACTACAACTCCTCCTCCTCCTCCTCCTCCTACTACAACTCCTCCTCCTCCTCCTCCTCCTACTACTACTACTACAACTACTCCTCCTCCTCCTACTACTACTACAACTCCTCCTCCTCCTCCTACTACTACTACAACTCCTCCTCCTCCTACTACTACTACTACAACTCCTCCTCCTCCTCCTACTACTACTACAACTACTCCTCCTCCTACTACTACTACAACAACTCCTCCTCCTACTACTACTACTACTACAACTACTCCTCCTCCTCCTACTACTACTACAACTACTCCTCCTCCTACTACTACTACTACAACTACTCCTCCTCCTACTACTACTACTACAACTCCTCCTCCTCCTCCTACTACTACTACAACTACTCCTCCTCCTACTACTACTACTACAACTACTCCTCCTCCTCCTACTACTACTACAACTCCTCCTCCTCCTACTACTACTACTACAACTACTCCTCCTCCTACTACTACTACAACAACTCCTCCTACTACTACTACTACTACAACTCCTCCTCCTCCTATTACTACTACTACAACTCCTCCTCCTACTACTACTACTACAACTCCTCCTCCTCCTACTACTACTACAACTCCTCCTCCTCCTCCTCCTACTACTACTACAACTCCTCCTCCTCCTACTACTACTACTACAACTCCTCCTCCTCCTACTACTACTACTACAACTCCTCCTCCTCCTCCTCCTACTACTACAACAACTCCTCCTCCTCCTACTACTACTACAACTCCTCCTCCTCCTACTACTACTACAACTCCTCCTCCTACTACTACTACTATCACTATCTCTCTCTCTGCCCCTCAGATACTACTACTACCACTACCACCACCACGCACTTAGCTGGTCCGCTGCCCCGACAGAAGTCGATGCCTGTGTTGGCTTTATTAACGAGGAGTGAATGTTCCTGTCAGCCTTCCTCTGTAAGAAGCACTTTGCTGCCTCCGACCCTCAGGGCGCCCCTAACCACAATCTAACTGCTGTAACTTCGATGTGCAAGAGATGGTAATAGCGAGGCTGTGGGCCCCAATGTTAGCAGCGCCTCGCCTTGGACATGACAGACCGCCCCCACGACTCCTGTGGTGTCACGTGGGCGATTACCATCACCACTAAAAACCAGAAAAACTACCTTTTAAAAACGTTGGAAAAGTTCACAGTATTTTGCTGACCTTGACTTTGGATTAATAGCATCGGCTTTTTATCTCAAACTGTATACTTTTAAAAAGCCTTTATTTCTAGTACAAGTTATGTTATGCATGTGACCAGTAGGGTTTGTGTCACCTAAAGTTGTTACATGTAGTTCCTCAGGAAAACCAGTGTGCCTGTCGCTCCACGCCCATGACTCGTGCAGGCAGGGCAGGCAGGGCAGCTCAACAGGAGATGCAGGTGCTGTGAGACCAGGTATCGCAGGGAGCCAAGTGCTCATCAAAGTCTCTCACATTACTCGAGCCAGCCCTTCATAGTCTCCTCCTATTGTGGCATTTCAGAGTAAGATATTTTTGAAACACTTGAATTCATAGAGAGAATCTGAATAGTTTTCTAAATGTCAATGAAATGCCATTTCTTCATGCTTGAACAACTCAAAATTGGCTAAAGTGCTTCTCTTTAAACTTCTGAAACATTTTTTATCTAAATTCTAAGAAAAATCACAATAGGTTTTAGCTTCAAATGTGAGAATATTGTAAATGTCAAGGTGGATAAATTTCAAAATTAATTTTATAGTCATTTTTTTCATCATTGTTAAACTGTGCTATATTTTTCAAAGTAAATTTTACTGCAAACACTCATTTAAGTCAAGATTCTGCTGAGTTGCTCTTCTAAAGTCTGGAATTTAGTTTCATATGCACTAATATATGTATATATGCATAGAAAGATGAATATATATGCTTAATGTCTCCAGAAGTTGAGAACTTGTTATATCAAAGACACTCTATTATATAAAATACAGATTACATTTTGGCACACAGGTTTAAAACTATTAAAAAGAAAAAAAGCTGTGCTTGATTCTACTCCTTTATTGTAGGGATTTACATGCACATAATGTCAGGATCTATGAAGTATTTAGATAAGTTTATCCTCCATGTACTCACAAAACCAAGGCATGGTAGTCTTATGTCTGAAAGGAAAACAAACAGATCTGTGTATGGTTGTGAAAACTTAGACTGTTAACAACCTTGGTAACAGAGAAAAGCACAGGAATGTGCCGCTCCCAGCAGTGATTCCCAAGACGATGCGCTGATAGCCGCGGTTGAGTGCATGTGTACCCCAGCAGCACTGTAGCTTACTCGGCTCTGTCCTCTCAGGATGGCCATGTCCTCAGACGTCCACTGCAGGCAAGGTCAAGAGCAGGCACACAGCGGGGACCAGGCACAGCTAGGAGCAGGTGCCCTGCCCTGCCCCCTCTTTAGTTCTTGAGCAATTAAACCAAATATATACTTTTTAAAAAGAATGTAGAATTGTTGTGCAAACTGGCATGTTTTCACCAATTGTGTGTAGCAGTTTTCCAAGGTTGGAAAAATAAGATAGACTTCACTGTGATTTTGGATACTTTCAAAGCAGAATGGTGGCATGAACATATTTAAAATCAGCTATGTTTTTAATATGCCAGAAAGTTTTTGTTTAATTTTCCTCTTGTAGGAATAGGAACAATATGCGTATCCATTGAACAGCAATTGATTTCTAGACTTCAGTCTTAGAGAAATTCTGAAAACGTTGCCAAGAGAGAGTATTTGGTACAGCCATGTTGTACTTAATGAAAAATAGACCCAACTACAGATGTAGTTCACACAGGAAAATTTGAATAGTGATACCATGTGGTTTATGTAGTTTAATCATATTTTTGCAAAAACTGAAATAAAGATACCTGTGAGATATATTTATATTAAATGTATGTCAAGATTTATTTAATTAGTAAGTTCTGGTTGAAAATGAGAGTTTATTATTTAAATTTGCCATGAAAATTTAAAAAATAAAAATAAAAATCACCTTTTATTACAGATTCGGGTAGAGACAGTCCGTGTCACCCATCACATTGACATTTCTCTCATTATTCATTACCTTTCTATTCCTTATGTTTGCAAACTTCTTAAAAATGGCACTTTATTGTCATTAAATTCAAAGATTTTATCCCTTAAAATATATTGCTGTGCTGTTTTCAAGTAAATAATAAAAATCTTTATTTTCATTTTAATTACAATGTATAGAATTTTAATTTGAATGTATTCCATGCTATGATTAATGCCTCAGAAATTCAAATAAGGCTCTTTTGCAAAGCATCCATAGTTATGTAATTTTGTAATCCAGGAACAACATAAAAATAAAAACCTTCCATATGTATATTGGCAGGCTCATTCAATTCTTTCAGGTATCTGTATGTGGAATTTCTGAGCCAACATAGTAATGTTTTCCCTTGGGGTATTATATATTGACATGATATTTATTTTTTAATTTATGAGAAGTTTGAATTATTCTACACATTTTTTCTGATCACTTCTTTGCCTTTATATTTTAGGTGTATAGAGATGCAGCTTTAGATAATAATTACATATTTGTTTATATTTTGTTATATAGTATATGAATTTATTAATATTTTTATTTGAAAGATAGAGAACTCCCATCTGTGCTCATCCACTGGGTCACTCCCCAAATGCCTGCAAAGGACTGCAGCTGGAGTCACAGCTGGGAGGCAGGGAGTCCTTGAGAGTCTCCCACGTGGTGGCCGGAACTCCCAATCTGAGCCACCATACGCATTTCTATGCTCTGCTATTGCACACTATAGGTTCCTATTTGCTTGCTGGGCCACATTTTGCTTCTGCTCACCATTATGGTGGTGAGGTATACTCCATTTGAAACGTGCACGGGGCTGGTGCTGAGGCACAGCAGATTAACGCCCTGGCCTGAAGCGCCAGCATCCCATATGGGCACTGGTTCAAGACCTGGCTGCTCCACTTCCAATCCAGCTCTCTGCTATGGCCGGGGAAAGCAGCAGAAGATGGCTCAAGTCCTTGGGCCCCTGCACCCGTATGGGAGACCTAGAAGAAGTTCCTGGCTCCTGGCTTCAGATTGGCACAGCTGCGGCTGTAGTGGCCAATTGAAGAGTTAACCATCAGTCTTCCATCTGAAGACCTCTCTGTCTTCTCTCTCTCTCTCTCTCTCTCTCTGCCTCTCCTTCTCACTCTGTGTAACTCTGACTTTCAAATACATAAATAAATCTTTAAAAAGAAAGAAACGTGCTACTTGAAGTTAATTTTAATATTCTATTTAATAATTTGCTATTTCCTTATCCATTGGCCTCATTTTAAAATTTTGAACATCACATCTATGATTATGTTTCTTAGAGGATTCTGATACACAGGAGGACAGGCCAGAAAGAGGGAGCTACTGGACCACTGATGGGCAGCTGGGCTTGGCCTGCAAACTGTCTCCAGTCTTCAGCAGCATGTGCACATAGTCTGGGAATAACCCATCAGAAATGTTTATAGCAACCTGACAAAATAAATGTGTGGATTTTTAATATAAAAACATTTTGATGATGAGTATTTGCTTTTCGATTTCTAATACTATTTCATTAAATTTTATTGAAACAATTGCTTATGAGATGCTGGTAATGAAAATGACCCTTTTCTCAGTTAATTTGAGAATAGTGCTCAAATCACATATCTAGAATGGAATTGCAATTTTATAAGATGTGTCCACTTCAAATTTAGTATATGGCAAATGCTCATCTTCCAAGATATTCATAAAAATTACTACCTCTGCAAACTCTGTAAAACAGAGTTCTTGTTTCATATTTTCACAAGACATAATAATGTCATTCTCTGAATTTTTGAAAAATGTGAGACTGTGAAATGCTGACATGCGTTTAAGTTTCCCTGCAGTATTTTATGCTCGTCTGTTCACGTTTGTTGTGATTGGTATTGCCTTTCAAGTTTTTCACCATTTGTCTATTGATTTACTTGCAAAATGCAATTTACTAATGGCTTTTGATTAATATGGATTGTTCTGTTAGAAAGTTGTAATTATTTATACTCTGACCCTGAGTACCTAACTCCCAAATCAGAACCCAAATTAATTAGTGTCAAACATTTGGGGTTTTTATAGGAAATAAAACATGATGAATCATGCTGCACTATGGGACCCCAGATCTGGAGGCTCCAGATCTGGGATTAACCAACTCTGACTGAAAATGTGGTTAAGGCTTGGATGGCTGTGTCTCTAACTGAACACATGAGACTTAAACAATGACGTTCAACACGCATTGACGCAGCATTCGTACCATCCCGGGCGGGAGCAGTCCTGTGGGCTGATGTAAAGACATGGAGGGTTGACATAGGTTCTGATTCTGCACCTTTTCATGAACGTCCTTAACACCCTAGACTGTGATGGCTGAGAGCCCTGCAACCAACCCACTGCTGGTGCCAGGAACAATCGCCACATAATATAATGTTGTGTGTCAAAATTCTCATTTATTATTGACTGATTTATCTTAGTGAACATGCTTATAAAATGTTCCTCTTATGTTATATTTTTCTTTTATAAATTATAGGCTCATAACACTTAAGGTTAACATTTGAGTTACATATTTTTCTAATTTTATTTTACAAATAAACTGTGGGTATTATTAAGCATTGCTTTAAATTCTATAATGCACATTTACCCAGCTAGTCATTTATCTTTTTACATTACTCAGAAAGAGTACTAGTTTAAAGTTAGAAATTTTACAACCTATATCATTGTATTGATTTTTATTTCTAAGCTTAAAACATCTTTCCAACTTCTAGGATTACAAAATAGGGGGCAAGCTTTGATCTTTGGAAATTTCAGCTTATTTATATATTCACTCTTAATGCAGTTGAGTTTTTTCTGACTATTAGGCTCACAGCATGGAGGGGCTCTCGAGAGCTGCTGATAAAAGCTGTGCCATGGCTTAGCTTACAACTTGCGTGGTACTGGACTACCCCTGGCATATTGTCTTCACCACTCCATAATGGAGATACGTTGTTACACAGCATGGGGAAATTCCATCTCCTCTTCTTCAAGCTTTGGTTGTCTAGGATTTTTCACAACGTCATATTAATTTTAGGATTGCTCTATTTATTTTGTATAAAGCTTTTATTTAAAGAATATAAATTTCCAAAGTACAGCTTATGGATTACAATGGCTCCCCCCCATAACTTCCCTCCCACCTGCAACCTTCCCCTTTCCCACTCCCTCTCCCCTTCCATTCACATCAAGATTCATTTTCAATTCTCTTTATAGACAGAAGATCAGTTTAGTACATATTACGTAAAGATTTCAACAGTTTGCCCTCACATAGCAACAAAAAATGAAAAATACTGTTGGAGTACTAGTTATAGTATTAATTCACAATGTACAGCACATTAAGGACAGAGATCCTACATGATATATTTTTTTAAAATTGATTAATTTTCTATGCAATTTCCAATTTAACACCAAGTTTTTTAAATCATTTTCAATTATCTTTATATACAGAAGATCGATTCAGTATATACTAAGTAAAGATTTCATCAGTTTGAACCCACACAGAAACACAAAGTGTAAAATACTGTTTCAGTACTAGTTATAGCATTACTTCACATTGGACAACACATTAAGGACAGATCCCACATGAGACGTAAGTACACAGTGACTCCTGAAGTTGATTTAACAATTTGACACTCTTGTTTATGGCGTCAGTAATCTCCCTAGGCTCTAGTCATGAGTTGCCCAGGCTATGGAAGCTCTATTTCTTTAAAAAAAAAAAGTCATTGGGATTCTGATATGAATTTCATCAAGTCTATAATCACTTTGGGTAACATGGGCATTTTTTTTATATAAAGCTTTTATTTAAAGAATATAAATTTCCAAAGAACAGCTTATGGATCACAATGGCTCCCCCCCCCACAACCTCCCTCCCTCCCCCTACCCTCCCCTCTCCCGCTCCCTCCCGCCCTCCGCCCACATCAAGATTCATTTTCAATTCTCTTTATACACAGAAGATCAATTTAGTACATATTACATCTGTAACATGGGCATTTTAACAATGTTAAGCCTTCTAAGTTCTAACAGTTTCTGTTTGTATTTTTAGGGTTTATCTATAATATCTTGTCATTTGCAAAGAAAAAATATCTTTTATTTCCTTTATGACTTAACAGCTTTTTTCACTATTTACCTGATTGCTCAGGTTAGGACTTCCAGTACCATGGTGAATAGACTTGGTGAGAGCAGGCACCATTGCCTCATCTCTGACCAAAGAAAGGTTTTTGGGTTTCTGTTACTCTGGTATGTATGCTTTTCATATGCAGCCTTTAGAAATGTGGTTTTGATTTGCATTTCCCCATGGCTCCTGATCCTGAGCATTTTTTCATGTCTGTTGATCTTTTGGCTGTTTGGATTTCATCTTTTGAAAAATGTCAGTTTAAGTCCTTTGCCCATCTCTTAACTGGGTTGTTTGTTTTGTTGTTGTGGAGTTTCTTGATCTCTTTGTATATTCTGGTTATTAATCTTTTATTAGTTGCACAGTTTGCAAATAATTTCTCTATTTTGTCAGTTGCCTCTTCAATTTCCTGAATGTTTCTTTTGCTGTACAGAAATTTCTCATTTTGATGTAATACCATTTGTTAGTTTTTGCTTTGACTACCTGTGCCTCTGGATCTTTTCCAAGAACTCTTTGCCTGTGCCAATGTCTTGCAGGGTTTCCCTAATGTTCTCTAATAATTTGATGGTGTTGGATCATAGATTTAGATCTTTAATCCATTTTGAGTGGATTTTTGTGTAAGGTAAGGTAGTGGTCTTGATTCATGATTCTGCATGTGGAAATCCAGTTTTCCCAGCAACATTTGTTGAAGAGACTGTTCTTGTTCCAGGGATTGGTTTTAGCTCATTGGTCAACTATAAGTTGGTTGTACATGCTTGGATTGATTTCTGACATTTCTATTCTGTTCTATTGGTCCATCCATCTGTTTTGTGCCAGTACCAGGCTGTTTGAATTATAACTGCCTTGTAATATGTCTTGAAATCTGGTATTGTTATACCTCCAGCTTTGTTTTTGTGGTATAAGATTGCTTTAGCCATTCAATGTCTCCTATGAATTTCAGCATCATTTTATATAGGTCTGAGAAGAATGTGTGTGGTATTTTTAATGGTGTCTTATTGAATCTGTAAATTGCTTTATTGAAAATGCACATTATGACATTGATTCTTTTTTTAATACTTATTTTATTTATTTGAAAGACAGAGTTAAAGAGAGAGCTAGAGACACAGAGAGGTCTTCCATCCACTGGTTCACTCCCCAGATGGCTGCGATGGCCAGAGTTGTGTCAATGTAAAGCCAGGAGCCAGGAGCTTCCTCCAGATCTCCCACATGGATGCAGGGGCCCAAGGATTTGGGCCATCTTCCACTGCTATCCCAGGCCACAGCAGAGAGCTGGATCAGAAGAGGGGCAACCAGGACTAGAACCGGTGCCCATATGGGATACCGGCACGTCAGGCCAGGGCTTTTAACCCACTTTGCCACAGTGCCGGCCCCAATGATATTGATTCTTGCAATCCATGAACATGGAAGACTTTTCCATTTTTGTGTGTGTCTTCTGTTTCTATCTTTAATGTTTTGTAATTCTCATCATAGAGATTTTTTATTTCCTTGGTTTAATTTATTCCTAATTATTTGATTTTTTTGTAGGTTTGTTAATGGGATTGATCTTAGAAGCTAAATCTCAGCCTTGGCATTGATTGTTGTTGATTTTTGTGTATTAATTTTATACCCTGCTACTTTACCCAGTCTCTTCTATGAGTTCTAATAGTCTCTAGATGAAGTCTTTTTGATCTCCTATATACAGAATCATGTCATCTGCAAATAGGGATAGTTGGACTTCCTCCTGGCCAATTTGTATCCTTTCATTTCTTTTTCTTGCTTAATGGATCTCTCTAAGATTTCCAGGACTATTTTGAATAACAGTGGTGAGAGTGGGCATCCTTGTCTGGTACTGGATCTCAGTGGCAGTGCTTCCAGGTTTACCCATTCAACAGAACAATACTTCTATGTAATTTTATGATCAATTTTTTTGAATTCCATTTCTGGCATTTCTTCAATCTCATCATCTTCACCAACTAATATTGAAGTGTTTTGTTCTTTTGTGGGCATCATGTTATCTTCCTTATTCTTGTTCCTTGAATTAGTGCATTTGTTATTTGGTGTTTGTGGAGATACTTATTGGTTTCTTTTTTGTTTATTTGCTGTCATAGCTTTTATCTTTGTATAATTCCTCTTTAGATAAGTGGAGTGTCTGCTTTCAGTGAGTATATAGAGGCGTGTGGTGGATGTGGCCAGGGAGCTCTGTTCAGTTATCAAAAATGAAGGGCCTGTCTAAGGTGACACACCCAGGTTTGGTGTGATAAATCTCCTCTTTTATTTATCAGAAGGGAGGTTTATTCTGCTTAGCTGTGCCCCTCTCCTTAAAGGAGACCAGTGCCTGAGCGCTAGCCCCAGTTGGTATAATATTCATGCACTGTGCCCCAGGGACCACACAAAGGATCTGTGCAGTCCTCAGTGTAAGCTCAGGTTCCCCAGCAATGTCCCTCGCCAGGTAACCAGGAAGCCCTGAGTGTGTGGAGTCTCCCACAGTGACTGCCCAAAGTCCCAGCCACACTGTGAGTCCTCTCACACAGCCTCAGTTTTTTCACAGTCCTGGCACACAAGCCTCCCACCAGAGTCAGAAGGCTCCACTAGGCTGGTTGCTGGGCATGTACACAAGTTGGTATAGCTGTTATGTATGTACAAAATGGGACCTTCTCCATTAGCTTATTACAGGACACCATGGTAAGGTGATCAGAGAGAGAGAAAGACTTGTCCTCTCCTTTTTTGCTTTTTATCCTCTAGCTTGGCAGGTACATATGCCCCATGGTGCTCCAGGCCGGGTTCCCTCGAGACTCTTCCTGCCATTTTATCTCCTGTGGTTTGGGCTGCTGCAGTCTGGTCTCACCTCACTCTCCAGTGCTGGTGTGTAGGCTCTCAGCCTTTGGGGTCCTGAGTTGTGGGTGTCCACGCCCTCCACAAAGGTTCACTGTGCCCTTCTAATTTGAGTAGAGTTTCCTCTGCCCTTTTCTCTTAACTCTCCTCTGAGACTGCACTCTCTCCACTTTTTACACTACCTTCTCCTACGCTAGAGCAGTAAGCTGCCTCCCTACGCTGCCATCTTGGAAGCTCCCAGCAGTTTTCACCACTAGGTTAAACACCTGTTCCTTTTAGAATGTTTTAACTATTAGTTCAAAACTGGTTATTGCTTTGTTCATATTTTTAATTTCTTCATGTCTTACTTTTGGCAGATTGCATATTTGAAGAATTTTTTTTGTTTTTAGGTTATTCATTTTTCAGCATATACTTTTCATATTAATCTCTTATAGTTTTACATGTTTGTAATGTTTCCTCTATCAATTTTCATTTTAATATTCTCTTTTCTTAGCCTGGCTAGATGTTTATCAACTTGGTGTATATTTTCAAAAACAACTTCATTTTTATTAATTGATTACTTTTCCATTGCTTATTTCTACTTATAAATTTAGAGAGTCCACAGTCAAGCTATACACATAAAATCAACTGATCTTCAACAAGCATTTTAGAATACATAATCGAAAAAAGGTGGTTTTTCTCATAAATATTGATGGGAAAACTTGACATTCATGCACAAGAAACCTGAATTTAGACCCTAATCATACACAATACACATAAATCAACCCAGAATGGAATAAATACCTAAATAAATGTTCAAGTCTATAAAACTTCTAAAATATAACTTAGGGAGAAAATTCCATGACATTGGCCTTTGCAATGGTTTCTTGGATATGATGCTAATAATACAAGTAAAACAGACAAGTAGGACTGCGTCAAAGTGAAATTTTTCTATACAGCAAAGCGAGCAGAATAGAGAGAAGTCAACCTTCCCAATGGGAGGACATGCTTGTCAAGCAACTGTCTGATATGGGGCTAATATCCACATGTATGAAATGTCCCTGCAACTCAGTAGTTAAATTAAAACTAAAATAACCCAGGTGAAAATGGACACAGGCAGCTCTGAATCTTGTGGACATTTGGAAATGAGTCAGCACATAGGAGATCTTTGTCTCTCTGCCTTTCAAATAAAGGTTTTAAAATATATTTTTAAAAAATGAAAAAAGGACTAAAATAGGTAGTTTTTCACAGAAGGCATACAGTTCTTACTTGATATATCAAACAGATGTTCAATATCACTAATTATCAGGGAAATGCAAGTTAACAATCACAGTGAGCTATCACCTCACATCTGTTAGAATGGCTTATCAAAAAGAAAATACTAAATTTTGATAAGGATATGGATAAGTTGAATCTCTTGTCCCATAGGTTGATGATGCACAATTGTGCACTGTTATGGAAAATAGTATGGGGGTTTCCCCGAATTAAAAATAGAATTACTATATGTTATGGAAGTTTCCCTTCTTAACGATATTATCAAAAGGATTGAAAATCATGATCTCCAAAAGGTATCTGCACTCACGTGTTCAATGAGACGTTCTTCACAGCATCCAAGTGATGAAAACATCTTGAATTTCCATTATGGATAAATGGATTTAAAATTTGTAGTATCAATATACAATGGAATAATCGTCAACTAAAAAGAGGAAAATATTGTGGTGGGCAGCAATGAGGTTGGACCTACCTGGAGGATGGTTTGCTAAGTGAAGTGAGCAATCCAAGGGGACAGATATTCCGTGATCCCACTTATGCCAGGCTTCCAAAACAAATTTGTGAAAGAGGAAAGTTGGTTGTGAGGGGCTGACAGAGGAGAAAATGATGAGCTGCTGTTCGAAGGATATGAAATTTCAGTTATGCAAGATTAGTAAATCCACTGGAGACCTGCTAAGACTTTACAACCTTCTTTAATAACAGTTCACTATGCCCTTGAAATTGTGTTTAGAAAAAAGACTGTATTACCTGGTGAATGCATCTTCAATACCATTTTCTGTTTTGGGGAAAGACTTTTGAGTTAGTTTCTTGGTTTCTCCAACACAGAGTCAAAAGTGCAATTCTAAAACTCTGAGTACCGTCTCTTCATTCTCATTTGGGAGCAGGGCATTGTCCCCTCCTTCCCAGAGTCAGCACACAGCAGATGAGAATGCTACACACGGAAGGCAGAAGAAGCCTTGATGTTTCTTAGAGTGCAACGGCATTGAAAATAGTTGTTGGGAAAGTATTCTCTTTCTGAAATAGTGATGAGAATGCAGAAGAGCTGTTATCTGGAAATAATAACTTACATACTGAGTAAACTTCTCTGTCTCCAAATAACTGGAAAACATGTTTCTTCAGAAGCTCTCTGATCATTCTAAGCTGACTCACAGGAACTACAGTGCATGTTCTTGTCAGGCAATGGGAGGAGAGTGTTGTTTCTCTAATTTAGGGAATAGCCCAATATTATGATGAAAATAATTCTAATCATATAAATAAATGATCAAGATTCCAGATAGCTTATAATTATGGTGGTCAAAGTCATAAGTTCTCATAATAAAAGGTTGCATTAACCAAAGAGCCACACCCATGAGTTTAACTATAGGATGTCAAGATGCATTAAGTGCATTGTAAATAAAAGCGAAATGCACAAATCTGAGATGAGAGTTGAACTGCAACAGTGCACTCATGATAATTTGCATCAGTAAGAACACTGGTGAAGATATAAAATACTTGAATTAGACTATCAATCAATTTGGGTACTTGTACAGAAGATTCTACAAAAAAGAAACTTAATACTCATTTTTGAATGTACATGAAATAACCACAAAATAGAATGCATTTAGAATCTTAAGGCAATTCTGAATATATATAAATGAATTAGATACATAAAATATGTGTTCTTTGACCACAATAAGATTAAACTAAATACCAATAACAGAAAATGATCTTTACAATTAAAGAAGTCATAAAATGACACATTTTTGGTATGGCGCATTCATGGAAATTCTCAAATTTATTTTTAATTTCCCCCAGAACCCCGTTTTCATGTATTTCCATATCTGTAGAGTAACCATGAAGCTGCCTTCCTTTATATGCTATAGGTGATTTGTGACCATCCCTTCTCCCTAACTTGGTGAGGTGGCTTCTCGGAATACTTTTTAAAACATTTTTAAAATCATATGTAAATCTCCCCCAATGTAATTTGTGGTAACTCACACACAATGTTGCAACTCACATATCTAGAATTTCTTAGTTTAATTTTCTCATTGAATTCTCGGTTGACCCATACTAGAAATGTGTTATTTTATGACAAAAGACTAGTATCTCAGAGTCCTAAAGAACAATTCTCAAAATGAATGAGAAAACCAAAAAACAATTCAGTTAAAAAGCAGTCAAAAATATGAACATAAATTTTACAGAGGAAGAAACAATGATGCCAATGGTTCATGAAAAGATCTTACTTCATTCTCCATTAGGGAGGTGTGAATTCAAACACATGGAGACCCATCAGAGTGCCTAAAATAATAAAATAGTGAGAGGAATTCCAGAGAGGAATCCTAAGAACTGAAAGTTCATTCATTGCTGATGAGGAGGTAAGTGCAATACACTAAGCAAAATGATTAGGGAGTTACAAAAAATCAAAACACTAAGCATGAAGCAACCATAACATAGCCATTGCAATGCTGGCCATTTATCCAGGAGAAATAAAAACTTACACTCACTCAGGTTTGGAGTATAGAAATTAGAAGCCTCCTAAAGGTCAGTGCACTTGAAAGTACTTGAGGAGAGAAGTCAGGAAAGAAGCAGAAAGCAAAAAGCTAAAGGTTGTGAATTTTCCAGAATCGATTTCAGATAGACATTCTAAGATCTAGAAAGCAGAATGTGTGTAAGATGAGGCTAAAGAAAACGCACAAGCATGGATTCATGCTTAAACAATGAGTCTTCCTAGCAGGCTCCTTAGGGTCTCCCCACAATATTTATCAGAACTTCATCTTTCCTGTGACTCGGGTAAAAAAATTTTACATTCGTCTTTGTGGATGATCTTTCCACACCCCATTCAAGCTGTTGTCAAATGTTTTTTCCCTATAGCACACATCCCTTTAGACATGAGAGGTCGCCTGACTCATTGAGATTTCATGCCCACATTGTGCAGTGTTCACCTCCACACTCACTGCTGACTTTCCAGCATTTAATGTATGGTAGGCAGTCAGGAAGTCCTGCATTCGTTCTGGATGTACTGACCTGTACTTTCTCCCATCAAAATGCTGTTTATGGGGCAGTGGCTGCCTCAGCTCCCTGCTAATGCTCCCTGGAAGGCAGAAGATAATGGCTCAATCACTTGAACCCTCGTCACCCCAGTGGAAGACCTAGTGGAGTTCCTGGTTCTTAGTTTTCGCCTGGTCTAGCCCAATTGTTCCAAACATTTGGGGAATGAAACTGTAGATAGAAGATCTCTCTCTTTCCCTGTCTCCCCCACCCCACACCCCAAGGTTCTGCCTTACACATAAAGAAATATCTTTACCAAAAAACATTTTGTTTATGATACTACAGAGCGAATAACTCATTTTCAGCTCTATGGAGCATGCCAATGTGAAACTATGCTTATTTTCATCTCAGTGGACACTTGCTTTGTTGTTGTCAATACCAATGACAGTGTCTTCATGCTAAAAAGCTTGTGTTACAGGGTACAATTCATAAAGTGTTTGTGGTTTATTTCTAAGCCAACTGTCGTCTCTGTTTAAAGTTTCTACTCTAACTATAGCATTCAATTGGCTGCCCATAAACAACCCGCCATCTTTATGTGGGTGCTGTGGGCCAGGTTAAAAGTCAACCTACTTGCTACTTTTCTGACAAACATTAGGGATATTTTTAAATCCAAGCCATGTAAATCAAAGCTTTGGCCAAACCCTGTGTTTCCGGAAGTCACATTTCTGCCACGAGGCTGATGGCGGGCTGTGCTGATATATCTGCATCTCTAAGTTTCCGGCCTCTGTCTCTGTCGCCGGGGACGAAGGCGGAGCTGTGATTTCCCACTTTCCATTAAACCTTCTCTGATGATTTGGAGGCCAGTGCCACTCGCAAACCGCCGGAGACAGCCGTGGAGCTGAAGAAATACAATGCGACTGGACAGATCCTCCATCCAAGTTTACGGTGGTTCTGAAAGATTCCATAATTTGTCTGTGCAAATCACTGCAAGGGACTCTGTGGGTGACTCCTGGGGGAGGGCAGGCACCATGAGCTCTTGAATAAGTGTTTTGTTTTATTCTGTTTTCTCTGTGCTAACAAATCCAGTCGCTGTTCATGTCACTTCCCAACTGTAAATGTGTTTGGAAGGTTTCCCCATGTGCAGAGTTCATGATTTGACCCACAGGAGAGTACAAGACAGAGAAGACATGAATGACACACCATATTTGTGGACACTTGGGAAAGCTGGATAGAGATTGCTGCAGGATAACGCTAGTCCTTGGGGCTCCGTTTTTACTCTTCTTGGGTAGTTCTTGTGTTTTATTGGCAGATCCAAGTGGGGCTCAGAACTACTAAGTGTGTAGTCACTTCAATCTATCCAAGTGATAAGTGTCATGACTGTGTTCTAATCTTTTAAAAGGCTGCTCTGTTTTAACGTGTGCATGACCAGGAATCTTTCACATTGTGGGGAGTATTTTGGGCTGATCAAAGTCAGACATGGATTTCTAGTTATATTTGGGATTTGATGAGCAAATGGTTCCATTTACAGTTTTGAATTTTCCCAGAGGATGCATGATTGTTTCTGTATAGGGTTGACTGCTGTTTTTGAGTGGTTTTCATGTGAACAATCCCTGTTGTGAGCTTCCTGTTCACACACTGAGCCATCAACAGCAACATGTATTGGGACATAGAAATAGCAGGGTTGTAGATTAGAACAAACCAGTAAAATTACTAACTATGTACTGAGTTTTATATGCAATCTGTCCTACACAGTTTAGAGGACATTTCCAATAGGAACTAATCTTGACATATGGCCAGATATTTGTAATTTTAGTTTTACATGGACCTGTCTAGCCCTTTCTCTCATTTTATACCTGTAACTAAACAAGAGGATTGGTCTCCATCCATTGTCTTCCTTTGCTGTTTAGGAATCTCTTCATGTTCCCGCTGTGCCCTGTTGCTGAGGGCTGCACAGCTGTGGCTGAATACCACCCTTGTCCGTTCATTAATTCAGTGGGCTGCTAAGCCCGCAATCATTCCTCCAACACTAGGCATCTATCTACTCACATCTTTAAGAGTCAGACCCCGTGCTGGGTGCTGATTCTCATCAAGGCCTCCATAAACAACTTTAGCACCTTCTTTAAAATTTCCCTTTGAATTACTTCTGGAAGGCCATCCATGGGTTCATCACTCAGAGTAAAGGCAAGCCTTTGGCTACTGGTTGGTACCTGGCTAGGGAGGCATCTGCCACAGAGACAGACACGGTTGCTTTGTAGAAAGCTGGCAGAGCGTGTTCCAGCGCAGAGGTAGGTCAAGTTTACCTCAGCTTTTGTAGCATTTCTCATCTATATGTACCCATTCCTTATTTCAGTATTTCTTCAATGAATTTTTTATGTCTTTGGATCTGGTAATTTTTTAAATGTTTTTTCTGCTTGAGAATCATTTTTTATAACAGAGTAAATTTATTGGATTCATTGACTTTTGTTTTATCTTTGGAAGTAAAGTTGTGCATATTTATTAAATTCTACAAAACTTCTATGCATTATCTACCCTGTTTATTAATGGATTTTCTCCTCTCCATTAAACAATTTTCTCTGAAAGGGAATCATTTTGCTCAGATATTGGCTTCAATTTCTCAGTTGAGCTTGTCTTTTCTTCCTCCAAAACTGATTAAGCACATCTGCAAACAGATAAACCACTGAAGCATTGTTCAGTGTAGAACAGTCTAGAACATTGTTCAGTTAGAAGCATTTCCATGGAGATCTGGTACCAGACAGGGATGCCCACTCTCACCACTGCTATTCAACGTAGTTCTCAAAGCTTTGGCCAGAGCTATTAGGCAAGAAAAAGAAATTAAAGGGATACAAATTGGGAAGGAAGAACTCAAACTATCCCTCTTTGCAGATGATAAAATTCTTTATTTAGGGGACTCAAAGAACTCTACTAAGAGACTATTGGAACTCATAGAAGAGTTTGGCAAAGTAGCAGGATATAAAATCAATGCACAAATATCAACAGCCTTTGTATACACAGGCAATGCCACAGCCAAGGAAGAACTTCTAAGATCAATCCCATTCACAATAGCTACAAAAACAATCAAATACTTTGGAATAAACTTAACCAAGGACATCAAAGATCACTATGATGAAAAGTACAAAACCTTAAAGAAAGAAATAGAAGAAGATACCAAAAAAATGGAAAAATCTTCCATGCTCATGGATTGGAAGAATCAATATCATCAAAATGTCCATTCGCCCAAAAGCAATTTAAAGATTCAATGCAATACCAATCAAAATACTGAAGACATTCTTCTCAGATCTGGAAAAAATGATGCTGAAATTCATATGGAGACTCAGCAGACCTCGAATAGCTAAAGCAATCTTGTACAACAGAAACAAAGCTGGAGGCATCACAATACCAGATTTCAGGACATACTACAGGGCAGTTGTAATCAAAACAGCATGGTACTGGAACAGAAACAGATGGATAGACCAATGGAACAGAATAGAAACACCAGAAATCCACCCAAACATCTACAGCCAACTTATATTTGATCAAGGATCTAACACCAATCCCTGGAGTAAGGACAGTCTATTCAATAAATGGTGCTGGGAAAATTGGATTTCCACGTGCAGAATCATGAAGCAAGACCCCTACATTTCACCTTACACAAAAATTCACTCAACATGGATTAAAGACTTAAATATACGACCTGACACCATCAAATTATTAGAGAGCATTGGAGAAACCCTGCAAGATATAGGTACCGGCAAAGACTTCCTAGAAAAGACCCTGGAGGCACAGGCAGTCAAAGCCAAAATTAACTATTGGGATTGCATCAAGTTGAGAAGTTTTTGTACTGCAAAAGAAACAGTCAGGAGAGTGAAGAGGCAACTGACAGAATGGGAAAAAATATTTGCAAACTATGCAACAGATAAAGGTTTGATAACCAGAATCTACAAAGAGATCAAGAAACTCCACAACATCAAAACAAACAACCCACTTAAGAGATGGGCCAAGGGCCTCAATAGACATTTTTCAAAAGAGGAAATCCAAATGGCCAACAGACACATGAAAAATGTTCAAGATCACTAGCAATCAGGGAAATGCAAATCAAAACCACAATGAGGTTTCGCCTCACCCTGGTTAGAATGGCTCACATTCAGAAATCAACCAACAATAGATGCTGGAGAGGATGTGGGGAAAAAGGGACACTAACCCACTGTTGGTGGGAGTGCAAACTGGTTAAGCCACTATGGAAGTCAGTCTGGAGGTTCCTCAGAAACCTGAATATAACCCTACCATAGAACCCAGCCATACCACTCCTTGGAATTTACACAAAGGAAATTAAATTGGCAAACAAAAAAGCTGTCGGCACATTAATGTTATTGCAGCTCAATTCACAATAGCTAATACCTGGAACCAACCCAAATGCCCATCAACAGTAGACCGGAAAAAGAAATCATGGGGGCTGGTGCCACGGCTCTATAGGTTAATCCTCTGCCTTGCGGTGACGGCACACTGGGTTCTAGTCCTGGTCAGGGCGCCGGATTCTGTGCTCCTCTTCCAGGCCAGCTCTCTGCTGTGGACAGAGCTGCAGTGGAGGATGGCCCAAGTGCTTGGGCCCTGCACCCCATGGGAGACCAGGAGAAGCACCTGGCTCCTGCCATGGGATCAGCGCGTTGCACCAGCCGCAGTGCACAGGCAGCGGCAGCAATTGGAGGCTGAACCAACGGCAAAAAGGAAGACCTTTCTCTCTGTCTCTCCCTCTCACTGTCCACTCTGCCTGTCAAAAAAAAAAAAGAAAAGAAATCATGGGACATGTATTCTATAGAATACTATACAGCAGTCAAAAACAATGAAATCCGGTCATTTGCAAAAAGATGGAGGAATCTGGAAAACATTATGCTGAGTGAATTAAGCCAGTCCCAAAGGGACAAATATCATATGTTTTCTCTGATCGGCGACAACTAACTGAGCACCAAAGGGGAAACCTGTTGAAGTGAAATGCACACTATGAGAAACAGTGACTTGATCAGCTCTTGTGCTGACTGTTGTTGTACAATGTAATACTTCATCCAGTTTAGTATTTTTTTTTATCCTAGTACTAGTGGTTGAACTCTGTAATTAACACACAATTTTTCTTAGGTGTTTAAATTTTAACTGAAAAGTGATCCCTGTGAAATATAAGAGTGGGAATAAGAGAGGGAGGAGATGTACAATTTGGGACACGCTCAATCGGACTTGCCCAAATGGTGGAGTTAGAAACATGCCAGGGGATTCCAATACAATCCCATCAAGGTGGCATGTACCAAGGCCATCTCATTAGTCCAAGTGATCAATTTAAGTTCACAATTGATCACACTGATAGGTCTAAGAGTCAAAGGGATCACACAAACAAGACTAGTGTCTGCTAATGCTAACTGATAGAATCAAAAAGGGAGAGAATGATCCATCATGGGAAGTGAGATACACAGCAGACTCATAGAATGGCAGATGTCCTAAATAGCACTCTCGCCTCAGAATCAACCCTTAAGGCATTTGGATCTGGCATGGAAAGCCAAGACACTCTGGGAAAAAAACAAAAAACCCTAAATGAAATATCCCAGTGGAAAGAACGGGCCATCAAAGAAGGAGGTACCTTTCTCTGAAGGGAGGAGAGAACTTCCACTTTGGCTATGACCCTGTCTGAATAAGATTGAAATCGGCAAACTCAAAAGGTTTCCATAGCCTTGGCAACTCATGACTAGAGCCTAGGGAGATTACTGACTCCATAAACAAGAGTGTCAAACTGTTAAGTCAACAACAGGAGTCACTGTGTACTTACTTCTCATGTGGGATCTGTCCTTAATATGTTGTCCAATGTGAAGTAATGCTATAACTAGTACTGAAACAGTATTTTACACTTTGTGTTTCTGTGTGGGTGCAAACTGATGAAATCTTTACTTAATATATACTAAATCAATCTTCTGTATATAAAGAGAATTGAAAAGGAATCTTGATGTGAATGGAATGGGAAAGGGAGTGGGAGATGGGAGGGGTGTGGGTGTGAGGGAAATTATGGGGGGGGGAGCCATTGTAATCCATAAACTGTATTTTGGAAATTTATATTTACCAAATAAATAAAATGGGGGATTGAAGTCCCCTATCTATTAAAAAAAAAAAAAGAAAATGAGATGAAACTATGAGGAATTAAATTTAGTTTTAATAAAAGATTTTAAAACAAATGTTTTCCTTTGATAATGAATAAACTACCTCAAAATTACTATGCTAGAAATTATCTACTTTAAATTTGACTGAATAACCTGTGACAGATATTGTCCAACTGCAAACAAACCAAATAAATTCATTTTGCAGTTATTTAATTATGTTTTAACTTTAATAATTAGCTAAAATCATTGTAAAGTTTAATCAAAAAGTCAATCAATGAATAAAATTGGAAAGTTTGTACTTTCTGATATGAACTTAGGAGAACAATCAATAAATTCCCTTACTGAGAATTTTTTTTTACAGTTTGAACGGAAAGTTAAAACATCAAATACTGTTAAACTATTAGGCTACATTGTATATAAATTTTTTATCAAACAACTCGGTGAATAGAGGCAATTTTTCATCTTTTTAAACAAAATGTCTGTTCCACAGTTTGTTTTTCTCTACCTTTTTCCCTGTTGAAATTGCCTGTTGGAGATTTTGTTGGGTTTGTAAGGAACTCTGTGGAGCAGAGCAGTGATCATTGTCTGAAACGCACACTCTGCTCCTGATGACTTGGCTTCAGACATCTCTCCTGATGACCCAGAGCTGCGAGGACATAGACAACGCCAAGTGCTCTTGGCTTCCTGCAGCTGGTGAAGCCGCTATAAACGTGCATCTTAGGAGGAAAGCAGTGGCTGTTAGCAACCAATTGTGAATCTCATATTACATACACAGCAAAATCTTAGGTCGAATTAGAGAATAAAGGACGTAAAAACCATTATTCACTGCAGTGTTAAAATACTAGAAACTGTTCTTCATGAGTAAGCAAATCAGAAGTTTGTAATAACAAAATGCTACCAATGGAATGTTTCAAGTTTGTTTGTATGATACTTCTCTGAAATGATCTATCTTGTAAGTTTAGAAAAGAAGGAAAACCTACGAAAGTGTGAGTGGTGTGCCAGGGCACATGAGTATGTACAGGAAAAGCGAAGACTACTGTTCCATGTGGTGGTTGCTGCTCCCCGTCTCTGATTCTGGGATTCCACATCTCCTGTTGAAACATGTGCAGCAGAGTTGGGCACTTCCTCAGAGGGTCAAGCCACTGCTTGAGACACTTGCATCAAGTATTGAGTCCTGCCTCCACCGCCAGTCCATTTTCCTGCTGAAGTGTGCCTGGGAGGCAGCAAGTGATAGCCACGCACTTGGATTACTGCCATCACC
This sequence comes from Sylvilagus floridanus, assembly GCA_949820135.1. Taxonomy (NCBI): domain Eukaryota; kingdom Metazoa; phylum Chordata; class Mammalia; order Lagomorpha; family Leporidae; genus Sylvilagus; species Sylvilagus floridanus. Next base: position 71,246,703 of record OX463229.1, read on the forward strand.
CCCTTGAAAGACCCAGATAAAGTCCCTGGCTCCTGGATTTGAGCTGGCCTGGCCCGGTGATTGCTGGGAGTTTGGAATTGAACCGGTAGAAGATCTCTCTCTCATCTCTCTCTCTCTCTCTGATTTTCAAATAAACGCATACATAAAACTTCTAAAAATCTCTAAAAATATGTGCAATAAAACACTTGCACACATTATTTAACAGTGATAAATAATTCATACACTTAACTAAGACTAATCTTATTGATAATCAATCAAGAAAATAAAATGCCTGAGTACCGCTGGCACAGAGCAGTTCCAGCTTCCTGGATGACATAAGAGGACACTCCATCCCACTATGCTTTTCACTAAGAGCTGCCAGTCTGCCCCGACTAGACAGCAGCTTCATTGCAGCAAGTCCTTCAAGGCTGCTTCAGCTCCAGGTGCTCTTGTCGTGAGCCTCAGCCAAGATATTTCCATGCATTTCTACAAATGGGTGTGCATGGCCTCGAGCAGTCAATGATTCTGATGTTCAAACGAGTGTGTGGTGGATTAGACTTAGGCTTACATCACTGCTCATCTCAGGTCTTCGTTGCATTTTCCTTTAAAATAAGCCTTGGCTTCTGCTATGTGATGAATTTTGAGGAAGTGTGTAGGGTTGGTATGGTTTTTGAGTACTTGGGTGTCAGAGAAATATACCCTACTATTTTTACACATAAGTGGGTTTTGACTGATTACAGATCTTTGTAGGTAGCCTGCTTCCTTAGCACAGTTCTACAAGCGTTGTACCATCTGTTTTGAACAAGGTCCATTTCAGACAGAAGAGATAACAAAAAGAAGGCATTTTCCAAATTTGCTTTGGCCTGGAAATAATAACTTAGAGTTAATCCCAGGAGGTCCACCACCGACTATTTATTTCACCAAGGGTGAGACTGTTTTATTTCCTAAGACATCCTCATCAGCTTCAATTCTTCTTTATGAAATGCATGGAATACACAATACAGGTATTTTCTAAAAGGCATTCTGTTTCTTGTAAGCATGAGTGTCAAAAAAGAATTAAGATGTTTTTTACACAGATAAACAAAAATCACACTTATGGCTTTGGGCAAAATGGAGCGAAACACCCACATGGCCAAGGCTGCACCGAGGAGGAGGTAGAAGCCAGCAGGCTTGCAGATTGCTGTTCTAGTTTTCCAAAACCCTCCACAGGGAAGGGCAGCAGCTGATAGCCAAAGCACACAGAGCGAGCATCCAGTCCCCTTGCCAAACATTCCGTTTGTCTTCCTGCCTCCACTTAACCTTTCGTCCCAGCAGCCATCGCTTTGCAGATTTTTGCTGCATGACTGTCTGCCAGTGAGGGCATCTGGCTGGTATCCAACATCACTTCCAGAATATTTACTGCACAACAAGGTGGATCTCCTGCCTCAGCATGCTGTGGCTTGCCCATCAGTGCTGCAGTAGGTCCAAGAGTAGCTCACTCCTACTGGAACCTGGCAATCCTCTCTCTGCTCCACCTCCACATGCTGGATTTTATATTTGCTCCTTTTAATTAGGAAAGAAACCATTGCAGACCTTGTATTTGCCAATAGGAAAATTGCATCGTCTTCTCTAGACCGTTCTCTTCTGTGTTTAGCTGTGCTGGAAGCATCTCCCGTGTTCAAGCTAGTAGACCGGTTAATCACTCATCTTGTAATCAGATCCACAGTCCCTAACGGGCACTCAGCTACAATGCATCTGTGCCATTTGCCATCCCAGCAGGCACCACCAGAAAGCCACTCCATGGTGTAAGTGGGGGAAAGAAGTGGCTTTGGGAGATACAACAGGCTCTCCTTTCAGTTTGTTTAAATATATTCACCTTCAGACATGTTTCAAAAACAGAGGAGTTTCCACACCAGCGCTGGAGATTTTAAAGGTTGTGCCAAACATTTTAGTCAAATTTCAACAACTGTGGGTCCAATTATGCGAGTTTTCAAGATGGTATATCGAAGGATTGAAACTTATCTCCCAAAGAAAGCAAAGAATTAATAGCCAGGATACAGAATGCAAACACACACATGCACGCACACACACACACACACACACACTCAGGTAGCTCTCAAGCAGCATGGCTTTAAAATGTGAGTCAATGTATATGCAGATATTTTCCTCAAAATTTGCATCAATTTGAATAAAATTGGCAAACTGTGTAGCCTAGAAATATTTAAAAAACATTTAAAAATCAGCTATGCCATAAATATATAAAATATATGCAGATATGTATATCATAAAATATACACAAACTTATTACACAGAGTTCAAATTTATCAAACCTGACACACGCAGACTGCACACAGTGTTGTTCAGGCAGCCCTGGCAGTGGAGAGAAATGCAAGCAAAGGTGGAGCCGGGGAGTTAAACTGTCCCTGCGGCAGCCTCGGTCCCACTGCTGTCTCCACCTCCTGGCGCCACCTCCCCTGGCTGCTGTGGGAGCTGTTGGCTGCAGGAGGATCAGTTCCCACCCCTGTGTGGTTCAGGTCAATAACAAATTCTGTGGTGTCATGTGCTTACCATCTTATAAAGTAGAGAAAGTAAATTAAAATCATAACTAGACACACACTTTTATAATCACAAAGCTGTCAACATTTAAGAAACCCTGCAGTGTATGTGTGGATGTGGGTATGTATGACTCCCTTATACCAGTGAGAAAGGTGAACATTGGTAAAACCATGGGGACCATTTCATTACTGCCTGAAGCTGAGTTTTCAAAACCCTAAACTCCCAGTCTTCACTTGTAGGTTTAAATTCTCATATAAATGTGAAAACCACTTTATAATAAACAAAATCTGGAAGAACCTGAAAATGTTATTAACAGATAATTGGATCATTCAATGCATCACATTGAAGATCAATAAATGAACCTCTTCTAGACTGAAGAGGCAAGCAGGAGTCGGACATATCTCTGAGGAAACAGGGCACCCTATAGATCCGCAGGACACACAGAGGACGCAGATGGTCGAGCTCGGTTCCAGTTCCGCACAAGAAGGAAAGCGCACATCCGAAGACCCGGAGAACCAGGGATGCACCTAGCATTCATCAGAGTCGAGGTCCCAGGGCAAGCGTCTCCCAGCACACTTGCTGCTGAAGCAAGGCTACAACGCACACCCACTGCTCTCCCAGGCACAGCAGCAGGCGGCTGGATCAGAAGCGGTACAGCCAGGACTCGAACCGGAGCTCAAGTGGAATGTCGGTTGCAGGTGGCAGCTGAACCTGTGGTGCCATAATGCCAGCCCCTTAAAATTATTGTTTAGAAAATTTTCCTACAATATATGCAGCCACAATCCTATTAAACATCACCTACATATTTATTTGTACTGAAGAACATAATGTCAAATGAAGATGCTCATGACATTAGGAATACTTAATCTCTGTAAACATGACTGCCACTTGACAGAGATTTTAAAAATCGTAAACTGCTATACACTTCTCCACTTGGAGAATCATTTAGAAGCAAACAGTCAAATGTGCACAATGCTCATTTCAAAGGCCCAGGGAATTTAATGTTTGATTGATTACTTTAGCTTTGGTTGGCTGCTCAGCAGCAAGATAAACATACCTGAAGCATAGCCTGATGTGTGACATTGGTGAAAGCTGAATGCTGAAGCATTTGCATTGCTCCCAGAATGAGTATTTTGTGATTGTTAGACATATGGTTTATTTTTAAAATGAAAAACCAAGCAGGTGGTCATGAATTATTGCTTGTTTCTGTAATTTAAGGAGGAGAGAAAGAGCTACTACCCACTGATTCACACATCCAATGCTTGGGAGCTGGGAACTCAATCTGGGTCTCCCTTGTGGGTGCCAGCGACCCAAGTCCTTGAGCCATCACCTGGGCCTCCACGTTGTGTATTGGCAGAGGCTGGATGGAGCGCAGAGTGGGACTGGAACCCAGGCACTAGAAGAAGGAATGCAGACAGCCTACATGGACTCAGAACCATTGTGCAAACTCCTGTCCTAAGCTCACTGATTCTTCACCCAGTTTGATGAAATTTGCTATATTTCATCTGTCTCTGTTTCAATAGCATAATACTCCACAGAGCTCTGTGTGTGCTTTGAGTGATACAGTGTGTTTGTGTTCTGTGTGTGTGTGTATTTGTGTGTGTTGTATGTGCATTTGTGTGTTGTGTGTGTGGCGTGGTGTGTGTATCTGTGTAATGTGTGTGTCGTTTGTGGTATGGGCGTGTGTGTGCACAATGTGTAGAATATGAGTGTAATATTTGTGCATTTGTATGGTGTCTGTGTGGTGTGTGTGTGGTATGTACGTGTTGTGTGATATGTGTGTGCATTTGTGTGTCTGTGCATTCGTGTGTGGGACCCTGAATGCAGAGCAGATGGAACCCTGCGCCAGAACGGATCCTGTCACTCCCTGAGCTGATGAGCCCTTTCAAACAGAAAATCCAAAATCCACATGCAAAATTCTATTTGCATAATTTATGTATGTAGAATGCACACTGCGGGTCTGGTACCCTGGTAATCCTCTGCCTGCAGTGCCGGCACACCGGGTTCTAGTCCCAGTCGGGGCGCCGGATTCTGTCCCAGTTGCCCCTCTTCTAGTCCAGCTCTCTGCTGTGGCCCGGGAGTGCAGTGGAGGATGGCCCAAGTCCTTGGGTCCTGCACCCACATGGGAGACCAGGAGGAAGCACCTGGCTCTTGGCTTTGGATCAGTGCAGTGCACCGGCCGCAGCGGCCATTTGGGGGGTGAACCAATGGAAGGAAGACCTTTCCCTCTGTCTCTCTCTCACTGTCTAACTCTGCCTGTCAAAAAAAAATTTAAAAAAGGAATGCACACTGCATATTTTCACCATAATAACAAAATGAACATTATTATTCAAATGGTGGCATCTTGGGTTATAATGCCATCACATTTATTGAAACTATTGATTTCTCCCAAGCACGGGAGACGGCACTTCCACAGAGAACATCGTTGTCTTAGTTCCCAGTTTTCCCCAAAATATCTGGCACATAAACAGTTCTCACTTGCATCTGCACTAAAATGGAATAATCTGTTTTCCAGTCCTTTTTCCCATACATGCTTCCTCAAACCAGCTAAGTATAACTTAGTAACAGTGTACTAAAGAATATTTACTTTTGTAAAACTTGGTGCAGGTGTGAATTGATTACTTAATGAGACTTTGTTTTGTGAATATCAGTTATCTCATTTGGCATTTTGTTTTAACATAGCAGTACTTTATTTTTCCATTTTCTTTAGACCCTGTAATTTCATCTCTGCTGTCATTCTGTGCGTGTGTCACTCTGGGGAAATGGCCCCCCTCAGATGCAGCGCAAATCTGGGGACAAGGTCCTGGAGGAAAGGAGGTGCCAGACAGCTCCGCGAGGCCAGCAATCGACTGGAGGACTTCAGCTTTCTTCACAGTGTTTTCTAGGAAGACTAACAGTGAACACGTCACACACACACACACACACACACACACCATACATGCAGATACACCACACACCACACACACACCGTACACACAGATACACCACACACCACACACACACAGATATACTTACCACATGCATACTACACACATACAGATATACATACCACACACACCACACACACACCATACATGCAGATACACCACACACCACACACACACCGTACACACAGATACACCACACACCACACACACACCGTACACACAGATACACCACACACCACACACACACCGTACACACAGATACACCACACACCACACACACACCGTACACACAGATACACCACACACCACACACACACCGTACACACAGATACACCACACACCACACACACACCGTACACACAGATACACCACACACCACACACACAGATATACTTACCACATGCATACTACACACATACAGATATACATACCACACACACACACACACACACACACACCCCACAGATATTCATACCACACACATACACCACAAACACAAATATATATACCACACACACAGAAAATCCACACATACCATACATGCAGATACACCACACACACACACCATAAACACAGATACACCATACACACACAGATATACATACCACACACATGCAGATACACGCGCCACAACCTGCACATACAGATATGCATACCACACACACACCACACACACACACACAGATACGCATACACAGAAACGCACAACACACACATACACTGCACACAGAAACACACACAAACCTAATTCTGGCATCAGATTGCCAGTTAGGCATTTCTGTTGTCACGCAGGCATTTTCATTGGTTAAACAGCATTCAGCATGGGCATCCGTGCTGTCACTGTGGTTAGTGGCACCTGAGGGAGTTGTGGGCTCTGTCCCCGGCTGCTGGCTTCTGATTGACAGCCCGACCTCATGTCACAGGGACTTCTCCTCTCCACCTGCATGGAGCCTTTCCTACCAGCCGGGATAATGACTTTGAAATGGAAACCGAGTGCAGTCTATTGCATCTCATTTTACCGTATCAATTCTCATTTCCAAAACACTCTCCTCAGGGCATCAAAATCAGCTTGCACTGCTTGTCACCACTTAGAGCAGCCGACAAAGCACTTAAGGCCATTTCAAAATGTTCTCTTCTTGGATCAATTCTCAAAATATGCTGTAGAGCATTCATAGAGTGGATATTGTAGCAATACCTAAGATTTTACATAATTTGTGAATCTCTGACACTTGTCCATCATGCCTTTTTTCCATCTTGTGATGACCAATGCAAAGATTATATAAGCTTTAAATGCTACTGGACTTTCAGAGCTAATTAAATTAGATGCATAAAAGTAATTCAGAGATGTGGGAAATGGTAGTTATTGTTAAGCTACCTTTGCTCATCTTCCAAAGTTATGGCAAAATGTACACACCCACCTTCCACACAATAAGAGGTACATTTTGATTGAAACTCTTACAAAGCATTGAAGGGTACTTTACTTTAAGTATCTAGAAAATAAAGCAAAGCTTTTCCTAATCCCTTTTAATCAAGATTCCTGACTGCACTGAGGTTCCAGTAATCAGATGTACACTCTAGCTGGGGTAGGGGCACGGAGGTGAGTCAGCATGCAAATGGAGAGGGCGGAGGTGAGTCGGCATGCACATGGATCAGATGCACATTAAGCCAGGGTGGGGAGGCGGAGGTGGAGGTGAGTCAGCATGCACAGGGGTAAATCTGTGCGTCTGTGGGCGGTCAGCATGCACATGGTGAATCTGTGCATCTGTGGGAGGTCAGCATGCACATGGCGAATCTGCGTCTGTGGGAGGTCAGCATGCACATGGTGAATCTGCGTCTGTGGGCGGTCAGCATGCACATGGTGAATCTGCGTCTGTGGGCGGTCAGCATGCACATGGTGAATCTGCGTCTGTGGGAGGTCAGCATGCACATGGTGAATCTGCATCTGTGGGTGGTCAGCACGCACATGGTGAATCTGCGTCTGTGGGAGGTCAGCATGCACATGGTGAATCTGTGCATCTGTGCATGCAGCAGCAGAGCCACTCTGTTCCTCATGAACCAAGAGGACTGTCAGGCAGCTACATGCCGTGTTCGCAGGAACACCCCCATTCCATGCTTGGAAGATTTCCTGGGCTCTCACATTTTTGATAAGTGCTATACCAGGCCATGTAATTGCTGGTATGTTTTAATGAACTTCTAAGTGCTGTAATCATATTGTAGACAAGCAACAGAGTATATTGCATGAATAAGGGTGAAATTTGACCATGTTCAGTTCTTACTCTAGTGAGATGGCTGACTTCTTAAAATTAACTGGAACCACAATTTCTGTTTAAAGAGTGTGGGGACCCATGGATAGGCCTGCCATGGGACCCCCCATGCTGGGCTTGACTTATAGCAGTAATGCGGATGTAGCAGCTGATTGAACTTTCCATCTAGCTGAGGATCGTGGAAAACAACAAGATGGCGCTGATGCCCTGCCGGCTGCGTGACTCCACAGCTGATCGTGATCAAGTGCCGGATTGGAGAACTCTGTGCTTGGACTGTGATTGATTGACTGTGATTGGTTGAATTCTGTATATAAGCGGACCACAGGAGAAGGAGCGCGCACGCCAGCCTTCCCCCTTAAGGAACATGCGCGCCATCTCTCCCCCTTCTCCCGGTCCCCCACTCTTTTCCCCACTCCTTCTAAGTAAAAGTCTACTGAAGACCGATTAACTGAGAGCAGCGTCGTTCCTTTTGTGGCCGAAGGAGCGACAAAAGAGAGTGGGAATTAATACTTACCAAGAAGACGCAGTGAGTTTGTGTCTGTTTGGTAGACGTGAACTCCGAGTGTCTGAATACACAAGCTGAGTCCTTGTGCTGGAGCGTGGGGCTCTTCCCACAGGCTGGTGCTTTCAGCAGACTGGGCTAGCAGCTGGAGGGCAGAGATGAGGATGGGAGACACAGCATGGGCTCCCCCAGGCCCCGGCAAGCCTGTTTCGTTATGAACTCCATGGCAGACTGTGGGGAAACCACAGTTTCCTTCAGTTTCTGGGAGTGGGCACACAGTGCAGCCAACCAGCCGACACAGGTTTGTGCTTGGGGGCCGGCACCGCGGCTCAATAGGCTAATCCTCCACCTGCAGCGCCGGTACACCAGGTTCTAGTCCAGGTTGGGGTGCCGGATTCTGTCCTGGTTGCCCCTCTTCCAGGCCAGCTCTCTGCTGTGGCCTGGGAGTGCAGTGGAGGATGGCCCAGGTCCTTGGGCCCTGCACCCCATGGGAGACCAGGAGAAGCACCTGGCTCCTGGCTTCAGATCAGTGCGATGCGCTGGCCGCATTGGCCATTGGAGGGTGAACCAATGCTAAATAGGAAGAGTTCTCTCTCTCTCTCTCTCTTACTATCCACTCTGCCTGTCAAAAAAAATAAAATAAAATAAAAGGATTGTGCTTGGGATTCTTCACAGAAAGTCTCGCTCTTCTTCATGCGTCTGCGTATTGCTATAATTTATTTATAGGTACTCATGGGTATTTATTGTTCATTTGGTTTATAATTCAGGTGTACTTCATTGTGCTGCTTCAGTTGCTCTGTCCTTGGTCACTGGAAGCTCTCTGTTGACCCTTGTGTCCTGCTGGTGTGCCCTCACCATTAAGTTTCGCTTTGTTTTCTGAGCAGCTCCTTACTTTCTGCAGTCTCATCCTGTGCATACCTTGCCTCAAATCTAGACTCGAGATCCTTTCTTCCCTCTGCTGGAGAATGCTCTAGGCACCAGGTGTGCTCACAGATGCTGGATTGTACTAGTTCCTGTGCACATGCATGTGCTAAGCATGTGGGTGCTCATAGCTGTGAGCATTCCTGTGTGTACTGATTTGTATCTGTTTTAAATAAACGTGAGTTCATGTGCTGTCCTCAGCTCTGTTTTTCATGGCTCAGTACACACAGACACCTTCCCTCACTTCCTGCTGCCTCTGACGTGTCTACGGAGTTTAGCAACCCCCGACCGATTCTTTATTCCTGGGTGTTTCTGTAACAGCACCAGTGGGGTCATCCTGCGTCCCTGTGGAAAAGAAATTTGTCTACCACAGGGCGAGGACTCTGTGGAGGGTCTTTGCCTTGAGGCTAACAGACTCCCTTGTTTCTAACATGACTTACAAAAGCATCATTTTGCACCACCTTCTTCAGTGAGTTTGTTTGGTGCACTTATTACATTACACTGTGTTGTCACACGCTGTACTCCATTTGAGATCCTCAGCTCTTAAATGAGTTTCTGGAATTCACATACAACAAGATTCACTCTTTGTTCTGCAGTTCCACTGGGCTTGGTGTGTAGCCCATTTCTTAACTGGATTGTTTGCTTTGTTTTTGTTGAGTTTCCTGAGGTCTTTATAGGCCTTGGATATTAATCCTTTATTAGTGCATAATTTTCAGATATTTTCTCCCATTTTGTCAGTTGTCTCTCACTTGGTTGAGTGCTTCCTTTGCTGAGCAGAGGATTCTTAGTTTGATGTAATCCCATTTGTCTATTTTTGCTTTTATTGCCTGTGCTTCTGGGGTCTTAGCCAAGAAGTACTTGCCTAGGCCAATGTCTTCCAGTGCTTTCCCTATGCTTTCCTCTAGTAATTTGTTGGTTTCTGGTCTTAGGTTAGGATACATGATCCACTGTGAGTTGATTTTTATATAGCGTGTGAGCTAAGGGTCTCGTTTCATACTTCTGCATGTGATGATCCAGTTTTCCCAACACCATTTGTTGAAGAGCCTCTCCTTTCTCCAAGATTGATTTTAGCTAGCTGGTCAAGGATTAGTTGGTTGTATGTGTTTGGATTAATTTCTGGTGGCTCTAATCGGTTCCATTGGTTTACATGTCTCTTTTTGTGTCAGGAGCAGGCTGTTTTCATTATAACTGTCCTATCTTTTTGAGCTAATTATTTTCTTTAGGAAGATGTGTTTGTGGACTGCTAGCTCCTTTGTATGAATCACAGAACACTGATGTATGGATGAACCAGGCACTTCAGAACATTTGTGGAAATAGTATTGTGAGATAAATTCACTCTGGTGTAAAGACGTCTTAAAATCCATGCTTTTCTTTTTCTCACAGTAGGGATCTTTCAAAACCTTTTTGAAGACTTCTCTTATCCTAGTTTTTTTTTTTCCTAATCAATTCTCCAATAAAAGGACATTTCACTGATTCTGGTGTTTGGCAGTTGTGGACACAGCCTCTGTAAATGACCAAGTGCAGGTTTTCAGGAGGAGATGAGATTTCAAGCTGGCTGTGCCCAGGGCTGATAGGCTGCGTGGTATGGCAGTGGTTGGTCTCATATAGAACCGACAAGGTGTGCTCCAAACTCAGTAGTGAGAGTCCCTGCTGCTCTGACTCCTCACCAGCAATTGGTAATATCAGCTTGCAAAACATGTGTATAGGCAGTTTTCAAGTTGTTCAAATTACAGGTTTCTGATAATAACTGATAGTGAGTATATCTATTTTATCATTTGCTTATTATTTGCATATTTTCTCTGGGGATGTGTCTATACATGTCCTGTATATGATTTTCAATTTTCAATTGGGTGTTTTGTTTTATTACATGTTCTCCATATATTTAGGATACAAGGGTCTTTATTTGAATTAAAGGCTACAGATATCCTAATTTGTGGCTTGAATTAAATTATCTGAATGCTGTCTCTTCACAGACTAGAAGTTTCATATCAGTGAAGTCCAGTTTATCAATTTTTCTTTCATAGAACACAGGATCGGTGTTTTATAAAAAATCATCTAACACACAGTCATCTGCATGTTTTCCTCTATAAATTTTATTGTCTTGTGGTTTATATTTAATACTGTAATCTATTTTTAGATTATTCTCTGTCTGTAGAAAAAGAAGGTCTAGTTTTGACTTCATTTTTGTGTGTGTGTGTTTGCTTGCGGATGAACTTCCAAGTGTCTAACACCATTTGTTGAAAAATGATAAAGTAAATTAAAGCAAATCTTTATTGCATTGCTCAGCTCCTCAGTTAAAGATCAGGGGACCTGATTGGTGAATCTTTTCTAGGATCCCTGTGCTTTGGGTCTGCATGCCTGTCCTCTGACCAATGCCAGCTATTTTGGCAACTGCAGCTTTGTAATGTGTCCTGAGATCAGGAGGTGTACTTTGTGCCACCATCCTACTGTGTGACATTCACCCGTCCGTCCTCAGGACAGTGCCACCGTTCTACAATGAGGCACGCTTCCTCCTGAGGACTGTGCCACCGTCCTACTGTGGGCACACGTCCTCCTGAGGACTGTGCCACCGTCCTACTGTGGGCACACGTCCTCCTCAGGACTGTGCCACCGTCCTACTGTGAGGCATTCATCTGTCCTCCTCAGGACTGTGTTGGCTGTGCTTGGGCTGTCCTCTTCACAGAGATTTTAGGATCATTTTGTCAATATGTACAATGTACCTCCCTAGAGTTTTGGTTTGGGATAGCGTAGAATTTACAGGACAAGCAAGGAAAAGTTGACATTTTAGCAATGTAATGCTTTGCATTCAATGAATCTGAAATAGCTCTGCATTTGTATAGATCTTTGATGTCTTGTCAGAGATTTCAGCTTCCACACACAGATCCTGTGCATATTGTGTTAGACTTATATCCTCTCAACTGCTTTTTCCCTCTTGTCGTTCAATAATTTTATTTTATTTCAATTTCAAATTGCAACTGTTATTGTGGGTATTTGGGAAAGTAATTTAATTTTGCATATTAATGGTTTAACTTTTGAGAAAACTATTCTCACTTATTAGTTCCAAGGCATTACTGTTCATCATTTATACTATTTTAACCAATAAAACCTGTGAAAATGAATTATAACTACTTGCCCTTGCACTGCAGTTTTTGTATTTTTATGTTTTTCTTTCTTATCCTTTATATTATTGAAATAGGTGGTATTTCTAGTAGAATTTTAAGTAAGGGTGGTGAGAACATATGTTCTATGTTCTCAAATCTTAGGGCACATGTATTGTTTCTCACCATCGATTGCTTATAATGCTAGCTGTATGTGTTTGTGAGTTTTCTAAAGATTTATTTATTTATCTGAAAGTCAGGGTTACAGAGAGAAGGAGAGAGACAGAAAGATATCTTTCATTCACCAATTCAGTCCCCAGATGGCCAGGTTAAAGACAGGAGCCAGGAGCTTGTTCCAGGTTTCCCATTTGAGTGGCAGAGCCCGAAGCACTGGAGCCATCTTCTGCTGCTTTCCCAGGTGCATTAGTAGGTACCTGGATTGGGCTGGAGCAGCTGGGACTCTAACCACCACCCATGTGGGATGCCAGCATCGCAGTTGATGGCTCTACCTGCTACACCACAATGCCAGCTTCTTGTGGATGTTTTTTATGAAGTTGAAGAAAGTTCTTCTTTTTCCAGTTTGTTTAATATTTTGGGTATGAATAGGTGCTATATTTTTGTCAAATAATTTTTCTGCACCAACTGATGTATGATTGTCTCTTCTTATTGTGGTATATCATTACATTGATTGCTTTTTAAGTGCTGAATGAGATTCGCATGCTCAGACTAAAGCTCATTTTGTTACATATCTTTGGATTCAATTTAGCAACACTTGGTTGAGTAATTTTGCAAGCACACTCATGATAGATATTGGTCTTTACTTTTTATGTTTTGTGATATCTTTACCATGCCCAGGTCTTATGGTAATACTGGCTTCTTAGGATGGATTTGGAAGTGTTTCTCCTGATTTGGTTTCTGGAAGAAAGTGTGTAGAATTCACCAGTGCAATAGTCCAGGTTATACACCCGCCCATGTGAAAGTCCATTAGACTGGCAGAACATGGCATTAGTAAACCAAGGCCTGGTCACACTTAGCTGCACTCATGACAGCACGTCCTACTTTCAAAACTAGAAATCTTGCAGGCTTCACTCCCTAATGAATATCTATCATTCAGTAACAGCACAAGGTATACCAGGATCATCCTTGATAAACTGAGTATATGGAGTTCAAGTTCACCATTGTCCTTATGGCTCAGGAGGATGGAGGGGTGGCTGTTTCGTTACAGATTGCACTCATACTTCCTATCATTTTGTGAGAATCTGTAATATCCAAATGGACACTCTTCATTCAAGCTCTATAACAAAAGTCGGCATGCTAGGAGCTATTAACTAATCACCATGATTCCATAAATTACTTTCATAGAGACAAAGGACTTGTTTCTTAATAAAAATAAAAAAGATTGTCAGAATTAAAGCTTTCAGATGCATGAGTTAATGTTGTTAGCATAATGCATTGCATCCTAATTTATAATTTCTATACATTTTGATGGCTTAAAACTACATTAATAATTTAAACCCCAGTTTGAATGGATATAAAATACCCCTTCCTACTATTTGGCAGGAGATTTTATGGCTTTTCTTGAGCCCTAAGTATTAAAGTTTTATTTTCATATTGTAAAAGTAGAGTCATCAGAGAGTTAGCTCTCCACCCTCATTAATTGCAGAAAGAATGGCAATCTGTCAGCTGTGCTTAAACCGTAATACTGATTTTGGCAGATGTCATCTAATATTTAATTGGCTCTTTTCCAATAAGTGCATAAAATATATAAGTTATCTGAAGTTAACTGCATCCAATAGCTCATCTCGTGGTTCAACGGAAAATGAAAGTACTTGGCTGCAATGTTCAGAGCTTGATTTAGTTTGTTCGTAGATAGATTTGACTGCCATGTGCAATTTCAATCAGAAGCTATCAATTGCCATATTCAAAATTCATTCCGTAATGTAAAATTTTGGTTCAATTATCATTTGCAAATTATAAGGCACAATCTAGTGCTGTTTTCTTTAGTGAAATTATATTCATTTCCTTAGTTCCAAAGTTCATTCTTTGGAGCAGTAAATTGTCTATCCAGATAGGAATGTGATACTTATGTGTGCTAATTTTTATAAGAACTTTTGAAGTTCCTGTTATTGATTTATTGACAATCTATCTTAACATACCTGAGAACATATAACTTTAAACTGCCTTCCTGGCTCATCAAACACAATTGTTAATAATTTCGGAGAAATAGTTTGAAGACTATTTTCTGACATAATGTATTGTAAAACATTTCTCAAATGTTGTAAATGCTTTTTTATTTTTATTTGTTTTAACTTTCAGCTTTAAATTAAAGCTATTGCATTAAAGAATTGTTCCTTTGTACAATAATTTAATCATTCATAGAACGTATGCTGTTGAAGTTGATTTTGGCTCAACTCCACTGATCTACATTAAGGGGCATTATCATGAATAGCCCTAGAATTACATCACTATGTGGATTTTAGGAATTGTGTCCAGAAAGTTGTCTAATACATCATTGCTTCACCTAGTTGTAGGTGGGCCCCATGTTTTAGTGATCTGTGATTAGAGAAGTAATACATTCCCAAGTAAAGCGTTGTCTGAATAATGAAAACAGGATTTTGCGTGTCTTCACTAGTTCCCCCTTCATTGTCACTCTGTGTTGCAGGGATGCTCACCACACGGCTTGGAAGGAAGAACCACAGGCAAAGATCCCTTGCAGTAGCTGCTTGGAGGAGCCCCGCACTACCTCCCCTTGGCCGAATCTGCATCCTGATCAGGCCCTGACAAGGGACAGAGTCCCTGACACAAAGGGCAGCTCTGGGCCACTTAGCTTTTCTGTTTGGCCCTTTGTATGGACTCTAGAGGACCAGACTCCAGTGACTGGGTGGCTCTCCCCTTTGGCTTCTCCATCATAGTTGCAATGACATTTATTGGGTGGGCTGCTGTCGGTGCCCAGGCAGATTCTGAACACAAAGGCTTTGCTCAGTGTCCTGGTCCAAAGAGTGATCCAATTCACCCAGCATATTTTGCTGCTGTTTTGTGCCATTGGCTTACAGAGGGCAGAGACGTCACCAACATGATAGCAGCATTGGCGGCAGCAGCCCTGATTATCTGAAGAGGGGAACGATTCCAACAATGTGAGACAGACAGCTGCCAAGGGGTGTGGCGAAATCCATAGGTTCACTGAAAGACTGGGTGGGGAACGCCTGCTTGGCTGCACAGGTTCCCTCAAACGCATGGAGGTGCTTGTGAGGTGAGCAGAGCCCACACTTAGCAGTGCACACAGAATGGGAGGCACACAGGCCCTGAGACTTGCTGTCTCAGTCCCTCCTGCTATTTCTAGATGCTACCTGCATACTGTATCCAGTCCAGGGCTCAGTGCTCAGCTTTGAATACAACAAGAGAGAAAACTAATTTTAGACCACTGAAGTTGTTCCAGCTAAAACAATATGTTCTGATAACAGAAGTGATTTGCATAGGCATTTTTTTCTTTTGTGTTTCTTTCCTGAACTCGTTTGTATTCCAGCTGGTGTTTTTCCACGGATTTGTTTTGGATGAGCCCCGGTGAGTGCATCATCTGTGACTCTTGTGTTGCTTCCTGTCTTGTAAGAAAATTGTGTAAATAATTGCATACGCATATCTAGAATGCGGGTTTATTTCTTTAAGAAAGTGTGGTGCTGAAGATAAAATTATTGTTTCCAGAAATGTCCAGAAACATCTGTTATTTGGTTTTGAGTCACACATTTTCTCAGTTGTAGAGATATTTTAAAAAATCAGAATAGCTTGAATGTATGGTGCAAATTTCTCTGATATTAACTTGCCTCTGAAATTACATTTAATGTTGGATAAGGAAAAAGCATTCTATGATATAGAATACTAAAATTCAGATAAGGAAGCCATGCTGGAAATATCCAAGCAAAAGAAAAATAAAACCTCTTCAGGTTTTATGGGTTTACTTAATACCAAGTAAAACAAGTATCATGATTATTTGCTGGTTTTTGCTAATATTCATTTCATCATTTGTTTAATACAGTCCTGTCTTAAGACATTTTTGAGGTTAGGGCAAGATGGCGGAATAGGAAGGGAGCACACCGATAGTCCGGGGAGAGACAGTTTAATAAAAGTGGAGATACTGCAGGTTCAAGGAAGAGTAGGAGAAGAAACAGCAGAGAAAACCCTTCCGGAACTGGAGATTCACAGTGGACCTGCGTGGAGAGCGTGGGAGCCCGCAGTTTGGGACACCAGCATCAGATTCAACACACCAGCGCTGGAATGCGAGGTGAGCAGAATCTCAATAGTCCGAGACACCAGGAGGGAAGCGGAAAAGGGAGCCTAGAGCAAACAAGGCTTGAAACCCTGCAGGGAAAAGTTCACCAGGCTAACTAGAAGAGAGAGAGAGAGGGAAAAAAAAAAAAAGTGACCCATACGGACACGAGCTTCTCTCTCTCCGCTCACCTCTCAAAGGTGAGCAAGACAAAGAGCAGGCGCCATTTTGGAATACGTCATAAGCAGGGCGACCTCGGGTCGGCACCGGCCCCAAGCCTAGCAGAAAAACCTGACTCTGGGTGGGAGGGGTGAAATAACAGGAGATTAGAACCTAATGAATGTGTGGTGCTAATGAACTGAGACTGTGAAAAAAGAGACTGTGGGGGAGAGAACTCACGGAATTCACCACGTGAGTACTCACCAGAGACGCTACAGTTCAGTAGCCTTGGCAGCCTAGTGGGAGACTACAGGAGAATCTCAGCCCACACAAAGGGCCGCAAAGATTCCTTCTCTGGTCCTTGGGAAAGAGCTTCCGATCTCTGGCTCCTGTGGGTATATCATTTGCCTGCTAACCACCCCTAATTCCATTCAGCTGTGTGGAATTACTTCCCTTTTGAACCAAAAAAAAAAAAAAAAAAAAAAAAAAAAAAAAAAAAACTAACAGAGAGAGATTTACCACGCCTAACCTGGGAGTGTCTCCTTTGACACACCCTCAACCCTGAGGAACCAAACAGAGCTCTCAGGCCACACCCATCTCAAGCCTGTAAGGCTCCATCAAAAGCAGACAGTCCACTTAATCTAGAGTCATAGTATAACAAGAAAAAAACACCACAGTGAAGAAACCAATATGCCAAACAACAAACGCAAAAACCGAGGTAATAAGAACAAGGAAGACACTATGGCATCCCCAAATGAAAAAGACACCCCAATTCAAGATTATGAAGATGATGAGATAGAAGAAATGCAAGAAGCAGATCTCAAAAAATTGATAAGAACACTAAGAATTACTCAAAAACAAATTCTTGAACTACAGAAATCCTTAATGGACAAGGTAGAAAATCTCTCTCGTGAAAATGAAATATTAAGGAGAAATCAAGCTGAAATGAAACAACTAGTAGAACATGAAACTGTGATAGTGACGAGAAATCATAATGAAGTGAAGAATTCAATAGATCAAATGAAAAACACATTAGAGAGCCTTACAAACAGAATGGGTGAGGCAGAAGAGAGAATATCAGACTTAGAAGACAGAGCACAGGAAACTATACAGTCAAACCAAAGAAAAGAAGAGGAAATTAGAAATCTAAAAAATATTGTTGGGAATCTACAGGATACTATTAAAAAACCCAACATTCGAGTTCTAGGAGTTCCTGAAGGCATGGAGAGGGAGAAAGGATTAGAATGCCTTTTTAGTGAGATAATAGCAGAAAATTTCCCAGTTTTGGCGAAGAACAGAGACATCCTAGTACAGGAAGCTCATAGAACCCCTAGTAAACATGACCAAAAGAGGTCCTCACCACGACACGTTGTAATTAAACTCACCACGGTGAAACAGAAAGAAAAGATCCTAAAATGCGCAAGAGAGAAACGTCAAATTACACTCAGAGGATCTCCAATTAGACTCACGGCAGACTTCTCATCAGAAACCCTACAAGCTAGAAGGGAATGGCGAGACATAGCCCAGGTACTTAGAGAGAAAAACTGCCAGCCCAGAATATTATATCCTGCCAAGCTCTCATTTGTGAATGAAGGTGAAATAAAGACCTTTCATAACAAACAAAAATTGAAAGAATTTGTTGCCACTCGTCCAGCCCTGCAAAAGATACTTAAAGATGTGTTACACACAGAAACACAGAAACACGGCCATCAACATGAAAGAAGGTAAACGAAGGGAACCTCACAGCAAAAGATCACAGGGAATTCAAAGCATACATTTGGATAAAGAAATTATGGGACATGTACTCTATAGAATACTATACAGCAGTCAAAAACAATGAAATCCGGTCATTTGCAATAAGATGGAGGAATCTGGAAAACATCATTCTGCGTGAATTAAGCCAGTCCCAAAGGGACAAATATCATATGTTCTCCCTGATCGGTGACAACTAATTGAGCACCAAAGGGTAAACCTATTGAAGTAAAATGGACACTATGAGAAACAGTAACTTGATCAGCTCTTGTGCTGACTGTTGTTGTACAATGTAATACTTTATCCATTTTAGTAATTTTTTTATTCTAGTACTATTGGTTGAACTCTGTAATTAACAAACAATTATTCTTAGGTGTTTAAATTTTAACTGAAAAGTGATCCCTGTGAAATATAACAGTGGGAATAAGAGAGGGAGGAGATGTACAATTTGGGACATGCTCAATCGGAACTGCCCCAAATGATGGAGTTAGAAACAGGCCAGTGAATTCCAATACAATCCCATCAAGGTAGCATGTACCAAGACCATCTCACTAGTCCAAGTGATCAATTTCAGTTCACAATTGATCACACTGATAGGTCTAAGAGTCAAAGGGATCACACAAACAAGACTAGTGTCTGCTAATACTAACTGATAGAATCAAAAAGGGAGAGAATGATCCAACATGGGAAGCGAGATACACAGCAGACTCGTAGAATGACAGATGTCCTAAATAGCACTCTGGCCTCAGAATCAGCCCTTAAAGCATTCAGATCTGGCTCAAGAGCCCATGAGAATATTCTAGGCATGGAAAGCCAAGACACTCTGGAAAAAAAAGAAGACCTAAATGAAAGATCTCTGTGAGTGAGATCCCAGTGGAACGAATGGGGCCATCAAAGAAGGAGGTACCTTTCTCTGAAGGGAGGAGAGAACCTCCACTTTGACTATGACCCTGTTGGAATAAGATTGAAGTCAGCAAACCCTAAAGGCTTCCATAGCCTCGGCAACTCATGACTAGAGCCTAGGGAGATTACTGAGGCCATAAACAAGAGTGTCAAATTGTTAAATCACTTCAGAAGTCACTGTGTACTTACGTCTCATGTGGGATCTGTCCTTAATGTGTTGTCCAATGTGAAGTAATGCTATAACTAGCACTGAAACAGTATTTTACACTTTGTGTTTCTGTGTGGGTGCAAACTGTTGAAATATTTACTTAGTATATACTGAATCAATCTTCTGTATATAGATAATTAAAAATGAAAAAAAAATCTTGGTGTTAAATTGGAAATTGCCTAGAAAATTAATCATTTTTTTAAAAAAATATATCATGTAGGATCTCTGTCCTTAATGTGCTATACATTGTGAATTAATACTATAACTAGTACTCCAACAGTATTTTTCACTTTGTGTTGCTATGTGAGGGCAAACTGTTGAAATCTTTACTTAATATATAGTAAACTGATCTTCTGTATATAAAGAGAATTGAAAATGAATCTTGATGTGAAGCAAGGGGAGAGGGAGTGGGAAAGGGGAGGGTTGCGGGTGGGGGGGAAGTTATGGGGGGGGAAGCCATTGTAATCTATAAGCTGTATTTTGGAAATTTATATTCTTTAAATAAAAGCATTATAAAAAAAAAAAAGACATTTTTGAATTAAAAGATGACGTCTCGTCATCTCAGAAAAGGTAGTGATGGGGCTGGTATTGCGGTACAGACAGTTAAGCTGCCACCTGGGATGCTGACGTCTCGTATGGGACAGCGATTCAATCTCTGCTGAGCTGCTAATGCACCTGGAAGGCAGAGATGATGGCCCAAGGACTTGTGCCCTCGACACCCACGGGGGTGTCTAGAAAGGACTTCCAGGCTTCTAGCATTGTGATTGTTTGGGGAGCGAATCAGTGGAAAGAAGATCTCTCCCTCTCTCTCTCTCTCTTGCTCTCTCTCTCTCTCTCTCTGTCTCCCCCCCCCCCCCCTTCCATCTTCCATCTTCACTCCCTAAATGGCCACAACTTCCAGGTCTGAGCCAGCATGAAACTAGAAGCCAGGAACTCTATCCAGGTCTCCCATGTGGATGAAAGGAATCCACAGGCTTGAGCCATCCTCCACAGCTTTCCCAGGCACATCAGTGTGGCCCTGGATCAGAATTGGAGCTGCCAGGACCCCAACTGGCACCATATGGGATGCTGGCATTGTAGGCAGAGATTAGCTCACTATGCCACAACACTGGTTATGTTGTCAATCATCACCGTCATCAACCTCCAGAACTTCTGTTATCCAAAGCTGAAACTCTGTACCCATCAAGTCGCAGCTACCCTGCCCTCATCCCCTGGCACCCACCATCCTCTCTCTGTGAGTCTGCCTGTTTGAGCGTGTCACAGCTTTGTTCTGTCTCCTTAGAGCAGTGTCCTTGAGGTGCATGTCTGCTGCAGCGTGTGTCAGAATGTCCTTCCTTTTAAGGCTGAATATGTTCCATTGTGCACATACATCACATCCTCAGCGCCCTTATGTCAGTAGATATTTGAGTGGGTTCCACATTTTAGTTTTAAGGAGTCACTGCTAGAAACACAGGAACCAATGTCTCTGAGGCCCCGACCTCAGTGTGGGAAGGGAATGTACAACCGTGCAGTTGCCGGGTCTTACAATGATTCTATTTTAGTCATTTTGAAGATTTGCCAAACTGCTCTGCACAGTTGGTGCACAACTCTCCAACCCTACCTATGGTGCTCAAGGGTTCAAGTTTCCTACACTTTTGCTAATATTTGGTATTTTCCATATTTTTTGCTTGTTTTTAGTCACTCCAGTTGGAGAGATTACATTTAAAAATCAATGTTCACAAGTATTTTCCCATTTACTCATTATGCAATGCCTACACTTGTGGAATTTAATCTTATCTCCTTTTTCTAAATCCTGGAAATCCTTTTCTTAGTCAGAACCTTCTAGAACAAGTATCACAATCCGGGTTCTTTGAGCTAAAATCATGGACTCCCTCCACCCAGCTATTCTGCTGTCTCCCAGCTCCGCATGCCACAGAAGGGTTCGTTGACCTCACAGACTTTGTTAAACGCCAGTGCTTTAATTGTGATTTTGACTAATATCAAAGGCTAACATCTGAACAGAAATAGAGGAGCTCCTGTGTGAATAGCATTTATCAGTCTTCTCGTTTCTCTCCACGTGGTGAAGACAGTTGGCTCCTCTCATCTGCTTTTCAGAGGGGTAACAGGAAGCACAACTCCGTCTTCAGTGCTCTGAGTAATAACTCGACTGCTTAAAAAGACGCCCAGCTGCGTCGTTTCATAACTCACATGTTTGAAAGCTGCTGATTTTCCACATGTGGGGATGGCTTTGCCTTAACTCACACTCCAGTTTCTGTGCTTTCAGTCTGCTCAGAGAAATCTCAGGCACTCAGCTTTTCTGTGCACCGAGGCCGCCTGCCCGGGAGAGAGGGAAGCATCCCTGCTGGGTGGACTTCCAGCAGGCTCACCTTCGGGGCGGAGTGTGCTGACCCTAGGCCTCTCCGGGTGCCAGCTGCCCACCCTCCTGCAGTCCTGAGGTCCCTCAGGCACATGCGGGACATCAAGCCTTTGCGACACAGAAACCTGCTTTCTGGCTCGGAGCCCCCACTCAGCAGCACACAGGGGCGGCCCCTCCTGCTCCAGGGAAGTGAGGAGCTGCAGCTGCAGGAGCCAGTGCTGCTTTCTCGGAGCTGCCTGGTCCGGTGCTGTCAAAGCTGCCTTCCCTGACGCAAGCCGGTCACAGCACGGCGCTGGCCACGAGCTTTGAGGAGAAATACTTTTGCATTATGTTTCTCCATTTTATATAATCCAGGGACGCAGCAAATTAAAAATTGCTGGGCAGCCTCAAGGTTGCATCCACCATGCATCTTTATTCCTTGTCTATTGCTTTAAGCTCATCTTAAACAAGAGTACTGCTCACCAGATGTAGCAGAATAAACTCAATTCTAGATTCATTTTTTCCAAAGACGCGACCATTGAGTATTTATCTTTGATTGGGTCATGTAATATATAATCAATAGCAGAAAAATGTATGCCTCAGATTAGGAGGCTAAGTGTTTAGGGAAGCAATGTGTGACACTAGAAATTCAAACTCAAAACCACTGTGCATGCATTGGGTTTTGACGGTGCAAATGACTGATGTTGGAAATTCTAATCGCTTCTTGGCCTTTTGGCTGAGATCAAGTGCAGTGGAAATTCTGAGTAGCATATTATTATCCAACTACCAAACACTATTCCTGATTATTTACCCTTAAATGCATTTTTTCAGGTAAATGCAAGAAAAAAAGGAGAAGCCACGAAGCTAAGGAAAATGCATCTGAATCTACTTCCGTCAGTCACTTACCTCCTTCACTGTGCTATGCAGTGAGGTGCAGAGTAACTTGGTCTTGTCCTTCTTTGCCAATCTAGACTGTTCCTATGTCCCCAACACCAAACCTATGTAGAGGAAAATTTTCCTGACTGCACAATGTGTGTCTCAGCTCGAGTCTCCTTGGGGCACTGCTCTCAAGTGCGGAAGGGTTCAAGTGCGGAAGGGCTTGCTCAACACTCCCATCGGAGTCCCCCTGACATCTCTAACTCAGAAAGTGCGAGAGGAACTCCTGAGCTTAGCCCACCACTCACCTTCCCACCACCTCCACCCACCTTGGACCCTCTTACAGCTTCCCCAGCCCCCAGTTTTATTCTTGTTTTAAAACATTTGTCTCAGAGAGACAGACACATAGACATGCAGAGAAAGGGGGCAGCGGGGGAGGGAGGGCATTGATTCATTCTCCAAATGCCTTAAATGCCTGAAGCTAGACCATGGTCAGGGCCAGGAACCAAGAACAAACTCCAGGTCTCAGTCGGTAGCAGGTTCCAACTACTTGAGCACTGCATTCCAGGGTATGCACTAGCAAAAGCTGGAATCAAGACCCAGAACTAAGGATTGA
Organism: Sylvilagus floridanus; assembly: GCA_949820135.1. Lineage (NCBI taxonomy): Eukaryota > Metazoa > Chordata > Mammalia > Lagomorpha > Leporidae > Sylvilagus > Sylvilagus floridanus. The sequence goes on from OX463229.1 coordinate 71,270,039, forward strand.
ACCTAAGCACCCAGTGTGCATGGGGGCAACCCAGCCGTGCGTCACCCACTAGTCCAAACGCTCATCTCTGCCAGCTTTATTCCTTTTTAGTTGTTTATGCTATGACCTTGAAATCATTTTCTCTCATCTTTCAAATCTAACGCTGTTGCTGCTTCTACCAAAATACATGCAGAACCCGACCGTGTCTTGCTGCTCCACCTGGCCTACAACCTGGCCACAGCTCTGGGCGTGGCCAGCACTGGGTCTCACACGGATTACAGATGCCCCTTCTCCTCCCATTACCACACGCACACACCCCTTGTTTATCCCCAAGTACTCAGAGCAGAAATGCTCATCATGATGTCACGCCTTTTCCACAACCTGCAATGACTTCCCGTTCAGCTCAGAAAGGGCGCCAGGGCCCTTACAGTTGTCTGTGAAGCCACCTGTTTAGAGTGGATCCCATGGCCACCCGAGCACCCACATGGCTCTCTCGCACCCCACGCCTTGCTGGCCGCTTACTCTTTCTCACTGTCCTGGCTTGGGCCAGGCCCGCTCAGACAGCGAGGTCTCAGGACTGACCGTCCTTGCTGCTGCAAGGCCACTTCCTGCAGCATCGCGGTGCCTCACTCCTGGCCTTCTTCAGGTTGAGCCGGACGTCACGTCTGTGAGGACGACTGATTAGTCCAGCACCCAGGATTCCAGTGGGCCTGCGCATTCTTCTTCCTGGCTCCATGCTTTATCTTTCATTTCCATGACATTTATCTTCTCTTCCATACGCTATGGAATTGATTGACTTGATTGGATCTACTGTCCACCTCTCTCTGTGGAAGTATAAAACCTGTGGCCCCCAAGCACTGCCTGCCCCCAGTGTCGAACAGCGCTCTCCTGTCGTATCCCAGGGCCCTGAAACACACCCCGCACATAGTCCTGGAACACACGTCAGCACCCTGCAGGTAGCAGGTCCTCTGTCAGCAGTTTCCAGACGCTCATGTGTTCTCTATGCCTGGTGCCAATCAATGGGGGTGAAAATGCACACGAAGCAAGACCTCCTTTGTATGAGCCCACAGAGTCATCCCCATCGTATTTAATACTCCACCCTGAAAAGTTGGCTGGATTGAAAGTGCCATCTGCCTGTAGGAATGCCAGAAGTTCTTGTCTGATCAGACAAAGTTTGAATTGAGGCCTCACGGTCTCCAGGGCTCTGCAGGAATGAGGAAACGGGGTGCAGGTGACTGCTCTTCCAAAAACCTTCAGGGGCACCCACCAAGGGCAGAAAGCACTGTCGGCTCCCTTTCAGGCAGCTGCCCTTCCTGCGTTCTTACTTTCTTTTTTTCTACAAAGCAGTTTTTGCAAAAATATTCCATAGACTAAAGGAGAAGGTAGCTTAACAGGACTCATTTTGAACAGTAATTCACTGCTATGGATGGAAGACAAAGTCGTAAAAATTCTTATCTTTAACTTAAATCACACCAAAAACTTTAGGGAATAATGGGATCATATGGGAACGAAATGCTTGCCTTTCAAATAGATTTTACTAGAAGTGTTTTGCATTTGTATCAGCAGGCTTCAAGGCAGGGCTCCCACTCCCTCAGTTCTGAGCTCAGCGTCTGCACCTGTTGGGTCTGCAGCAGCTCTCCCTGCCTCCTCTCCTCCCACTCTGTTTCTATGCCCTTTACCCCGAGGGTTCCAGTGTCCTCCCCTGGCCTTCTAAGGAGTGTTCTCTTTCAGTGACCAATTGCAGCAGCAGTATTTGTGATCGGTGACCACCGTGTGGGCAAAAAGACCCAGCAGCATTGGTGGCAGCTCCTGTTCGTTTGATGAAACAGCAAATGCCAGAGATCGGCAGTGCTGTCAGCTCCATTTACACAACTTTAGAATATTTGCCCTACAGAAAATGAAAGTCCTAAGGGCTTCAGAGGTGTCTTACTCACATTTCTGTACAAATAGTTCAGTCCAAACTTGGAAATATGAGTAAGGCAAGACAATCATCATCGTAGCTATCTAATCTGTTCTTCCAACTGTGTCTATGTCTAGTGGTCTATTGGTTCTGCTTTTCTGGAAATCCCAGAGCAGTATGCCAAGGACATCCTCAATGTCCCCCCATCATAACACCATCATCATTTCAGACAGAAGCCCTCACCACACAGGGACAATGACGTTGGCCCTCCTAACTCCTTTCCTTGGCAACCTCCATTCTACTTTCTGTCACCATAAAGGCATTCATTGTAGACACTCATAAAGTCAAACCTCACAAATTGTATCCCCTTTGTGCCTGCCTGGAATTATCTCACATGTCACAATGTTCCAGGGTTGATCCATGGAGTAGCACATATCAAAACTTCATTCATTTAAAACAATATTTAAGAGGCAAAGAAACAAAATTTAAAGTGCATGGCAAGTCATTTTATTGCTTGTTTCATGAAGAATATCAATATTCAAATTGTATAATTTCTAGAAAATAATTATGAAGAGAATGGTGCATGTCAACTTTGACTACCTACAGGTCCAAGGATACTCAGTAGAGGGTGCAGTCACAACGCCCAGGTGGGGCAAGACGGGCAGTGCTGTCTGAATCAGAAAGTTGCAGATGCACTTGTCACAGGGAACAGACCAGGCACACACAGGGCAGAATATGGCTTCTAAGAAGCCATGATCCCTTGAAACAATGAATGAAGAGACAGAGATGCCATCCAACACCTGCTGACCTGGATCCCCCAAAATGTGATCTTTGTGTTTCTGCACTGTGTCTGAAAGTGTGGTCTGCAGCCATCATCTGAGGTGGACTGGGTGCTTGTGGAGGTGCTGTTCCTGGTCCACCCAGACCCGAGGAGCTAAAATCTTGTTGTCCAGAGCTGAGCAGTCAACACTGTCACTTGAGACCCGACACTGAGTTGGGAACTGCAGTCGGAGAATCGCCGCTCTTGCCCTCACTCAGCTGCTGCAGGCGTGAGATCACAATGGCTGCTGTGCATCTGCTGCGCCCTGCCAGGATCTCTTCATGTTCTGAATTTCAAGTAATTTGATTCTAGTGAAGCTTTTTAGTGCTTTGATGATCACAGTTATTTTACTCTTTTTCTCAAGTTTCTTTTTAGGGTAGGTGGTGAGCTTGACTTCCCTGTAGACTCCACGCTTCACACGGTAGGTCAGTCACATCTTCTCACTTATTAGTCCTGCAACTTGGGTGGGTGGTTAACTTTTTCACTAACTTTTTCTAACATGGAAGATAATAGTACTGCCAACCTAAAATGATTGTGCTGCAGGCTCAGTGAAGTAAACGCTTCAGACCAGGGCAGAACGGGTGCAATCACTGTGCTGATTGCCCTCCTCCACTTCTTCAAACCCCTGTTGAGGATGAGGTAGGGAGTTTCATCACGATTGTGCCCCGTGGAGAGAAACCATGCTTTACCACTGCATTATAAATTTTAGCAAAAACCCACTGCCGGAAGCCTATTTAAAATATTAAAATGCTGCAACATAAATAAGGAAAATGAAGTGAAATAGACTTGGACTTCTGTGAACAAAGCTGCTGCCCTCCTCAGTGCGTGCTAAGTAGATGAGTGTCTCATCCTCTCTTATGTCAAAAGGAAATGGTTTACATTGTAGGTAACTCATTTTAGCACAATGAATTTAAAATAGACTGGAAAACCTTCTGTATTTTCATCCCATTATCATTTCATTAGGAAAATAGCATTTGCTATATCAAAATTAAAATGGCTATTAAATTGAAAAAACAAGTCCTGCATTAACATGCACAACTCAGAGTTGCTTCATCCAACAGCTCACTCATGTCTTATTTAGAATTAGGTTTGATTGATAGAATATCAAGACAGACCCAAAAAGTAATGAAAGTTAAAACCCAGTGCTCTTCTGACACAAAGATCAGTGAGCAAAGCTGATCTTAAAGTTGACTCAGGGGCTGGCGCTGTGGTACAGCAGGTAAAGCCACTGCCTGCAGTGCCGACATCCCATATGGGTGCTGGTTATGGTCCCGGCTGCTCCTCTTCCTATCCAGCTCTCTACTATGGGCTGAGAAAGCAGTAGATGATAGTCCAAGTCCTTGGGTCCCTGCACCCACATGGGAGACCTGGAAGAAGCTCCTGGCTCCTGGCTTCGGATCAGTGCAGCTCTGGCCATTGATGCCATTTAGGGAGTGAACCAGCAGAAGGAAGACCTTTTTCTCTGTCTCTCCCTCTCACTGTCTGTAACTCTACTTCTCAGATAAATAAATAAAATCTTAAAAAAAGATGACTCAGGACCACGTCATCCACAGCACCTGGTGTGGGTCCTGCAGGATCGAAGGTGAACTACGTGTCTGGGTGTTTGAGCACAACCAGGCGAGTGTTCAACCAAACAGAGGAGACAAGTTTGCTGCTGCAGCGGCACATGAAGGACGCCTCTGAGTGGTGTGGACGGGAAGAGATGGAGCATTGCAGCGCCGGGTCCCTGCTCTACCTGTCTAGACCAGGAGGTGCCTGGCACGTGCGAGCTGTCTCTTCACCACGTGGAGTCAGCTCACTTACCTCACAGCTGCGCCTGGCAGAAAGCTACGTTTACAAAAGAAAACACCCATATAAGATGTTGGTGTTGGAGACAGAAGCATTACCTCTATGCCACAGCGTTGGCCCCACTAAGAAATTTCTAAATGCATTAGACTGGTAAGTGTAAAAGCTTATGTAAAATAAACCATGGAACTTCCCATAACTGATGTGTAAATATGTGAAGAATCCTACATTTTAAAATTTGCATTAATATGTTATTGATCTTGTTCAAAAATATTTGATAGAAAAAGATAACTTGTAATTCAATTCCTTCTAGTAAACTAGTACAACTTAACTATCTACAGATCATGTAACAGGACTACACAGTACAATTTTACTCATTAACATAAATGCAAACATTTTAAAAAGACTATTATCAAACCAAATATATTAGTGTATTAACACACATTACCTTGTGCGTAGCTGGTTTTGTGCGGTGGACAGATGTGTGGATTAAATATAGAATAAGCATTAGTAAACTCGGCGTAATTCATCATGATATGTATTATGATGTATATTTTTAAAAACAATATTTATTTTATTTATTTGAAAGGCAGAGAGAGACACACAGAGAGGCAGAGGTTTCCCATCCATTGCTTCACTCCGAGTGTCCACTATCGTAGGAGCTGGGTCAGGTGAAAGCCGGTAGCCTGGATCTCAGCCTGAGTCTCCCAGTGTGCAGCAGGGACTGAAGAACCTGAGATATCGCTGGCTGCACCCCAGGGTGCACAGCGGCCATTAGCTGAAATCAGCATATTTGAAAATCTACTCAACCCCATAGAAATGCAATCCTCAGAGCTAACTCTAAGAATTTGTAACAAATCAGCGAAATGACAGGGATGCAAACACTTGTAGATTTTTAAAATATGCATTAATCTTTAAAAATATCAGGGTACCTATAAAGGAAACTGGGGCAGGAGTTGTGGTGCAGCATGTTAAGCCGCAGCTTGGGATACCCGCATCCCACGCTGGAGCACCTGTTGAGCCCCTTCTACAAATTCCTGCTAATGTGTGTGGGAAGCAGAGGATACTGCACATACTTTAGTACCTGGTACCCACAGGGGAGACTTGAATGCAATTCTTAGTTCTTGGCTTCAGTCCAACCCAATGCCAGGTGTTGTGGTCATTTAGGGAAGATGAAGATTCTCTATCTCTCTGCCTCTCTCTCTCTTCCTGTCACTCTTTCAAATAAATACAGATTTAAGAAAGAAATAAGCACACTGGAAATTATTAGTAAATTATTTAATTGTCCCCAAAAGCTCAAAAGAATCTGTAGGCAAGTCAACATATTTCATTAAAATGTATAATTAAGGGATCACTATAAAAAGTACTTATATTTATATATAAGCAACTGTTAGAAAATTAAAACTTAAAAAGTAATCCAGTAGGGGCTGCTGCTGTGGCGCAGTGGGTTAATGCCCTGGCCTGTAGTGCCAGCATCCTACATGGGCACTGGTTCAAGTCCCGGCTGCTCCACTTCCAATCCAGCTCTCTGCTATGGCCTGGGAAAGCAGTAGAAGATGGCCCAAGTCCTTGGGCCCCTGTGCCCATGTGGGAGACCGAGAAGAAGCTCCTGACTCCTGGCTTTGGATCTGCGCAGCTCTAGCTGTAGTGGCCAATTGGGGAGTGAACCATTGGATGGAAGACCTCTCTCTCTGTCTCTCTGCCTCTCTTCTCTCTGTGTAACTCTGATTTTCAAATAAATAAATAAATCTTTAAAAAAAAGTCATCCAGTAGCCATTAACCATATGATGCTTAAGAACAAACTTACCCACAGTAACACAAAACATTTAGAGAAAAAAAATGTATTCTTTTGCCTATGAAATTATACAGATATAAGCTTTTTTTCAACATAAAAATGGAAGAAGAGAGGAAGTGAGAGAGACTGGAAAAATATTTGACCCCTTCTCAGGTAGTAGAAGATTATCTGATATGGCATAATATCCATCTGCAACAAAAAGATAAACACCTTATGCACAGAGTCTAGATGGAGATGTATCATGATAGAGATGTATCATGATAGATATGTATATAGATAGAGATGTATCATGATAGAGATGTATCATGATAGATATGTATCTAGATAGAGATGTATCTAGATAGAGATGTATCATGATAGAGATGTATCATGATAGAGATGTATCATGATAGAGATGTATCATGATAGAGATGTATCTAGATAGAGATGTATCATGATAGAGATGTATCATGATAGAGATGTATCATGATAGAGATGTATCTAGATAGAGATGTATCATGATAGAGATGTATCTAGATAGAGATGTATCATGATAGAGATGTATCATGATAGAGATGTGGCACTACGGTTCATAGATTCTCCCTAACCTAATTAATACACTTAAGACAAGCTCTGTGGTGAACTCCACCAAATCATTAGCGTTAATATCTGCTCTATGCGAACTCTTCAAAGGCAGTTGAAGAGGGAATAGTGATCTTCCACTCATTCTATGAGGTTGTATGTCGAAGATCAGACGAGACACCTCAGGAGAAGAAAACAAGAGACCATAGATGCAGAATTCTTCAGCAAAACACCAGCAGACTGAGTCCCCAAACACATAAATGATCAGACACAGTGATCAAGTGAGATTCATTCCAGGAAAATGAAAATGAATTGAGCTGACGCACACATCAGGCACGGAAAACCTCTCGGCAAGATTAACATTTCAGTGACGTAAGTTGTGGGCAGCGTCCAGCGTGAGCAAGGCTGCAGAAAGTCCGCGGATTCCTGCAGCCAGCACAGGGAGAGGCAAGAGTGCAGGCACTACCCACAGGCCTGGGGCTGCTCTGGGGGAGAGCTGCTGAAATGCTCTATAGCGCATGGAGACTGCTCAAGGCCTGGGCTTGCTTCTGAGGGGAGGTTTGGAAAATGCCGTTTGGTGATGCTGCACAGCTCTGGGTACCCACCAAGAAAAATCTAAGAGTACACTTAGGGAGCTGAACTGTGTGACCTGTTAGGTCTGCTTCCAGAAGGCTTTCTACACAAAACTGAAATGAGTGCCTGAAGTCAAACTAGAATGACCCTCCCGCCCCTGTCTGAGTGGAGTGGAAGGGAGGAGAGCACAGGAAGACCCACCCCGTGAGGTGGGCAGAATTTCATACTCTGTCCAGGCCGCGGCGTTCAGTCGGGCGCAACAAGAAGACAAGGAAGCAACTTCACGAATCTCTCAGTTCTCCACTGGAACGTCCCCCAGTTGAGATGTTTCTGCTGTCCCAGTTTTAAATGTTATTTTGCTCTGTAGGATTCAAGATCTGTTTCTTGTACTCCTTAGCACTGAGAAGAAAACATCATCTATATAACATCAGAGTGTTCTTTACTTAAATAAGCACAGATTTTATGAAATCGTATGAACACTTGAGACATTGTATTTCAAATCTAGCTATTCCATTCAGGGAAATGTCACCAATTATGGCCTCTTTAAATTGGCTGCATAAAAAAGAGAAAAGACCTGAGTGTTGATTGCAATAAATGTAACTTAAATATATAAATTCAGGATAAAATATCATCCCAGCAGAATCCTACTTTTTGTTGTGTTCTAGCTACTACGTTTTCCTGCATGATGGTTAATAGAACCATGAGATATCATAAAAATTGCAAGAATAAATCTAAAGCATCTCTGTTTACTCTTAATCCCTATTTCATACAAATTCCAAAGGGGGGAAGGTTTACAACCACACAGAAGGCAGTGAAGTTCCTTTATTCAGTTTTATCTCCTGTGAAATATGCGTTTGTGCTTTATGTGTTGATGATCCTCAACAACTCTCATGAAGAGAATAAAGAAGAGTCAGTAAATTAGCTTCAATGTAATTAGAAATAATATCTGCACTTTTATAAATTTAAAGGAAATAATCATTTTCCACAATGGACTGTATTAATTAGGTTTATTTGGATGTCTACTCTGCCCTTTTTAAATTATGCCTTTACTATAATCCTGCAGGTAAGCCCAAAACAAAATGCATATTTTATTCCTTAAAAGGATGAATTTGAACTGTCAAGACTAAGCACCTAAAATTTAAAGCTCTGTAATTTTTATATCTCTTAACAAAATCCAAGATTGCCTTTTATTATTTTCCTTTGTGGAGCTCTGCTTGCCAAGCACGTCTGTGAATCTGAATGCTCTCAGTGTCGCTGTGAACTTGTGCCCTAATCCCAGCACACGGGTGATGTGTACCGTGCCCTCCCCCAACACACGGGTGACGTGCACTGTGCTCTCCCCCAGCACACGGGTAATGTGCACTGCCCTCCCCCAGCACATGGGTGATGTGCACTGCTCTCCCCCAGCACACGGGTGACGTGCACCGTGCCCTCCCCTAGCACACGGGTGATGTGCACTGTGCCCTCTCCCAGCACACGGGTGATGTGCACTGTTCTCTCCCCCAGCACATGGGTGATGTGCACTGCCCTCCCCCAGCACACGGGTGATGTGCACTTGTGCTCTGCTATCAGCACACTGGTGATGCTGCCTCCTCCATTAACATTAACATGGACAATAAAAATCCTCAGTATGCCTTTTTTCAGGGCAATTTTACCTGTATCATAACGTAATTGGAAAATAATTTACATTTGATAATGTAGTTTTGAAAACAACACTAAAGAAAATTTATGTTGGGGAGAAAAATTATTGCAAGGTTTGGCAAACCACAACTGCTGCCTACGAGGTGGCAGACCTAACTGCTTTCTCGTCTTCTGGGCACCAAGTCAAGGGCACATGTCTTATGCTGGTGCCACATGCTCTTGTCTTAAACAACATTCTACATCACAAACGCCTTGGAATGACCCACTTGTCACCAGGCCTTGAAATCACTGCTTGTTGGAATGTCTTCCTGTCTAATCTGAGGTACACCTGTGCCTTGTTTCACCGTTTGATCCCAGTTCCTTAGCCCACTGTCTGACAGATACGTGGTTTTCAATAGTAATGTTTGAAGAGTAAGGAATGAATATGATTCTTGGCATGTTTAAGTGAACCATACGAAGTAGCCTAGAATTTCTAAACTTATTTTGATTTTGATTGTGGATAACTTGATTTTTCCAGGAGTTTCATTTATACTACTATGAAATTTCATGAATCCTTAATTAACTAGAATCTTACTTTCTTGATTGTTTGGAAATTGGTGCCTTGAACACAAATAATTTTATTACATTTCTGACACTATTCTACTTGTTGCATTTCTTTACTTTGAAGAACATCATTTCCATAGTGTATATGAGTATATCAAGTATAAAATCTTCCTAAAAATTTGAATTACCCTTTATAAATCCTTACCAAATTTGATTTGAGTTTGTGAAAAAAGCACTTTAAGTTTTATAGGATTAGGTCCTTCTGATATTCATCACCATCAGGCACCATGTTACCGCTCACATAAATATTCCATGTGATAGGTATAATTATTCACATGTTATGGATGGGAAAGCTGAAGTTCAGTGAGTTGCTGTGGGTGTGGTATTGTGGAAGTCCATGTACTGGAACAGCTGTTGAAGTACAGATCGAAATGCTGGTCTCACCCATGCCACACACATAGAGTGTAAGTTGTCGCAGTCAACATTCTAGTCCATGGGGTTGGAGTTACTTGGAATGGACTACATTCCTATCACATACAGGGATCTTGTCTGCTCTTGGTGAGCCAGACATTACTCATCTACCTTGCAGATTTCAACATCTGATAAGAAAAATGATTGACATGTTAGATACTATGGATTAATGCAATTTTTGTAGATATATGATTAATTTCCAACTAATTTTATAGCTTTTTAAAGCATTTCGGACAGATTTCTAGTTAGAGCATCCATTAGCACCAGGGACCACTATTTCTCAATGAAAATCAGTGTTTGGAATGTCTGAAAAACACTACTTCCTTTCCCAGGTTGGAAGTATATGGAATATTGTCACAGAACATTAAAATTTTTGAGGTATTGATAATTCTTGTGTGCATATGAACAAAATACCATTAATAGAAACTTCCTGGACAACCTCAGATTATGGTTTTTCTTACCTCCTGAGGAGGCAGCGATGTATAATTTAAAATCACAGAGTTTAGTTATAATCTGCCTATAAAAGTACATATTTTCTACTAAGTATAATCCAGAAACCAATTTATCTCATCTTGACATTTGCATTTAAATAAAATTGACTCAAGGCTTTCATCCCTTACTCTGTGTGAAGTTCATCATATTTTCGAGATTTCTACAAATAGACTTTACATGGCTGTGTTTTCTACAGATCAGTTTCTGCTGTCAGAGAGTGTGTTCATTTCCCAACAAGATTGTGATCAAATCAGGAGGATGCTTTTTTTTATTTCGTTTTTGATGTGGCTTTGTCTCATTAGTGGAAATTTCCAGATCTGCAGATAGAAATGCCTGAGTGTATATTTTCCCTCCATGTCTTTCTTGCAACCTTGGTACAGAAGCTCTTTGTTAGTCCCCCTTTCCTTGCTACATCTAAGGAACATGATAGGAGTTCTTAGGAAGAAGGAGGCTTATTTTGGTTCATAGTTTTGGAGGTCCACAGCGCAGGAGCATGTTACTGTATTGGCCAGAACTCCTACAGAGGATGGCCACACAGGAAGCCAGGAAGCCGAGACAGAGAGAGACAGAGAGAGAGAGAGAGGAGCATGACTACTCAGAGAGAGAGAGAGAGAGAGAGAGAGAGAGAGAGAGAGAGAGAGAGGAGCATGACTACTCCTTCCTCGACACCTAAACTCCTGTCTGTAAACCACTAACAGAAGATTCTGGAGGTTGAGACTTACAAAGAGGCCTTTGGTGTGCCCACATTATGTTCCAGTCCTAACAACTTTCCTGTCCCCAGTCGTGATACCACTCCATTCTCCTCTCTTTTTAGGAATGTGCCTTCAAGTACCCAGTACAAGGAAGGGAATCTAAGATTCTCTGATGACAGGGGCTGAAAAGGCAGGGGCTGGGACACCCCCAACTGCTGTTGCCACCGCTGGAGCCCCAAGGAGCATTTAAACCTACGCGACACCAGAATCCTACATAGCACTCTGGCATTTGCCTAAACTCATGTTAAACCTACTACAAGATGACTTCTGTTTCATTTTGTTTGTTTTTCTAAACTATTGAATTATGTACAGAGAACTGTGGTAACAATGCTCAATCCACAGTGGTGTCATAAAATAACATTTACTTCTTGCTCATTAAACAAGCATCCAGGGCTCCCACAAGTGCTGCTGCCGAGACAGCAGGGAGGCTTCCGTGGACAGGGAGGGGAAGGTCTCTCCAGACTCCCCTGCTTGCTCCAGGCATCCTGGCCACTCTCTGGAACTGGCACCCTCTGCACTGTTCACCGGAACGTGCGCTTCCCCCAGGGAGAGTCTCCCTGCTTCAGCTACTGGAAAAAAGCAATGAAGCTATGTATTGTTGTTACTTTTATTATTATTTGAAAGGCAGAGTTACCAAGAAAGAGAGCGAGAGACAGAGAGACATCTTCCATCTTCTGATTCACTCCCCAAATGGCTACAATGGCCAGGGTTGGGCCAGGGCAAAGCCAGGAGCTAGGAACTTCAACAGGGTCCCTCACATGGGGGGCAGGGCCCCAAGCACCTGGACCATCCTCTGCTGCCCTCCCAGGTGCATTAGCAGGGAGTGATATTGAAAGTGGAACAGCGGGGACTCAAACTGACAGCCGTATGGGATACAAGTATTGCAGGCAATGACCAAACTGTACCACAATACTAGCCCCTATAAGGGTTTTTTTTTGTTTGTTTGTTTTGTTTTGACAGGCAGAGTGGACAGCGAGAGAGAGAGACAGAGAGAAAGGTCTTCCTTTTTCTGTTGATTCACCCCGCAGTGGCCACTGCGCTGGTCCAAAGCCAGGTGCCAGGTGCTTCTCCTGGTCTCCCATGGGGTGCAGGGCCCAAGCACCTGGGCCATCCTCCACTGCCTTCCCGGGCCATAGCAGACAGCTGGACTGGAAGAGGGGCAACCGGGACAGAATCCGGCGCCCCAACCGGGACTAGAACCCCGTGTGCCGGCGCCGCAGGTGGAGGATCAGCCTATTGAACTGCAGCGCTGGCTTCTATAAGGGTTTTCAAAACCCGAATAAGCAAAGAATTTTTAGTTTTGACTTCTTGCTGTGTTTATAGTCAGATACTCGCATTGATAAACACAACTAAAGTTATTTCAAGACATGCTTTTTCTCCGTTGTTTTCTTACCCATTTTTTTGTGTTATGTTGTATTGTTCTCTCTCTCTCTCTCTCTCTCTCTCTCTCTCCCCCTCTCTCTCCTTTCTGTCCCCCTCTCTCTCTAACCCTCCCATCACTCAGCTCATCTTTGACAAAGGTACCCACGAAGGACAGTTTCACCAATAAATGATGCTGGGAAAACAGCTATCCAGACAGAGAGGACTGAAGCAATAAAGATTCCTCTCCCAAACAATAATCAACCAGAACAGATCAAAGATCTAAATACAAGACTTGACACTGTGAAACTGCGGAACGCTTAGGGAAAAGAGCTCAAGACATTGGATGAGGCCGCAAAACAAAGCAAACCAAATAGTCAAAAGGGTTTTCATCAAACCGAGAAGCTTCTGAATAGCAAAGAAAACAATCAACAGGACAAAGAGGCAACTGACAGGACGGAAGAAAATACCTGCAAACTGACAAAAGATTCCTCTGGCAAGACTGATATTCGGAATCTACAAGGAACCCAAAAAAATTCAGCAACAAAGCAAAAAGTAATCCAGGCCTAAGTAATGACTCTGAGTTATAAGCTGTCTGAACTGCAGAAGTCCAGAGGAAACCAGAAAATCCTGACAGAGCCAGAGGTAGAGGGAAAAAAAGAATACTCTCTGCCTGTAGAGCAGCCAGGAAGCACCAAGAACCGCAGCAGCTTCTCGCGTCTGACTCTGCTTTCGATCCAGCTTCCTGCTGCTGCTCACCTGAGGAGGCAGCAGGTATGGCCTCACCCGAGGAGGCAACAGGTATGCCTCAGAGACCCGGGTCTCGGCCACAGCTTGGGGGAGCCAGACTGAGTTCCAGGCTCCCGGCTTCAACTCCACCCAGCCCTGACGACATGTGGGAGTGAACCAGCAAATGGGAGCTCTCTTGCTCTCTCTCTCTCTCTGCCTTTCAACAGAAATTAACATGAAAGATGTGAAAAAAAAGAGGTCATGGAGCCGGTGCTGTGGTGGAGTGGGTTAAGCATCCGCCTGCAGCACCAGCATCCCATATGGGCACCGGTTCAAGTCCCAGATGCTCCACTTCTGAACCAGCTCCCTGCTGATGGCCTGGGAAAGCAGTAGAAGATGGCAAAAGTGGTTGGGCCCCTGTATCCATGTGGGAGACTCGGAAGAATCTCCTGGCTCCAGGCCAGCTCAACTCCGGCCATTGCTGCCATTTGGGGGAGTGAATCAATAGATAGAAGACTTGTCTCTCCCTCTCTCTGTCTGTGCCTCTCAAGTAAATGAATAAATCTTTATAAAAAAGAGGTTATCCAAGCCAAAAGCAAATAGAATCACATAATAAAAATGATGAAATAAAACCTATAACATACAAGGTAGGTATTAATCCAGCATCAATAATCTAATTCATATGTGGATAATCTATATACCAATCAAAAGAACAATGCTTGCTGACATGAATGAAACCAAAGAGCAAATTACCTGTTATTTGTTAGAAATACAATTTAACTCTAAAAGTTTGGATAGGTTAAGTAAGGGATAGGAAACAACACACCATATTACCCACAGCCTAAAAATTGCATTTGCAGCTGTGGTAACTTAACCAAAACCAGATGTTTAGGGCAATGAGAATTATCATAGATAACACGCAGGGACGCTGGCTGCATGGTGACGGTAGTCGGTGTTCACAGAGCCCAACAACCTAATTGCACACCCAACATGAAGCCATGGCTGAAAGGAGAGCAGGACAAGTCAGACCAGGCAGTGACTACAGTTAGCTCCTTCAGCCTCTCTGCACTTGTCAGTAACCTGGGCCGAAAATCAGTACAGTATGATTGGTTTCAATTCTGAATGGCCTCATTCAGAAAACAGAAGCAGAGTGCACTGCCTGACTCACTGTGTACAGCCAAGATTAACCTCAGAATCGGGTAGATGTTTTATGAAAGGAAAGTTGCAGAATACTGACAAGCATAGCTGCAAAACTCCTCCATAAAAATGAGCAGATCAGAGGCAGCAAAGCATGAAAAGAACAAAAGACCAGCAGGAAACGCCGTATGCATGAGGGTTTCACGTTTGGAAATTTGCTAAGTGCAAATCCCCGCATCGTAGGCTAGGGAAGAAGGCAGTGTGATCATTCAAGGATTAATGCACAGTATTAACTGATACCAGCTGAATTGGCAAATGGAATCCTGAAATAGGCATATTCAGTTTACCCCCAACAACCTGCTTTTCTTTGAGAAGATGCACTTGAAAATTAATCCACCTTCCACAAACGCGGCCTGGGATAATCTTCTGGAGAATGTCACTGACGGGCAGAGACGCAGAGACTCCGCGATGGTGAGCCCGAATGTCAGGGACTGTAGAGTGTGTGTGGCCATGAGAAAAAAATGGCATTTGGTGGAGGAAGACAGAGCACTGACCCACAGAGAGTCACTGTTCCTCTTTGGGGAGTCATCTGCAGTCTTCACTGTGATGGGAAACGCCACTTTCTCATGCTGGATTGGGGTGAAGGCAACAGTCTCTCAGTGCCTTCACTCTGCTGTTACTGGGTCCATCCTGCAGACCAAAAAGGCCCCGGCATACAACAGGGAGCTCAGCAAGTGTTCCCCACCTGGGGCGGCATGGCTCCGTAGCCTGTTTCCTGTGTTGTGGATTTTCCTCTGGTTCCCACATTGTGTGGAACACAGGCATCTGCAGCGTCCAGGAACAGGACTTGAAGCAGCCTAACAACATCAGGTGTTTCTGGCACTCACATAACAAGAACAGGAGGAGCAGATGAGACCAAGGCAGGAGGGTGCCCGTCGCTCCTAGGGCAGCTCCTTGGCAGGCTCAGAGGCCCAGCTGCCCAATGAACCCTACTCAGTCTATCTTAGGACCTGGACTTTGCCGAATCCCTTTAGTGCCCAGTTGCCAGATCGCACCTTCCTCTGCACCTCAGTGGCACCGACATTCAGAAAGGGAAACAGCATGGAAGGGGGTGGGCGATTTTCCTCCTTTGAGCATCTGTGTCTTTGGCACACACCCACTGTTTGCAGGAAGTAACCCACTGTCCCTGCCTTCAGGGGAGGCTGGCACAATGTTGGGACCAAGTCTCTAAGAGTAGAAACAGGTGGAGAATTTGATATTGGTTTGGAAATTAGCAGTCTATGCAACACTATCCCAAAGTTCTAAAGACACAGGCATATGCACACATGTAGACACACACGGTGAACCAGCTTCTCCCTGCACTTGTCCAGGTGACTCGGACCCATTGGCTGCCTGCACAGGCATGCTCGTTGAGTGATTCCACGCAGCACTGGGGCCTGGGCTACATGCTGCCCACACTTTCTCTTTACAGCAAAGCTGAACGTTACAAATGCCGCTTCTCAATTACTACTTCTGTTTATTTGCCAAGATTACCTACTACAACGCAGGCCTTCCACAATGTGGGTTGGAAAGAAATTGATTCCACAAATATCATCCTTGAAATAAGGAACTAAGGCAGAGAAAAATCACTTCCCTTGGCTGAAAATAACTGATTATCGGCTCTGGGCATTGCAATGACCGAATAAAACGAGTTGTGTGAGATGACCGAACGTTCCACCTGACAAGTCAAAGTGCAGCACATTAGAACTCAGGATTCATGCTCTGTGCTGACAGTTTCCTTCCGGTGCAGGCATGGCGGTCACTCAGAGGCCAATGCACAGTCGTCTCCATCCTGTCCCCTGCTCCCAGGACTTGGCGCGTGTGCGCACTCAGGGAGGAACAAGACAGCGCCTCGTCTCGGGGAGGGATTTTCACACCCATAACTTTGTCTCATAATGTCGTAGGCTTTGTGAAATATTATTCTCTTTTCTGCTGGTGGTATAACTAAAGCTAATAATGATGAAATGGGAACATCTGAATCGGATTTGATATAAACCAGTCAGTCATTCTGAGATATTAGACATTGGTTCAGCAATGCTTTTACCATAATTTGACAGCTATGGTCATGTCAGGGTTAATTTAAAGGAGACATTCTTCTACTGAGGAGCAGTTTGCTGCTAAATTCCCTTCTTTATTTGCCGTCTGCTTTTCAGGAAACAGCCTGTCCTGTGCTTAGTTAAGATATCTCTGGGAGCTTCTAATAGCTTGGAGAAGGTCTTTGGCTCCCTTTGACCTTTAGAATTTGTATTTTCGAATAGTAAATGCTCTTCCATTGAGAGCAAGTCTCCGTATGTCAGTAACAACTTTCTCTCCTCACAAGCCAGGACAAGGCTATTAACATTTTTTCAAGAAAACTGTGGAGCAGTCATAAGAGATGCTTATGTTAATATGGACTGGTGCAGGCCCCTTTTTGTCATGAAATAATTACTGTTGCAAAATACCAGCAGGTGTTGAAAGGACAGCATTAATTTGTCTGAGTTGAATGACATCATTTTCAAAAGGCTTATTAGACGCTAATTAGATTTCGAATGGTGTGACTCCCCACACACCCCTGCCAGGAAGGGAGGAGTAACAGTGTGCTTGCTCTGACTGAGCGCACCGGGTCACAGCTTAATTTTCAAAGGTGACAGCTGATCAAATGAAATCAACATGAGAGGGACCAGCTTCATGGGTGACAGAGTGAAGAGACGGAACCTTTGCTTCTGTTCTCCGTGCTCTCAGCCATGAAGCACCCCGACTGCACAGTGCACCCCCGACTGGCTTCTGCAACACAGAGCGTCTGCTGAGCGTGTCCCGCAGGAGTGCATCCAGGAACCTGAGGAGATCAGTGTGGGCGTGTAAGGACTGAGACGCGAAATGCCTGCACTGAGGAGCATCCTCCGAGCATCAGCCTCGGTGCGCAGCAACCCCACAGGGCATCTTTGTAAACTTGTGCAAGGAAGGTGTTTCCCTGAAAGGCAGCCTGTAGAGGTGAAACTGACACTTTGAGAAGCAATGATGTGAGCGGCGCTCTTCTTGATTGTTGAGGAACAGTTTCTTTTTTTATATACTATTTGTTGAACTCTTTATCTAACATAGAATTGAACAGAAAGTCATTTGAAAATAGATCTCAGTAAAAAATAAGAGTGGGAATAAGACAGGGAGGAGGCAGAGGGGTTGTGAGTGTGGGTGGGAGGGTGGGCACGGAGGGAAGAATCACCATGTTCCTAAAGTTGTACTTATGAAATGCACGAGGTCTGTATTCCTTAAATAAAAGGTTTCTTTGGTGGGAAAGTAAGAAAGGTGTTTCATTGATACAGTGTTAGTTCATTTATTTTACTAAGTTTAATTTTTAGAACTGAATTATAAACACTTACATAGACTTAAACAAACAGAAATATTAATGAGGACAGCATTAAGCAAAACTAATGATACTTTAACAACAGGCATAATTCTAACTCAACTTAAAAATTTAGGGCTTCTGACTATTTGACACCCTAACAGATACACTTACATCCAGAGCAAACGTCATGTAACAAACATGATGGCACGATGTGTTGTATTCAGAGCCAGCAGAGAAGCTACTGCTACTGCAGCTAAAAACAAGTAGGCCGGCACCACAGCTCACTTGGCTAACCCTCCACCTGCGGCGCTGGTGCTCCAGATTTAGTCCTGGTTGGGGCGCCGGTTCTGTCCCAGTTGCCCCTCTTCCAGTCCAGCTCTCTGCTATGGCCCAGGAGTGCAGTGGAGGATGGCCTGAGTGCTTGGGCCCTGCACCCAGATGGGAGACCAGGAGGAAGCACCTGGCTCCTGGCTTCAGATCAGCACAGCCCACTGGGGGTTTAGGGGGTCAGACAACAGAAAAGGAAGACCTTTCTCTCTCTCTCCCTCTCTCTTTCTCTCTCTCTCTCTGACTGTCTAACTCTGTCTGTCAAAAAAAAAAAGTAAATAAAGTTTAGGAAGACACAGAAAGTCCACTGATTTGGTGTCATTCACAAAGCTCACTTTCTCTTCATCGCTCCAAGTGCACTGGGCAGAGTCCGGATGGGAGAATCCTCAGCCGAGCAGTGGCCCTCTGGGAAGACCCTGGAGTGGTGCAGGACCTCCTTCTTCAGCTTCCTTCTCCACGCCCTCTGCCTCGTGTCTGCGGTGACACTGCCCCAGCCACTGGGGAGGGAAAGTTCTCTGTTCCCTCCATGTTTCCCTCCTCATGGAAGCTGATAAGAAACCCACAACTTAGAAGACATCCCCACACCCTGCGGTGGCAGTGTCTGAGCTGCGTGGTGGATGGGAGTCCAGCAGCTGGAACCCGGTGCTCAGAGGGTTGTGAGACGGACCTCCCAGCCTGCTCTCATGGATTCTTTAATATTTGGCCTATGACCAACTGTATGCACGTCTATGAGGTTAAAGATTGCATTGAGATAGAAACCTGGATGACGGATATTTTGGCACCTGCTGATCCTGCTCCTGGAACCACGGTATTTCCTTGCCCCTCCTGGTCTCCCACTGACATGTGGGGGAGGCCCTGGGAAGAGCTCCTGCGGTCCCAGTACCCTGAGGTCCCCACTCAGGAGTCAGCAGAGCCGCCACCCGCATTGGTCCAGTGCTGCCTCCTGTTCGCACTGTCCTGCTGCCAGCTGCACCCACCCCCCACCGCCCTCCGCTCAGCTCCCAGCACAGGGCTCATTTTGAATGAACGGTTGCATGAATATGTTGTGTGCACAAAGCATGTAATTTTAGGGGGAAAATGTAGTTGTAATTCTCCTGAGAAACCAGTTATCATGCTACTTAACAAAGAGAGGGCGAACTGAAAGTGGTACCAACCTGTGACCACGCACACCATCTCTGCCAACTGTCTGGGGCCCTGCCTGCAGCACAGGCAGCCCCACTGGGAAGGTGCAAACGTGAGGGGCCCAGCACCACCCTGTGTACACAGGAGGTGCCATGTGCAGTGACGGTGGCTGAAGCAGGGCAGCAGGCGGGGTCGTCCGCATCACGTGCTCCCTGCCATGACCAGCAGTCGCCCATGTAGGCAGCGGAAACAATGAGCATCTCAGACATCCAGCTCTCCGTCCCAGGTCACCCACTGGCGGGAGCAGACGTGCAGGAGAGGGCTGTCTGGAAGTGCTGTGAGAAGCAGTGAGGCAGGGGGCTTCCCTGGCTTCGGAATGGAGGGGACAACAGCAGGAAGCAAAGAGCAAATCCCACCCTCTCCATTAGCGCAGGATGGAAGTCACTGCCTGTTAGACCACCCATGTAGTCCTGCCTGAGGCACTGCATCATTCTTAAAAACAAAGTTCTTTCAGTTGATGGCTTTATCGATTGATTGGTTCATCATTCATTCAAAAACATGTATTTAGCAGCTTCTTTTTTTTTGTTGATAGAAATGATATTTTTAAAACTTTATTTATTTATTTTAACTTTTATTTAATCAATATAAATTTCCAAAGTATACCTTTTGGATTACAGTGGCTTTTTCTCCCCATAACCTCCCTCCCACCTGCACCCCTCCTATCTCCCCTTCCCTCTTCCATTCCATTCAGATCAAGATTCATTTTCAGTTCTCTTTATATACAGAAGATCAATTTAGTATATATTAAGTAAAGATTTCAACTGTTTGCACCCACACAGAAACACAAAGTGTAAAGTACTGTTTGAGTACTAGTTATAGCATTAATTCACAATGTACAACACATTAAGGACAGAGATCCTACATGCGGAGTAAGTTCACAGTGACTGCTGTTGTTGACTTAACAATTGACACTCTTGTTTATGGCATCGGTAATAATCACCCTAGGCTCTATTTTGGAAGCCTTTTGAGTTCACCAACTCCAATCTAATTTAGACAAGGTCATAGTCAAAGTGGAAGTTCTCTCCTCCCTTCTTTGATGTCCAGTTCTTTCTACTGGGATCTCATTCACAGATATCTTTCATTTAGGTCCTTTTTTTTTTTTTTTGCCAGAGTGTCTTGGCTTTCCATGCCTGAAATACTCTCATGGGCTCTTCAGCCAGATCTGAATGCCTTAAGGGCTGATTCTGAGGCCAGAGTGCTATTTAGGGCATCTGCCATTCTATGAGTCTTTAGCAGCTTCTGTATCCAGTTTTTTGAGCTGGACTGTGGGGCTATAAGATGAAGGATGACATTTTCCAAAGAAACAAAGATATCAGTAAGTGCACCTTGAAAAATGAGCAATGATTCAGCTCAAAAGGTAGTTGAGGGCTAGCGTGTGTTGCAGTGGGTTAACGCCCTGACCTGAAGTGCTAGAATCCCATATGGGTGCCAGTTTGAGACCCAGCTGCTCCACTTCTGATCCAGTTCTCTGCTATGACCTGGGAAAGCAGTGGAAGATGGCCCAAATGCTTGGGCCCCTGCACCCATGTGGGAAACCCGGTAGAAGCTCCTGGTTCATAGCTTTGGATCAGCGCAGCTCCAGCTGTTGCAGCCAACTGGGGAGTGAACCATTGAATGGAAGACTTCTCTCTCTCTCTCTCTCTCTCTCCCTCTCTCTCTCTCTCTCTCTCTCTCTCTCTCTCTGCCTCTCCTCTCTCTGTGTAACTCTTTCAAATAAATAAGTAAATCTTAAAAAAGAAAGATAGTTGACATAGAAATAGAGCCCAGCTTTAGACCACGCCATGAAAGACTGTGGAGGATCAGACACAAATTCTCTCTCATTGTGGTTTGGTCTAACACAGTGATTGAGAGGCAAGAGCATGGAACAGCTCCATCTCTGTCTCCGGTCAAAACAAAATATCAGATGACCGCTCTGACCCCCATGTCTGTCACATGGCCTTTTCCTGTTAACTGCATGATCTCCACAGTGGGCTGTGTAAAGATCAATTCTGAAGACAGAGGAGAGCATCGAGCAGGTGAAAGATGGCCCATGGCTCATGTCTTGACGACACAAGTCTCCATGCGCATGAGCAAAACAAGGGTGCAAAGCTTCCACAGAACCAACAGAAAATGAATATGCTAATGAAACAGATGCAGCCAAAATGTCTTATATATTTTAACTTAATTTTCCAGTTCAATTTTTATATTAAAATGCACAAGCACAAGTTTGAAATTCTGTTTGCAATGTTTGGCGAACTGGCACCATCAGCTCCTGTGTTGATGTGGAAGCAGCTGTGTAGTCACCCTGCAGCACATGTGCCACCAGGGCCCACGGAGAGACTCGGCCTCGGGCACCATCCTCAGCCATCCCAGGCCACAGGCAGGAGGGACTCCAGCATGCACGTGGCTCCCGGCTCAGCGGTGACGTTCCTCACCCTGTGTGGCTCCCGGCTCAGCAGTGACGTTCCTCAGCCCGTGTGGCTCCTGGCTCAGCAGTGGCCATCATCACCCTGAGTGGCTCCTGACTTAGCAGTGACCATTGTCAGTCACCCTGCGCGGCTCCCGGCTCAGCAATGACATTCCTCACCCTGTGTGGCTCCTGGCTTGGCAGTGGCCATCGTACCCTGTGTGGCTCCTGGCTCAGCAGTGACGTTCCTCAGCCTGTGTGGCTCTGATGATGCAGGATTCCGTGCTGACCCAGGTCTTCAAGGGTGAATTTCCACATTCACACCCACGGCACACACCACGTCCTCACTCAGAATGCTGGAAGAGTTGGTAGCGAAGAAGCAGATCTACTCCAGTGGATGAAAGAGCCTCCCGAGTGGCATTTTGCTGCCTGCAGTGTTTTGTTTGAGTTTTAGTTTTTCTGTGTTTGTTTTTGGTGTGGCTTAGAAATTTTATTATTATTTTTTAAAGATTTATTTTATTTATTTGATAGAGTTACAGAGAGAGGTAAAGACAGAGAGAGAGGTCTTCCATCCGCTGCTTCACTCCCCAATTGGCCATAATGGCCAGAGCTGCACCGATCCGAAGCCAGGAGCCTGGAGCTTCTTCCCGATCTCCCACGTGGGTGCAGGGGCCCAAACACTTGGGCCATCTTCTGCTGCTTTCCCAGACCATAGCAGAGATGGATCGGATGCTGAGCAGCCAGGACTTGAACCAGAGCCCATATGGGATGCTGGCACTTCAGACCAGGGCTTTAACCTGCAGCACCACAGCACTGGCACCGAAATTTTATTATTATAATTGTTAGTCAGAGGCCTGTGGAAAACCAGCCCTATGAGAATGGTGATCTACCTTAGGTTGTTCTACCTTTCTCTCTTTTCTGCTTCTCTATCTATGTAGAGGATTGAAAGTTGCACAAAAGTTCTAAACACTCAAGCTCAGGTCACTCGTCTCCCAGAGGGGAGCACTGCTTACGTGTGGATTTCTCTAGCCGTGTCTACAACTAACCAAGTAGTTCCAAAAGTGTTGAGAAAAATATGAAAACTTTCAAAATCATATAACCACAACGTAACTCAACACTATCATATGTAAGATTTGCTGAAGTCATTTTAAAGTTCATCTTTAGGATAATGTGCTTGAACTTCACTTTTTAAGATACTAGAGGCCAATGCTGTGTACCTGTTGAGCAGGTGAACTGTGTCTGATGTAACTATTCAGACACACACTACACACAGTCAGAGCACCCTGGGCAAAAAAATCTCATTCATAATTTTTATATGGATTGTAAGTTGAAATGATAAAATTTAACATATTTGATTAAGGAAAATATAATTTAACAGCAATTTCATCTCTTTCTTTTTGCTTTTAAAAAATATGACTCCTACAATATTTAAAACTGCCTGTGTGGCTTAGATTATACATTTATGGGCCAGCACTGGTCTCAGTGTTAATAGATAGAACTTAGATTATCCCTTTATGGCCAGGACTGGTCTCAGTGTTAATAGATAGAGAGAGTCAAACTTGTTTCTTCAGCATGAAATGCAAGCAACAGCCAGAAGGGAGTTAAGTCCCTTAACTCCCTGAATTAAAAGTCCCTTAAATTCCCTTGAATGAAACAACAAACTGGGAGCCCACTCAAGTGTAGCTACGAGAACACCCTGTTTTAACGCGGTGGAGTAGTGGATCAGATACACGGTTACTGCCACCAACATGCCAACGAGTGGGATTCAGGCAAGTTACTAATTATTTAGAAAGGCACCCTGTCTAGCCTTTTGTAATATTTTGATTTCCACTTCCTTAATCCATAATATGAATAGCAGAGAACAATAATGTGATGAATTAAAATACATGGATACTACCAGCTTTATGAAGAATTGGCATAATGATAGAAAGGCAAGTAGGAAACCACACACAAAATAATTTCCTGCAATGTTATAGAAAATACTATCACAAAAGAACTGTCCTCAGTATATGAGGCAATTAATAAGTAAAGGTAATGAGGGAAATAAAAATGCTCATAAGTTTCTATTGGAGTCCACATGAGCATAATCAATCTGTAGAATAATTTAGAATGCATATGAAATCTGGAAATATGTATTTAAAATTATATAGAGGTATAATTGAAGCATTATTAATAATAGAAAAGTAATGGAATTAACTCAAAAGTTTAATATTCTACTTACTTTGAAATAGTATATTATTATACAATGAAATATTCCATAATCATAGAAAGTCACCATTGTAGAAAATGTCGTGGTACTCGCCTGTGGTGAGGGTTCTGGGGTGTTCTAACTGCCTGCACGAGGTCAGGTTTAAATTTTATTTCCATGCAAAGTTCCCAAGTGGGTGCACACATATGTATGTTCCTTTTGTAAATGGTAGGAAATTAAACTGACTTAAAGAAAGAAGAAAGAAGCCAGCATGCCCCTCTAGCACTGGCTTGTTGCCCAGTGGCTGAGGCTCTCTTTCGTCGCTTTCAGTCCTCTTTAGTTTCACAGGGTTGAAGTTTCCGCCTTCTGCTGAACTCCAGCTATTTGCGCTATTTATTTATGGGATGACTTTCCCACTATCCCACTAGCAAGTTTGTTAGGTTCTGCATTAACACACAAGCACAACCTCTGTCTCACAATGCCTGTGTGAGACCAGGAAAGTTCCTTAACCATTCTGTGCACTGATTTCTATAGCTTTTTAAGTGCAGATATGGACATTTCTTTTGTCCTTTTGGCATTTATTTTTGCATTTATATATCTTAAAATTTGACTTGTATCGTAAGACAATAACATGGAATCATTAATCATAATGTTCAAGCTTGTCATTGACCTCTTAAAGAACTTTGAGATGAGAAGCAGAACCACAAACGTGAAAGTCAAGTCAGCTTGATGACAGAATCACATTGGAAAACGTATTTGTATTTCAAAATAGATGCTTGCTGTTCACTAAGGTGAAGCAAACAGGCAATAAGAACACCCAAGGGTCTCCCGTCAGAAGTAACAGCAGCGTCGATGACGGACGTCCTGTGTGCTAGGGGCAGGGCAGGGACTGTGAGGAAAGTTTGATAAGGATGAAATCATCGACCAAATTTATGGTGTTGGAAAACTCAGGGAGCAAAGTCAGATCAAGCTGCGGGCGCGCGCTTACAGGACTATAATTCTCAGAGGGCAAGGGCTGCGTCTTGGTTTTGCCACATTCTTGTCCTGTGTTGTGCACATCCCCCGATTTCTCGATTAACGGAGCAAAGAACGGCACGAAAGCCTGGAATCAAGGTGAACCATGCAGCATTTTATAAAGAAAAAATCCAGCCTTAGTTCTAAATGTGCAGCTTAAGAAGTGTTTTAGAGACAGGTTTCCTTTAAAGTTTAATTCGTGCTAGATTGGACAAGTTATATGAACATATAAAGCATGTTAGTATTATTTCAATTTTATTTTCAATATTCCAATATTTATGTTTCAGTTTTCTCAAAAGAAAAATCACTATTCCTTCTCTTTTGCTGATTTCTCTACATCCATCCACGTTTAGTTTGATCGGATAGCACACACATCCCTAGCAAGTATGTGTTTTGTCTCAGCTACCTCATCTAGAATGAATGGATCTGCTGCCGGGAGTCCTGGACGCTTGTCCATCTAATCAAACTCAGATCTGTACAAAAGGAGGACAGCGGTTTACTCACAATGTGTGAAATCGCCTAATAATGTCTTTGAATGTTTAAATGTGGTGAAACTTCTAGGGTATTCCAATTGACTTCACATGGTCAAGTTTAAATATTATTTCCAGGCGAAAGTTCAAGACAGTCACCGTATAACCGACAAAAATAAGATTCCTAGTAGAAATTCCCCTTCCCCCTCAAGTTTCAAAAATACACCGAAGCTCCAACTTCCACCCTCGCCAGGCCAAGCCCCTAACACTGAATCCTGAAACACGCGGGAGGGAAGCGATCAGCTCAAACGCCCTGGGTGAACAATCATTGTTCTGAAATGTTAAGAGCTGCTGACCTGGTAGAGGAGGAAGGCTCGGTGGAGGAGGTTGTCTAAGTGCTTTACGACCGAAAGTTGTTTCTCCTTCAAAGTATAATCAATATAGGAAAGAAATTATGAAACTGGTCACTGCTTGCATATAATGGATCAATTCTAATCAAAAATCAAATGCTACACCCAAAACATTTTAACTCTATACACCCAATACCAAGGATATCATCTTTAACCATTTATTCGTGAAGGAAAATGTAACTCGAGTGACTCCATCATCCAATGCGTTTGTCACGTGTTCAGCAACTTGTATCTTCGTCAATGACCAAGTTGGGTGTTCGTATCTAAATCCAGATGTTGAACTGTGTAATTCATCTATCAAAGCTGGGAACTGAAGGGAAAGTAACACTTGTCACATTTGTTCTAACTTTGAATCCTAACCACAGTTGATGACGGAGTAGCTTAGATGACACGGCAAACCTGATGTCAGAATCTCTCCCCACAGGAATAAACTGGGTTACTTCTTTCACCTGCGTGTGCTTATAGTGTTTATATGAATGCATTCTGATCCATCAAAACAGGGATTTTCCTTAGGTTCAAGGTGTTTGATGAAGGATAAATTGGTGGTCCAAGGCACGAGTCTTGGTGTGCCGGGATCCTTGGGCATGTGGCAGGGTGGCAGGGACTCCCTCCTCTTAGAAGAAGAAAAGATGGCTGCAGGCAGAAGCAGTCGAGGCTTGGGGGGCTTTCTGGGAATGGGGGTGGCTGCAGGCAGAAGCAGTCGAGGCTTGGGGGGCTTTCTGGGAATGGGGGTGGCTGCAGGCAGAAGCATTCGAGGCTTGGGGGGCTTACTGGGAACGGGGGTAAAGGGAGCTTTCTGAGAAATAGCGCAGTGCAGCCAGGTCAGCTCAAGCGGGTCTGGTGCAGACAGGTGTGACTGTGAGGGCTGTGAGCAGTGCTGTGCCTAAGCCCTCACCCCACGGGTGTATAACTGAATCCGAGTTAGAGAACTGAG
The DNA here is from genome assembly GCA_949820135.1 of Sylvilagus floridanus. Lineage (NCBI taxonomy): Eukaryota > Metazoa > Chordata > Mammalia > Lagomorpha > Leporidae > Sylvilagus > Sylvilagus floridanus. The sequence goes on from OX463229.1 coordinate 71,296,848, forward strand.
AGCTCTTTGCGCCAGGGTCTGTAACAGCATGAGTGCACGCCCTGCTTTGCTCGGGGCCCAGGCCCTGGATAAGACCCTCTGGGCCTGCCGACAGGAATTAGTGCTGTTTTCTTGTTGAGAGCCTGGGTGTCCAAGATTCCCACTACACTGGGTGAAGCATGACTGACCTAGAACCTGGCAGAACGCCTCGTGTGGGCCAGGCTGGGGCAGCCATGACACAGCTGGGGACCAGCACCCAGTCCCTCCACACAGCCAGTCCTAACCAAGGTCCCCGCCCGTAGCCATTAGGGGGGGCTTGTCAAAGGCCACCAAGCTTCTTCCTAGGCACAGGGCCACAGGGGTGGTGGGGTGAAGGCCTCTGGCCATGCAGAGGACGCTGGGGGACGCTGTGAGGCCAGGAGCAAGCCTGTGCCATCCGAGGGTCGTGTGGCTGGAGCAGGCCAGAGCAGTTACTGCCACTTCCTTCCTCTTCTCTTCTGTCAGCACCTCCCCTTGCTTGCCTTGTGGGAGCACAGAGTGGACAAACTGCCCACATCAGGGAAGACTGCTGCCTTTGGACCCAGTGCCTGCAGGCCCCTGGGCTCAGCTGCCGGGCTGAGCCAGGGCGCTTGAGCACTCAGGACTGCCCAAGCATCTGCCGTTTTCCTGTGCAATGCCTGGTGGGAGGCCCTGACTTCCCTTTCTCGGGGCCTGAAAGCCATCCCACCGAAATGTCACCTGCGGAGGGACTGGCCTGTGTCCCCTGGGCCGAGGCCAACAAGCCCCAGCTGACACACAGCTGGCCGACCCACACCGCGCTGGCCCTCGCCGCCTGCACGTCTTCCTTCCATGAGCTGCGTGAGCTCCCATATCTGCTCCCCGCCTCCCCATCTCTGAGGGAGGTCTGCCTCCAATGCCTACCCCCAAGCTGACTCTCTGTTGTCAGTCAACGAAACGCACCTTTTCCATTGTGCATGCGTGGCTTGGTTTAGGGGAATTTGAGTTTCCTATAATTTTGACCATAGTCTGAGAGAATCATAGGTGGGGACCAGCAGTGTGGTGCAGCGGGTGAAACTCCACCTGCCCCACCACCATCACCTGGGAGCACCAGTTCAAGTCGTGGCTATCCCATCCTTGATCCAGCTCCCTGCTCATGTGCCTGGGACAGCACCGGGAGATGGTCCGAGTCCTTGGGCCCATCCCACCTATGAGGGAGACCAGATGGAGTTCCCAGCTTTTGGCTTCAGCCTGGCCAGTCTGGCTGTTGCTGCCATCTGGGGAGTGGACCAGTGGGTGGAAGCTCTTTCCTGCCTTTCATTCTGTAACTCTGCCTTTCAAGTCAGTAAGTAAATGTAGATAATGTTTAACGTAAGAGTGAGGAGTAGTAAAGAAAAAAGAGAAACCGGGGGAAAGTTGGAAAGGTAATGAGGTTTTCTGAGAAACTGCCAAGTCCGAAGGTTCTGCACAAGCGGCCGCTGAAGCAGGGGCCAGACTACAGGTCAGAGGCGGCCAGTGCCTGAGAGTGACCGCAGCTGGGTGGCTGACACCGCTGAACCCCAGCTCCCCAGCGCCTCCCTCCTGGCGTCTGGGCGTGTGGGCACATCCCGAGGCTCCACAGCCTGCTGGGATCTGGACCCAAAGTCAAGGTCACTTATATGCAGCCAAGGGGTGTCACATTTGTATCTCGCATCCACTGAAGATGGAGTCATTCACGCCCCCAGAGGAGATTGCATTGGCAAATTTCTAAGCCAAAGGGGAGAGAACCGTAGGAGCAGGATTGCCTCCTCACTGTGAATGCTGGATGTGAGCCATGTCCTGCTACATGCAGGGCGCTGCGGTGGATTTCATGTGTATAGTGCAGATTAAGGGTGTGAGGCTCTTGCTTGGCTAGAATCAGAATCAGCTGGGAGGAGACCCTGCGCTTGCCTGGATCTCCACTGCTTCAGAATAACATTATCGACGCTCTCAATCATTGTCACTTTGTCTCACAGACCCGATAGCAGCTATCAGAAACGATTTCTGTGAAGCACAGAGAAGAAAAACCAGATTAAGTCATCAGGTACGCATAACAAGAGATTTGTTGAAACTGAGGACAGGAATTTTGCAGCCAAGAACAGAGAGCGGCGTGGTGATGACTACGTGCCCATGCGTTCCTCTTTGCTGCTTGGGACCCACGACTGGAGTCCAACATAAGCGTGAAGGATCCTTGGCTCTGGGAAAACCTTGGGAATTGGCCCTGACGTTGTTAGAGCTGAGATGAACGCCCTTCCTGACGTGCGACGTTTGAGAAGCGCAGTTGGACTTCCTCTGAGGCTCGTTGCATGGGAACTGTCCCAGGTGACAAAGGGAAGTGTCCGCTGTGTGAGGAAGTGCCAGCACTGTTTGAGGTCAGGATTCTCTACATACAAACGTAGGTGGAGCTCTGACTGAAGCCGCTGCTGGTCCTGGCAGGCGGGCAGGCATTCTGCAGAGCAGGAGACGGGTCTGGAAGACGAGGGGAAGGAGAGTCGCACGCAGGTCTTCCCACCGCCCTGGAGGAAGCTGGCAGTGTTGGGAGTGGAGGAGAAGGGGCAGGTGGGTGAGGGTGTTAGCCAGCAGGAGGAGGAACTGCCGGAGCCCGATGCAGACACTCTTGCAGGGTACGCAGTGCCTGGGGGACGTCTGGAACCCCAGGTGCAAGTCTTCAGTGCCTGCATAGAAACAGCTTCCCCTTAAGTCCTGGGGAGGCTGTGCCGAGACGGTGCGAGATGCAAGGCAGCAGACCGTGTCTTCCACTGACAGGAAGTTTAAACACCACATGGTTTAAGTGACATTTTCAGGCTCTCTTTGGTGACCGGACGCGTTTGTAGGAACTCTGCAGAGTGGGGATGGGGTGGACGTGCCGTGCTGCTGGCGTGCTGTGTAACCTACACTGGAGAGCTCGACAGTCGGGAGCTTCCAGCGGAGGGAGCTTTCTGAGAAATAGCGCAGTGCAGCCAGGTCAGCTCAAGCGGGTCTGGTGCAGACAGGTGTAACTGTGAGGGCTGTGAGCAGTGCTGTGCCTAAGCCCTTGACTGGGCAAGGCTAATCCCAAGGGCATCCCCTCTAAGAACACATTGCTTCCACTGTAAGATGTCTTTCTAGAATTTGTACCAATTCCTGGGTAAAACATTGCAGACTTTTAGATGGGCATGGAAGCAGGGAGGAGAAGCCTCCCTGTGTCTGCTCCTGCAGACCACATGGAGACGCAGTGGCCACTCTGGTCAGACACCACTGGAGATTCTGTAGCAAACAGCCTCGGGAGACAGACGGCCTCTCCTCCCTGGGCAGAAGGCACGTGGTTTCCTGACAAGGAGGAGAAAGATGACAGCTTCCTCTGAACCAATCCGGGACAGGGCTCGGGCAACCTTCTGTACCTGGGGCTGTCCTGGCTGCGTGCTCAGCTGTAGCACAACCCTCTTCCTGCACATCACCTGGGAAAGTGTGCACGCCCCCTGCGAGACTGGGGACAGGACCTGAGGTGCACACGAAGCTCACGCTCTCGGGGCCACCCCGGGAGTCTCCCATCTTCTGCCTGGCTGACTTGTTAGCTGGGGAGGGGGGGAGTCAGACCCTCCCTAGTTGTTGGGCTCTTGACAACACCTTGGCAGTTTGCTCAGAAAGAACTTACATCCTAAGAAGAAACACACAGCAAGGACTTGGGCCCCAGAGGCTGGTGTGTCTGATCCTGTTAGAGCAAAGACCCATGTGCAAATGTGTGTACTCACACTCACACGGTTACAACCGCACCTCCCCACCACACATTCATGTCCAAAGCAAACTCACACACCCTAACATATGTGACGTACGGTAAATCCAGCAAATCCTTTGTCCATCCTCTGGTGATAACATTTTTCCAAAACACCAGCTACAAGTGTATAATTTCTCAAGGTTCGGTGGCAAAGTTTTGGGCTGTAATCAGCATCATTTGGCTGGGAGAGGTGTGACTTGTGCCAGCTGTTAAACAGAGCGTCACCGCTCACCCCTGCTGTAATAGCTGTGATCCGGGAGTGGCTCAGTTGTGATACTGTGTCATCCACATTTCCGCTTGCTCTCTCCTGTTTCAGGAAGACTGATGAGACGCTCTGTTAACATGATTCACGGGATCCTGATCAGAGGAGGCCTTGGTTCTGACCTCACCCATCCAGCTGCATTCGTGTCAGACTTCTTCTCCTGCTCTTGTCTGTCCCATAATTGCCATGCATCTGCTGAGAATTCCTCTGGAGTCTCCGACGTGAGTGGCAGGAGCTCACATACTGAAGCTGTCGTCTGCTGCTTCCCAGGTGCGCATTAGCAGGCAGCTGGATCTGAAGTGGGGGGCCCGGGACATGAACCGGCACTTTCATAGGAGATGCAGGTAAGTGATGATTTCACGGCTGCCCCCACGCCTGCCCAGTGAAGCCCACTCACAGTTCCCCGCTGGGCGCCCTGCTGGCCACGGCAGCCTGCGTGGACGCCCCCTCAGCCTGGACAGTGCCTTCCTCCTGCACCAGCCTGGTGAGCTTTGCACCAGCTCCCGCTCTCGAGTCAAGTGAGAGTTTCCAGCTCATGCCCCACCTGAGGAGCCCTGTGCCCACCCCTGTAACTGTCACAGAACCTGCAGAGTAGAGCTGATACTTGGAAAGTCCGTGACCTCAGCCCTGGGTAGCTGGAAGAAGTACAACATGGGCTTGAGAGGATGGAGAAAGGACAAGTTGTAGTGCAAGAACAGCAAGGATCCGGGGCTGGCGCCGTGGCGTAGAAGGTCAAGTTGCAGCCTATGGTGCTGGCATCCCATATGGGCACTGGTTCAAGTCCCAGCTGCTCCTCTTTGTATCCAGCTGTCTGCTATGGCCTAGAAAAGCAGAAGATGGCCCACGTCCTTGGTCCCCTGCACCCACATGGGAGAGCTGGAAGAAACTCCTGGCTCCTGGTTTCGGATCGGTGCAGCTGTGGCCATTGCCACCATTCAGGGAGTGAACCAGTTAATGAAAGACCAATCTCTCTCTCTCTCTGTCTCTCTCTGTCTCTGCCTCTGTCTCTCTCTGCCTCTGTCTCTCTAGAGCTTAGGGATATGGACAAATGCGCACAAACAATCAAATACAATAAATAGGAAGTTGTGTTTTACCAAACCAATAATGCAATTTCAGTGCAAATTCAAATCTGTAAAAAGCAGGCAATGCTTTGTCCTGGGCCAGTGATGAGATTAATAATCATATATGTGGCGATTCTCAATTTAGGCATTGAAAGTGGGAAACTATTTATAGCGATTAGACGTATTTTCACGTGGAGTTAATGACATTTGTCGGATCCTCCTGCCTTGCCAGCTCTGAGTCTATATGCTTTACATTTCCTCATTTCTGCTTCCAAGTCACTGTGTCCTCCCTGTCACTCTGTTTAGAATGAGGACATACACAGAGGAACGAGCCAGTCCTGGGGCTACTGAGCCAGTGGCAGGGTGTGTGAGGTCCCTTAGCCAGCTGCTTGATCTCATTGTTATGTGAAAGTGCAGGGAGAGTGAGCAAGAAGCTCTTGGGCTCAGCTAACCCTGTGGCCTTGAACTAAGCCAACAGGTACCAGGTGCTTACCGTCCGCTGTGAGAGGCAAACCACAGAACCAACAGGCTCAGGACAGATCTCGGACATACTCAAAGTCTGTGAGAGAAGAACAGATGTACGTTAGATAGTCAGAAATGGGAAGAAAAGTGATATGAACCAAAAATTCAGGTTTAAAAATTACAATTTTACTTAATTGAAAAATAAAAGAAACAGTAATATCAGGAATAAGCCCCTGTGAGAACTGTGCTGAAAGAGAGAGAGAGAGAGAGAGAGAGAGAGAGAGAGAGAGAGAGACTGGAAGACAGAGAGAGAGGAAACAGAGAGAGGGAGAGAGAGGGAGAGACCTACTGACTAGGGAATAAAAATTCAAATGGCTCATTTTCTAATGGGTTCATTCTATGCATAGAAATTCTTGTCCCCACGGAGCTACTAGAATTTTAAGTTGATTTTTAAGAACATGAAATGTAAGTTCAATACACAAAAACCAATTTTATTTTATTTACTTGCAAAAAGCTTTGAAAATGAAAATAAAATAAAACAATACCATTTACATAAGCCACAAGGCATGAAATATGAATAAAATAAATATATAGATTTGCTTACTGAAAACAAACAAAACAGTTGAGAGATTGGAAAGGAATGAGGCATCTTTAGCATTAGATAACACAATCCTGTGTGGGGAGAGCTGGAAGGATTCTTAATGCAGAAATGCTCAAAGCTGTAGGATCCAGGCTCAGCATGAACAATCGACATCCATGACAAATGGACGTCTCCATGACAAAGACAAATGGAGATTCCACTGTCATGAGGATGAGGAGGCCAGCACAGAGTGACTCTACGGGGACCACACATGCAGAATGCACGGCACGAGGGATGCTTGGTGAGGACATTTGTCCTCATGGCCACTCCCTATGTGTGCTGTGTGTGTGCCTATGTGATACATACATGTGTGTTGTGCATGTATGTGCACATGTGTATGTGAATGTGGGTATGTACGTCTGTGAATGTATGTGTGTGTGCATGTGAGTGTGCAAGTATGTTGATCTGCTCTTGGCTCCTGGCACAGAACTCGGCCTGAACATACACTCCAGGCATAACCAACTTAAATGTCTTAAGACTTAAGTACAAAGCCCTCATTGACCCAGAAATATGGGAGTAGTAGCCAGTGAGCTGAGCTGAAAAGGCATGGACACATCACTGCTCACTTGCTGTGTACCACGACCGGTAGAATCGAGCACTTCGATCTGACATCTTGTGTAACATTAAATTTACAAGTTACCTGCAATCCACATACCTTTCTCTCGACACTCCCCTTTGCTAGTCTCAGAATATCTTCTCAACACACATCACTTCTCAAGACAGGGAAATTTTACTTTGAGCGTTAGGATGCATACACAATTCTGCCATATTTATCAAAATGGCTCTGAAGTGTTTGATTGTCAGGTGAAAATGGAAGACAGCCACACTGGGTTGAGGAGTGTTGCTGTCTTCAGAAATCTTCCTGTAAATCACTCTTCTTGAGAAGTTCTCCTTTTCAGGATTTATCAAGGTTTTCAAGAAACTGTTCAAAAACTTTGACGTAAGCTGACAGACTGGAGTTCTTAAGATCTCTGGTTCTGTTTGATAACAGATTCAGCTTCATTCTCTTCTTCCTCTTCGTTGGTGGAAATGGCATCCAGTCCATGGCAGATGGAGCTCATGGCTGGGACGATAAATGGATCAAATATACCCACTTTCTGTAAATTAATGGGCAAAGAGATGGGACCTGTGTTAGGATGCACACTGAAAGGGCTCTTCAGTGATTGATCGATTCCTTTGCTAACAGTGATATCCAGCCATGGAAGACACTGCTGCAGCCTGGCCTCCGCTCCAGCTAGGGCCCGCATGTGTCGTTTCTGGTGTTGTTCTGATGGCTGCCTTCCCTCTTCAAATACTCCCAGTGCTGAAGTGAGCTGTGACACTTACGGAAGCCTTTTGAAGTTCACGTGACTGCTTCAAGACCGAGAGCTAAAATCTTATCCCAGCTTTCTTGATTTTCATATCTTGACCAACCAAGGCATATACTTCAAAGCATTTTGTAATTATGTTTATGGATCCTCTGACAAAAAAGGTGAACTTTTTCACTTAGGTGAGCTTTCTTCTTAACATCTTGGCTGACCTTAACAAGACACAAATACTCAACTATTCCAGAACATACTACAGAGGATAATTTCCTAATCAGTTCATTGCAGACCCAACAATGAACACCTCTCCTTCCAGAATACACCCAGAGACAATGCTTAAATCCACAGTCCTGCTTCCATGCTCGGTTAGTGATGAGCATGGCCATGGCCATGACGGTCCAGGGCCTGGAACAATTGTCTGTGGAACTACAGCATCTCCTCACGTCGTCATGCTCTGTCGTGTCAGTGTCCAACACCAGCTCTTTAACCTGCGCCTGGAAAGCTCCCGACCTTGTCCTTGTAGACGTGTACCGGAAGAACATTTTGTTCCAACATCTATTCTTGGACCCCTCCTCCTGAGACCCTGGGACCATCTCTGATGGGACCAGCTCTTGGGGGGCTCCTGGGAGCTGTTGTTTAGGATAGAAACAAAACCTTAATACTAAGCGGCAGAGCACCTGCCTCCCTTAAAGGGAACCCTGCCCACCGTGAGCTTTGTGGTCGAGCTGTGCACACAGGAGAGGCACGTGGGGTCTGCTGAACACCCAGAGGTCTCTGCCACCTTGGCACAGAGCACAGTGTCACTGTGACCAGATGCACACTCAGCACTCAGTCTGCATAGGGTTGGAAAGCTGTTGGTGGGAGCACGGTCCCACCGTGCTGCAGGAACACTTTGAGGGCGCACTCTGGAATCTGGGCAAGGAGGCCGCTTGCTCTCCTCCTTCTCGGGAAAAGCGTCCCCTGCAGAGCGGGCCATGACTCACAGACGCCCCAGTGCCGGTGATCTAGCCAAGGGCGAGAGGCGGCTGCTGGACTCCCTGCTCGGTTCATCGGGAAAACCACTCTAAAAGAGGCTTTATTAAGAAAGTGCACAATTTACTTAATGTCAAGCCTTTCTCAGTTTTTCCAAATGTACTTTGGAAGAATAATTCTGTTATATATTTATTACACAGTATAGAGTAAACCATTAAGATAAATATTTTATTGGACTATATTGCACTGGTTAAGAATGTAAATTTTGAAGCAAATAGATTTGGGTTTATGTTCTCGCACTCTGATATAATTGAGCTTTGTAACTGTGGAAACTCAGTAAATCTTCACAGTCTTTCTTCTCCCTTTTTTAAAAATTAAGATTAATAGGACTCATTTGTGGAGTAAATGATGTAAGTATGTAAAGCTTTTAACACCGTTTTTGGCAGGAGCATTGCTCAATATGTTATCTCTCATTGTGTGTAAAATCTGAGGGCCTCTCTACACTGTAATTTTAAAATTGAAAAAAAAAATAGATCTTAAAGAAATGAAAGGAGTAAGTGAAGCCTGTAAAATGCAAGTTTTACTAATTTATTAAATACAGAATTTTGAGGCCTGACTCTATATTAAGAGTCTCAATGGAATCTTTATGCAATTTAAGATATAAAAATAGTCCCATGCACTCATTTCATAACAGTGCAGTTAAAAGTAAGAACAACAGATCCCTGTGCGTTGCCTTGACATTGTCAGACATGACCAAATGCATTCTGTCCTTTCCATGAGTGCCATCCTGCTGTGATTAACGTGTCCTGCAAGGGGAAGCTTCCCAGAGGGAATGACTGCTACAACTCGGTGCATTGCAGTAGTTCACAGAGCTTGGCCAACAGGGAATCGCGTGTTACTCGCAGCTCATACTGAGTGTTAGTACCAGAAATTTTCATAGAAATAACACATTTGTGACTTTCATATAGACAATATTAAAATTATTTACACTGCTGTGAGTTCTTCTCCTAAATTAACATAAAGATGAGCTCTGCCTGTTTTGAAGCCCTGATAAGCCCACTGTTCCAGGCAAGGACTGGGAGTAATGATTTTCCCTTTCTCTTCTGAGTGGAGAAAATCTGTAACTGCGTTTCCTGTCGAAGTGCACAGCTTGCATTTAGAATGCCTTTACCACATCCTCCTCAGGACGGGCGCTGGCGCAGCAGCCAAGTTGCTGCCTGGGAGGCCTGCATCCCACAGGTCCTGGTGTGAGTTCCAGCTCTGGGTTCCAATCCAGCTCCAGGCTCATGTGCACCCTGCGGGGCAGTAGGTGACGGCTCAAGTACTTGGGTCCCTGCCACCTGCATTGGGGATTGCGTTCTGGGCTCCTGGCTTCATCCTGGCCCAGGCTTGGTTGATGCAGGCTTTTGGGAAGTGAACCAGCAGGTGGTGAGTCTCTCTCTGTCTCCTCATCTCTCTTTGTCTCTCTGCCTTTCCAATTAGCTGTAAATTAACAAATGAAGAAGAAATGAAACATTTTCTCTCAGTATGTGGGTATAAACCTATTTTATGTAGTTCAGAACTTGCTGTAAATTGATTCTCATTTTGGACGGGGGATGTGCTGTCACATCAGTCTGTCGTGTGCAAGAGAACGGGAAATTCCCAGCCTTCTGCTTTATGTGGACATGCCTGTAAAAACAGGAAAGACGTTCTCCCTGCTCACACCTGTGCTGTCATAGCTCACTATTAAACACTGACCATGTTTTCCCTATCACGTCGCCTTCGTGTAAGCAGCACACAAAACTCTGGACTCTGATGCACTGGTTCCTCGTGCAGGATCAAACAGGCTGTTTCTGTGGCTGAGGTACAGCTTGACAGTGCAGCTTCGAAGTGAGGAGTGTCACCTACGGCTGAAATCACAGGCATGCTGCACAGAGCTAAACAGAACCTGGGAAACTGAATTATTCTTGTCATTATATTATTTTTTGATATTTTTTGTTTTTTTAAAAAAACAATGCAAACAGTAGCAACTCTAATTTTAATTGTGATCATTCGCACGGTAGTGTCTTTTCTGAACGTCGGTGGGTCTTTAGCGAGGTGACAGCTGCGCCAGTCACTGGGAGCCTGGTGCTCAGTGCTGGAGCCGCAGCCCGCCCTCCACCCAGATCTGCCTCCAGTTTTATGGCAACCATGGCAGCACCGGAAAGTGTGTTCAGAATGTTTATGAGCAAACGCAGCAGCTGTGCACACGCACGCGTTTCTCACATGACCAGGTGCGTGCGTTTCCGTAGTACAAAGGGCTTCTGGACATGAGCCAAGCCCTCCGAGTTAAAAACAGTTTGTAAATGCTCCTCAAGTTGTCAGGAAGTCTGCACAGCTGGCCAAGACACTGCGTCCTGAGAAGTCCTGTCGCTGTAGGAGCTGTGGCAGAGGATGTGACAGCCCAGCAAGACAATGCCAGCTCATCAGGCGCTGCAATTCTTTCCCCATGGTTAAAAAATGTTTCCCTTTTACACCACCATCCCATGTGGGCACCAGTTAGAGACCCAACTATTCCACTTCTGACAGCTCTCTGCTGTGGCCTGGGAAAGCAGTAGAAGATGGCCAAGTCCTTGGGCCCCTGCACCCGTGTGGGAGACCCAGAAGAAGCTCCTGGCTCCTGGTTTCAGATCGGTGCAGCTCTGGCCATTGCGGCCATCTGGGGAGTGAACCATTGGATGGAAGACCTCTCTCTCTCTGCCTCTCCTTTCTCTGTGTAACTCTGACTTTCAAATAAATAAATAAATCATTTAAAAAATTCTGTATAATTCCCCCTCCTACCACTGTTTTCACTGCATCCCATGAATTTTAGTGTTTTGTTTCTTTCTCTCTCTCTCTCTCTTTTTTCAGGCAGAGTTAGACAGTGAGTGAGAGAGAGAGACAGAGAGATAAGTCTTCCTTTTCCATTGGTTCACCCCCAAGTGGCCACTATGGCCAGAGCTCCGCTGATCCATAGCCAGAATCCAGGTGCTTTCTTCTGGTCTCCCATGTGGGTGCAGGGCCCAAGCACTTGGTCCATCCTCCACTGCCTTTCCGGGCCACAGCAGAGAGCTGGACTGGAAGAGGAACAACCAGGACAGAATACGGCACCCCAGCTGGACTAGAACCCGGGGTGCGGGCGCCACAGGTGGAGGATTAGCCAAGTGAGCCGTGGCACTGGCCCAGTGTTTTGTTTCATTTCCATTTGTCTGGATGCATTTTCTAATTGGCACATGAGTCCACCTCTACTGAAAAGTTGTATTTTCTTTAAAATTTTATTATTACAGAAATCATTTTGAAATATATGAAGACTCCAGATTATGTACTATGTGCTGATGTATTGTGTGCTGATGTGTGGTACTAGAAGTTGTAGTCAAAGCAGTCAGATGGGAAGAAGGAAATGTGTGCACATTCGAAAGGAAGAATGAGTTATTTCTGATTACCAATTATGTGATTTTGCATGAGACTACAAAAATAGCATGAAAAATAAATTTTCAGTTAAATTCTTAAGTAAAAAATCCCAAAGTCCTTTGAGAAATCTTTTAGAAGTCTATGAAAAAGGAGAAAAGACTATGGGAATTATGAAAAAAAATTGTGCATGTATTTCAATTTTTTGCACCAAAATAAACACATGGACGTTTTGAAGAATGCACATTGTAGAAAACCCTCAGGACTCAGGTCCCTACCAAAAATCACCCACTGAAACTACAATGCACATGCAGCAGAATGCCAGGACAGAAATGAAACATTCAGGCCGATGGTTCTGTATGTTAACAATGAACAGCCTCAAAAGAGAATTAAGGACTCTAATAGAAAAGAATAAGTTAGAATTAATCTAGAAGACACTGTGATTTTACATTAAAGCCTACAGACTTCCTAAATGAAATAAATAGATCCTCAATGAAGGGAAAGCCTCCACCTGCTCCACCATCAGCTGTCAGGTGTTGGTAGCACCCAAAGAGATCTGTTGACACAGTGCAAAGTCTGCCAAAAGCCCAGCCACGCTTCTGCACAGATGAAAAAGCAGGGAATCTCATGGAATCCCTAAGCCTGTCTTGAAGGTGAAATGCACACCTTGAGAATTCACGATTGCTCATTTCAGAACTTACAGCAAAGCCTCAGCAGTGAAACAGTGTGGTGCTGCCACAGGCAGAGGCACAGACCATCGGAATGGAAGGGACTAAAATAACCCTGACACATGGGCAAACGACTTCTGAGAGGTGCACCGAAACCAATGCACCAACAGGTGGTGCTGGGAAAACTGGACCTCCACACGACACAAGATCAAGTAGCTAAGCACAGGAGCTCCAGCTGCAAAACCGCGAAAGGCTGAGACTCAGCCTGTGGTTTGGAAGTCGTTGCCTGAGTGTAGCCACAGTGCAGACAAGAAGGAGCCATATTGACGTTGCACATCATCCACATTAATAGCTTTGTGCGTGAAAGGACAACAGCCTGGAGAGGCAGTCCACTAAATGGGAGAAAACATTGTCAAATCACATACCTGGGGATGGCCTACTGTGCAGCAGGTGAGGCGGCCACTTGGAACACCTGTGTCCTGGATTGAAGTCCTGGCCACTCCACAGCCAGCTTCCTGCCAACGTGCCTCAGAATGCAGTGGAAGATTGCCCAAGTACTTGGGCTCCTGGAAACCTGGATGGAGGTCCTGGCTCCTGGGTTGAACCTGGCCAGGCTGCTATGGCCTTTTGGGGGTGAGCCAACAGATGGAAAATTGTGTGTGTGTGTGTGTGAGTGTGTGTGTTTCTCCCCTTCTCTCTGTTACTCTGCTTTTCAAATAAAGAAATAAATAAGTCTTTTTAAAAGATTTTTAAAAATAGCATATCTGGTAAAGTATTGATATCTAGAAGATATAAACAGTTGTAAACTCACCGATAACAACAAAACACAAACAGTTCAAAAACGGGCTTGAGTAAATATTTATTCCAAGAGGATATAAACATTACTGATAAACACAAGTAGAGATGCTCAACATCACTGGTCCTCATGGAAATGCAAATCAAGACCGCAATGGCATGCTCTCCATACTGTCAGGAGGGTTATTATAAAGCACAGTGGGAGCCAACAAGTGTTTGTGAGGATGTGGGGAGACTGGAACCCTGTGCATTGCTGGTAAGTTCAGTGGTGCAGCCAGGAGTCACTATGCGGCCTGGGGATTTCATGCTAGGGATCAGGCAAAAGTAGCCAGCAGGTCATCAAACAGGCACTATACCAATGCTCATAGCAATGTCCACAGTGAGCAGGTGGAAACAACCCTGCTCTCCGTGCACAGGAGAATGGAAGGACAAAGCAGTGTGCACTCAGTGAACATTACCGAGGGATGGGACTGCATGTCCCACGTGTACCACAACTATCTGAATTTTTCATCTGGCTCACATATTACTGTGCATCTGAGAGAACACTTCCATTCTGAAATTTAAATATTTCATACAAATTTTCAATTTTTACTAACTTTTTAATTTTCATACTATAATATGCTCACAAATTAAATAATTGGTTTAAATAATTTTTACATGTATTATCTATAATATATATACTTAAATATTCATATCAGCAGTGTATATTAAAATATCTATATTATATATACTCATGGTATATATTATTTTAAGTTTATGTATTTTCATTTAATTGAAAAGCAGAACAACAGAGAAAGAAATTAAAGAGAGAGAGAGAGGGAGAGGGAGATCTTTCTGCAATCGGCCCACTCCCCAACTGCTTGGAGGAGCCAGGTTGGGCCAGGCAGAAGCCAGGGCCAATAGCTCCATAAGGGTCTCTCACGTGGATGGCAGAGACCCAAGTGCTTGAGCCAGCATCTGCTGCCTCCTGCGCCTCATTAGCAGGAATCTGGATCAGAAATGGATGTGGGACTCTGTGCCAGGCACTCTGACACTGGACACAGAGGTCCCCAGCAGCGGCTTAGCCTACTCTGTCAGCATGCCTGCCCCTAATAACATATGCTCTTATGTTATATATGTGTGCACACACACAAATACTGTAAAAAGTTAAATCAAAATGGAATTTAAACACCAGATTATTTTGGCACAAAACTTTCAAGGTTTTTAAAAATTATTTTATCTATCTGAAAGGCAGAAAGACAGAGAGAGTAACACACACATACACACACACACAGAGAGAGAGAGAGTCAAACACAGGCACTCTGATAGGACATGCTGGCATCCCAAGCAGCAGCTCACTGGCTGCACCAAGCATTCAACCCACAGGACAAGAAATATTGGAATCCACATATATGACTGGTCTTCAAAAAGTTCAGGAAAGTACATATTATGAAAAAAGATTACATAGATTTTAAAAATGTTTTGCACTAAGGGGCCGGTGCCATGGTGCAGTAGGTTAAACCTCCGCCTACGGCTCCGGCATCCCATATGGGCACCGGTTCTAGTGTCCCGGTTGCTCCTCTTCCGATCCAGCTCTCTGCTGTGGCCTGGGAAAGCAGTAGAAGATGGCCCAAGTCCTTGGGCCCCTGCACCCACAAGGGAGACCCAGAAGAAGCTCCTGGCTCCTGGCTCCTGGCTTCGGATCAGCACAGTTCTGGCCATTGCAGCCACTTGGAGAGTGCACCAATGGAAGGAAGACCTTTCTCTCTGTCTCTCCTTCTCACTGTAACTTTACCTCTTAAATAAAATAAACAAAGTCTTTTAAAAATGTTTTGCACTAAAATAAGCTTATCTTTTCTTTATGTTTCCCGTGAAACATGTGATTATATTGAAAAAACAACCTTTGAATTCATGGTCCCCGAAGAATCTCAAGCAAGGTTATAAGTTGTTTTCTAGAATAATTTAATCTTAAATTGCAATTTAAATAGCT
Organism: Sylvilagus floridanus; assembly: GCA_949820135.1. Taxonomy (NCBI): domain Eukaryota; kingdom Metazoa; phylum Chordata; class Mammalia; order Lagomorpha; family Leporidae; genus Sylvilagus; species Sylvilagus floridanus. Next base: position 71,312,134 of record OX463229.1, read on the forward strand.
AGAAAAATGTATGCATGTTCAAACACTTGAAATCTAGATACATCTGAATTTGCTTAGTAATCAGTCTCTGTTAACATAATAATCAAGTTTATATCTAATTGGACAACGAATTTTAATCTTCGACTGCAAATTCATTATATACATTTCAATTATTTCTTATGCTGAAATTATATAAAAGCTTAAAAAGTACACAATTTTATTGTTCACAGATATATCTGAGACAAGTTTAAATGTATAACTATGTGCTACAGTTAATTACAATGTGTACCTAATGGACCTAGTGGAATATTTTATCATGATATGATTAATTTTGGAAATAAAAGTAAAGTAGCCTGTGTTCCTCGCTCCCCTGTTCATGTTGATGTGACTCAGACCATCAGGAGGGAAGTGGATCTGGGAGGAGGCGGAGCCTGGCCCACTTTCCACACCTCCCAGTGTGTGGAGCTGAAAGCAGGTGCGTGGGGCGAACACAGGTGCCTGGATGAGCCAAGGTCTGCCAGCCTCAGGAATCATGATGCTTCACTGGACGGGTCACAGCCTTTGTACATTTCTTCATTTTAACATGGAAGCAAGAAGCAATCCCATCTCACAGTCACTGAAAATGACACAAACCCTGTGCACAGGATTTAAATTTAGTTCCTTGTTGCCTAATTGAGGAGCAATCCTTGAAACATAGGACTTTCCAGGCTGTGCGTATTCGCCAAGCCAATCCGTGTTGCTTCACCCAGCTCTTGCTCAACGCAAATTACAGAGGGAGCTGTGGATGTTCGGAGTCACCCTGAGATTGATACATTAGGCAAGGTCCTGTCTTCTGTTTTTGCCTCTTCAGAAAGATGTTCACACATCCAAGCCCTGCCAGTCACAGCATCTCTGTGTGCGACTCCTCACGGGCTTGTGGATTCACAGGACAGAGAAGAAAGCACAGTGTGAAAGAAACACTTCCTGCTGGGTGGAAACTGAACTGCAGGTGAAGAGCTGGGGCAGCCGGGGTCCGTGGACACTCCAGGGGCCCCGTGGATGGACAGCGGCCTCCCTCATTTGGCCTCACATGTGTGTGGAGTGCATCCACCATCTGAGAAAGCAAGGATTGTCAGGCAGTATCTACAGGTTCCTGGTTGTACCATTTCCCCACAAGTGTTTGCACTGTCTTTTTTTTTTTTTTTTTTTTTTTTTTGACAGGCAGAGTTAGACAGTGAGAGAGACAGAGAGGAAGGTCTTCCTTTCATTGACTCACACCAGCCCCCCAAATGGCCGCTACAGCCGGTGCTGCGCTGATCCGAAGCCAGGAGCCAGGTGCTTCCTCCTGGTCTCCCATGCAGGTGCAGGGCCCAAGCACTTGGTCCATACTCCACTGCCCTCCTGGGCCACAGCAGAGAGCTGGACTGGAAGAGGAGCAACTGGGACTAGAACCTGGCACCCATATGGGATGCCAGCGCCGCAGGTGGAGGATTAACCAAGTGAGCCATGGTGCCAGCCCCTGCACTGTCTTCTTTTGTGTTCACTGAGCACGTGCTGAGCTGAGCCTCAGGCTCTGCTTCCCTCGAGGCTCAGGCACAGAGGATCCTGAATGCACTGCCCATCTTGCCCTCCCTGTTGGTGACGGCCAGCAGTGCTCTGACTGCTCCAGAGCTGGCTCCCAGCTGTGAGAGAGCCCCAGTTTTCCTCCTGGAGGCTTGAGTCACGGACTATTCTAGAAGGTTCTGCGTGGAAGATGTGGGAGCTGAAGACCCCACTTAGCACAGTGCTGTTTTCCAAAGCGCTGCACGCCTTTTCCAGAAAATATTAAAAATGGTCCTGGCAAACCTGCTGTTCCCAAATAAAACACTGTGTTTTTTTCCAGGGGTGAGTGGATCTGTCGTGTAGGAAGAGATCAATGGGGACAAATGAACTTTACCAAGAAAGCACTAAACTACCTGTACTGGGAAACTTTGACAGAAAAGTTAGTGCAATGTGCAAAATCAACCTTGACAAAAGTTAAGCACACCTTCTAGACTCAAAGTCCAGTGAGCTGACAAGCAGAGTGAAAAATGAGAATTGACAGGAAGGTGATGTGTAAGGATAAGATAATGAGTTCGAATAATGCAGAGACTTCAGAATGGTCAGGGAAGCTATCAGTGTGCCTCATGGAAGATGATAATCCACCCTTCAAACCAGGCAACTGACAGGTGGACCAAGTATGTCAGAGAAACTTGTAATTGTTTCATGCTGAAATTGAGAAAAAGATGAGATCCCTGGAAAGACAAGAAGGTGGAGCATAAGTTGAGAACAAGTTACGCTCTACCCGGGAATCCCCGACAGGAAGGAGAGCAGTCAAGTGGAGTGGTACCATCGGGGCACCCACTGTTCTCACAACTGTTTAAGGCCGCCGGCTTGAGACACCACCCACACACACGTCCTGTCGAAGGTCACTAATAAACCTCAGCGAATAATTCCCTTTGAAGGGGTTTCCAAAAAGCCCCCATTAGTATACAGCATTGTAGAGAGTATAGTATACAATGCATTGATCATAGTATACAGTGCATAGATCATAGTATACAATGCGTACTCATAATATACAATGCATCCATCCTCATCTTCCCTTCCATCAGAATGCAGAACACTTGTCCTCCTTTCAACCGCTGATCTCTGAGCATTGCGCCCTCTCACATTTCTAATACTTGGCATCATACCATATTTCTGTCACATCATTCACTTGTCAATTTATCGAATGATTTGCTGTTCATGTGATCAGTTTCCAGTGTAAGCCCTGAAGTGTAAATCCAAAACAAATAGAAAATTCATTTCTCTGATTGCACACACTTTTGTCTTTTTTCTTACTTTCCCAAGCTTCCATTCAGAAGTTTTCCACTTCCGTGGTCTTCAATTGCTTATTTGCTATTTGCTTTCTCTGTTTTTAAACTGCAATTTGCTCTGGGTGTGCAAATTGTCAAGTGTAGAGCATGATGATTTTCCACCAAGAAAATACCATATTCCCGGCTTCCGCGAAAGGAAATAGTACATTCCCAGCACCTGGACACTCCCTGTGGAGTTAGTAACCTCTCATCTTCCCGCCCTTTCTGTTGCTTGTGACTGCAGGGTATGGAATCCTACCCAGTTGTGTTTTTTTATTTGGAATCTTGCCTTCAACATTATGAGCGAGGCGCTAGCCCCTGTTGAAGTTTTTAAATCATTTGTATTACTGTATAAGAATTCCTTTCATTTACCTCTTTCTTTAATGAATGGATGTAAGGCTCAGTTTCAGGGTACGACTAAGGTAAACAATGCTATTAACATTTCCAGGTGTCTTTTATTGCCGAGCATGCCCTGAGATGGGAAATATTGGGTCAGAGGAAGGAAAATACTGAGTCGATCCCACTATAATCAGCCAGCCTTTAGTGGAGTCTGGGCCTTTCGTTTTTCCTGCCTGGAAGAGGTGTGGAGACTGCACCATGCTGCGTAACAATCTCATTCTTCCCTAGTCTGAGGATGTGGAACGCCTCTTTTATTCTTGATTGGCAATCTGGCCCCCTCTTTTGTGAAACGTTCTTTCACTGGTTTGCTGGAGTCTTTTATCCGTTCGGGGTAAGAACTCTGAACCAGTTTTACGTATGCAAAGTTTTACTCTGACCTCACTGTGCAGTTTGCTTTCCAGTTCTGTGCTTTTTATAATGGACATAATTTCCTGATTGCAACAAATGTCGTTATTTTCCTTTGCAGTTAGTGTGTCTACACTGAGGTCAGAAGCCCTCACACACGCACTGTGACAGCTCCCGTGAGTGCTCTGTTGTATCCCAGCATGTACATCACAGTGTTTCGAGAATGGAATTTTGTCCAAGTTGTGGTTAGTGACTAAGTCACCCCTACCTACCAACAGCCAAGGAATCCGGTTCTGGTTCTGTGGAAGCCCAGGAGTCTGCTGTGCTGAGGAGGACACACAGGGCTTGGGTCCACACCTTCCCCAAGCGAAGCCCAGGGCACCTGCCGGCGCTATACCCCCTTCCCAGGAGTGAGGAGCCTCAGATCCATGCAGCGTCTGGCTTCCTGGTTCTCTCTTATCCCAACGACCCTCTCTCCTAGGCACGGCGTCTTCATTAGCTGTTAGAGCCCTGCACTTCTATTACATTGTCTTTTCACTCGATTTACAGAATTATCACAATGTAGAAGTGGCACCATTGAAGTGGCGACATTTAGAAGATGTTCTATTTATCTAGCTGAGAATCACACGCCACCTGCCATGACTGCTGTTCTATAGCCTTCACATGCGCCAACACGTATGATACCAAATCATCCAGCCAGGTGGGCACCGCCACTCTCCCGAGGAGAATGAGGCAAGGAGTCACGGAGCACAGGGGCCTGGTGGCCCATTCTCAGGGCCACTTTAGTTTCCTTTTCTGGGAATCTCCAGCAGGCACTAGGGGGTTGAGACTGGGTTTCAGCCTTAGGAGAGCTGGGGCCTGGATCCTGCTGTCTGGCGTGAGTGGGCTTCATTGTCGGGTGTGCGTCTCGGGGAGAGGAAAGGTGGGAACCCTGAGTGAGCCTGGCAGCACAGCGCACACATCAGTGGAGAGGGCAGGCCCCAGGGCGGCCTGCTTGCGGGCGGGATGGGAGTGGGGCTAACTTGGGGTACAAGGTTCAAGCGGAATGACCCAGGCCGTGTGGTGTTCCAATCATGACGCTGGGTGAGTGGAAAGAGCTGAGAAGAAAGTGGTGGTGGGAGCCCACAACAGGATGGCTTCCATGGCTCCAGCTTCTCCCCCTCTCTGGGACACGAAGCTTGGAGAGACAAAGAGAGGTGTGAGCGTGCAGCCATGCTGACGTCTGATGACAGCCCGCGTAGCCCACCCTCCACAAGGCCTGTGTTTAAGAGAGGGAGAGAAGGAACATCCATGAGAGTGGACTGGAAACAGTTGCTGGCGCACATGGAAGGCGGGGAGACTGACGGAGCACCAGTGCTGGCCGTCTGCTGTGGACTGGGCTTGCTGTGTCCTCAGCGAGCTGCCGGAACTCCAGCGCCACGATGAGTACTGATGCATGCAAATGCCTCCCCGCCGGAAGTCGCAGAAGTGCAGTGTGTGCCGTAGGATATTCTTAGGATTCTAGATTATTTGTGGAAAGTGAAATGATAGCAGGAACACATCAGTAACAGATTAAATACTCACAGGTAGCAGCGGAAGAAGAAATTTAAAATAAAACCCAAAAGCACAAGTTTCAATGTTATAAAGTCTGTGTGTGGAGAAGCATCTTAACAAAGTGTTGATGCAAGTGGCATACCTTGATCCAGGATACGCTGTGAAAGCTTAGACGTCAGCATCACTTTCAGTACGGAGCATGCTCTTGGGCCTGTGTGTATCCCCAACTGTGTTAGCATAACAGACGATCTTAGGGGTCACCCCAGCCAGGGCATCTGGAAGAAAGCCAGGAGACCCCAGAATCACAGAAGTTAGAGGCATGAGTGACCAAGGACAGCAGGGTCCCAGGTCAAATGCTCCTGAGAGACTGACTGCTGTGGAATAGAGCCAGGATCAAAGTCCAGGCCTTCCCTAGGACAAGGATGCCCTAAGGGTAGAAAACAGAGTGCCCATGCCAGCCCCAGGACAAGGAAGCGCCATGCGTAGACAACAGTGTCCATGCCAGCCCCAGGACAAGGAAGCGCCATGTGTAGACAACAGTGTCCAGGCCAGCCCCAGGACAAGGAAGCCCCATGTGTAGACAACAGATCAAAGACAGAAATGGGTTGGAAATGAGTGGGGTGGGGTCAGGGGGCCACTGAAGCTGAGGAATTGAAGGCCAGGGTGGAGAAACCCATAAAAGTCATTAAGCTCCTCTCTCTGGGGACAGCGGGGGTTGGGGGGGAGAATGAGGAGGTGAGAGGGGAACTGGGTACTCAAGGGAGGTGTGAAATACCCGTGACCTGAAAGGTGTGTTTGTAGAGCAGGTCAGTCAACAGGAGAGCAGAGCCCACCGTGGGGAGGTGGCGCACCCAGGGTGTGTTTGTAGAGCAGGTCAGTCAACAGGAGAGCAGAGCCCACCGTGGGGAGGTGGTGCACCCAGGGTGTGTTTGTAGTGCAGGTCAGTCAACAGGAGAGCAGAGCCCACCGTGGGGAGGTGGCGCACCCAGGGTGTGTTTGTAGTGCAGGTCAGTCAACAGGAGAGGAGAGCCCACCGTGGGGAGGTGGTGCACCCAGGGTGTGTTTGTAGTGCAGGTCAGTCAACAGGAGAGGAGAGCCCACCGTGGGGAGGTGGCGCACCCAGGGTGTGTTTGTAGTGCAGGTCAGTCAACAGGAGAGGAGAGCCCACCGTGGGGAGGTGGCGCACCCAGGGTGTGTTTGTAGTGCAGGTCAGTCAACAGGAGAGCAGAGCCCACCGTGGGGAGGTGGCGCACCCAGGGTGTGTTTGTAGTGCAGGTCAGTCAACAGGAGAGGAGAGCCCACCGTGGGGAGGTGGCGCACCCAGGGTGTGTTTGTAGAGCAGGTCAGTCAACAGGAGAGGAGAGCCCACCGTGGGGAGGTGGCGCACCCAGGGTGTGTTTGTAGAGCAGGTCAGTCAACAGGAGAGGAGAGCCCACCGTGGGGAGGTGGCGCACCCAGGGTGTGTTTGTAGAGCAGGTCAGTCAACAGGAGAGGAGAGCCCACCGTGGGGAGGTGGCGCACCCAGGGTGTGTTTGTAGTGCAGGTCAGTCAACAGGAGAGGAGAGCCCACCGTGGGGAGGTGGCGCACCCAGGGTGTGTTTGTAGTGCAGGTCAGTCAACAGGAGAGCAGAGCCCACCGTGGGGAGGTGGCGCACCCAGGGTGTGTTTGTGGTGCAGGTCAGTCAACAGGAGAGCAGAGCCCACCGTGGGGAGGTGGCGCACCCAGGGTGTGTTTGTAGAGCAGGTCAGTCAACAGGAGAGGAGAGCCCACCGTGGGGAGGTGGCGCACCCAGGGTGTGTTTGTGGTGCAGGTCAGTCAACAGCAGAGCAGAGCCCACCGTGGGGAGGTGGCGCACCCAGGGTGTGTTTGTAGAGCAGGTCAGTCAACAGGAGAGCAGAGCCCACCGTGGGGAGGTGGCGCACCCAGGGTGTGTTTGTAGAGCAGGTCAGTCAACAGGAGAGCAGAGCCCACCGTGGGGAGGTGGCGCACCCAGGGTGTGTTTGTAGTGCAGGTCAGTCAACAGGAGAGCAGAGCCCACCGTGGGGAGGTGGCGCACCCAGGGTGTGTTTGTAGTGCAGGTCAGTCAACAGGAGAGCAGAGCCCACCGTGGGGAGGTGGCGCACCCAGGGTGTGTTTGTGGTGCAGGTCAGTCAACAGCAGAGCAGAGCCCACCGTGGGGAGGTGGCGCACCCAGGGTGTGTTTGTAGAGCAGGTCAGTCAACAGGAGAGCAGAGCCCACCGTGGGGAGGTGGCGCACCCAGGGTGTGTTTGTAGTGCAGGTCAGTCAACAGGAGAGGAGAGCCCACCGTGGGGAGGTGGCGCACCCAGGGCTCTGGCTGAGGCTCACCTGTGCCGGCATTTCCTCCAGTGCTTTCCCTTGATACAAGGTTTCTGCACACTGGTATTAACTTGCCTGACTAGGATGAGTAATGAACCAAATTTGATTGACATCTCAAGCAAATAAGCCATGTTCTAATACCATATATGGAGGAGCATAGCATTACGTAGAAATGGTTTCTGAGCCTTAAACTATTATTTTTATTATGAGATCTTGAAACTATTTGGTTTCATGTATTTGCTCTTCCTTTAAGAATGTCATTGTTTTATTTTGGGGCATTGGCTTTTCCCAATCACATTTAGAATTTTACGATGAGATTATAATTCTGTTGAAATTTTCCATGTCTGTGGTTGGATTTGACATTTTTACAGTATGCAGTTTTCTCCTTCATGCTCTTGATCTATTTCCCCATTTAATCACATCATTGGGAAGGTCCTTGCTATTTTATTACACCAGATGATCACAATTATGTACATCCAGTGGCTGGTGACTTGTTACTGAAGACTCTATCAGTCAAATTAGGAGAAAAAGGCAGTGTCTAATCTGGGAAATAGTTGCTGAAGACGTTTAAAATAACATTCCAAAATCTTGTTGTAAATAAGAAATTAAACTTTTTTCATAATTGTGGAAGACCAGAAGGAAAAAAGTTTATGGAAATGGAGTATTTTCCTCAATTAAAGGGAAAATTATATTGAAATTAGCAAGCATAGTTGTGGGATACGTTCTTTATCCCTGGAAAAGTGATAACTTTGACATAATACAAAGCATCCCTGCCTTGGGAGAAGTGACTGCTAAGATCAGAGCAGATTTCACGGATGCCTCAAGTGGCAGCTTAATCTCAAGTGATGCACAAGTGAGAGAAACAAGCAGGAGTGGGCCCATAACGAGGAAAGACCATAGGCAGGAACATGCAGGTGGAACTGTGTTTGGCATTCCTGGGAGATGAGAAGCAAATAAATAAGGAAGGGGGGGGGGGGCAAGGACCTCCCTGGGTATTTGTAGTTAACTTCAGATAGAGGAAAGTAGCAATGTTGGATTGTCTTAATTTTTTAAGATTTATTTATTTATTTGAAAGTCAGAGAGTGATAGAAATAGAGGGAGAAAGAGAGAGGGAGACAGATATTCCACCTACTGGTTCATTCCTTGGATGCTGGCAATAGCCATGGCTGTAGCAGTATGAAGCCAGGAGGCAGGAACTCCATCCAGTCCCCCATGAGGGTGCTGGCTACCCGAGGACTTGATCCATCATCTCCTGACTCCCAGGGAGTGCATTAAGCTAGAATTGGAATCAGAGGCAGACTTGAACCCAGGCACTCTGATAAGGGATGTGGGTATTCCAGATGGTGGTTTAACCATTGCACCACAATGCCCACTCTGGACTACCTTAATTTGTGAGCCATGTGGTTTGGATTATTGTTTTCAGCTAATTGTCAGCAATGCAGGGTTATGTGTTGGATAGAATGATTACAATCTCATTTTCCAATTTTGTCTTATAAAAATTAGATGAAATAGTAATAAACTTAATAACTATATTTTAGGCTCTGGGGCACTAAATTATACTTCATAGTGTAAATGAAGAACTATCTCTAATTCAAACTGATGCAAAAATACTCAACAAGATACCAACACTCACAATTCCATGGTGCATGAACGAGGCTACATCAGCACATGGAATTCAGTTGGTGACATTTGCCACACCAACAGAACGAACAACATTTTACTGAGAACACACTCATCACATTGATCAGGACAAAGCATTTGGCACAATGCAAAACAATTTCATGATAAAAGCACTCAACACACTAGGACCAGAAGAAACAAATGCAGCATAGTCACAGCCATTTGCGACCAGCCCACCACCAGGAAAAGCCAGTGAGGAATCCAGAGAACTTCCCCAGAAGAACAGAAGCGAGAGAAGGGCATCTGCTGAGGACACTTCTATCTGCTTGGGAGCTAAGCCAGTGCAATTGAGCGAGAAAAAGAAATGAAAGTCATCCAAATTGGAAAGGCAGGAATGAAATCTCATCTGCTTGTCAATGACATTCACTTCTCTACAGAAAACCCTGGACACTGCACAAGAATAGCGTTCTAACTACTGAGCAACATCGTCAACACTGCAGCACACACCATCAATCAAAATTCAGTTACATTTCTGTATGTTAAAAATAAGCAATTCTAAGAGAGTTAATAAAGCAATTTACTTTAAAATGAAATAAAAATAATAAAACATGAGGGTGCGTTAAGATGTTTGTGGAGAAATGGAATTTAAAGACAGTTTTGTTTTGTTTCAAAAAAAACAAACTAATTTTGGGCTGGTGTTGTGGCACAGTGCATTAAGCTGCCGCCTGCACTGTAGGCATCCCATGAGTGCCGATTTGAGCCCTGGCTGCTTCACTTCTGGTCCAACTCCCTGCTGATGCACCTGGGAAAGCAGCCGCAGATGACTCAAGAACTTGAACCCCTGCCACCCACATGGGGAACCCAGATGGAGTTCCATGCTTGTGGCTTCAACTTGGTCCAGCGCTGGCTGTTGAATCCATTTGGGGAATGAATCAGTAGATGGAAGATTCTTCTCTCTCTCTCTCTCTCTCGCTCGCTCGCTCTCTCTCCTTACCGTTCAAATAAGTACATTTTTGAAGAAAATTTTTTAAAAAAGTAAACATATTTTAATTCCACCTTTCCATGAACTTTCTAAAACATTTTTGTACATAGGAATGGACTTAACTAAGAAGTCTAAAAACTTCTATACTGAAAACTGCAGAACATTGATGAAAGGAGTTAAGGAAGACACAAATAAATAAATGGAAATAGATTGCATGTTCATAGATTGGAAGAATGTGTATTGTTAAGATGCCAATGTTATCCATAATGATCTACAGATTTAATGTGATCCTTATAGGCGTTTGTTTTCAGAAATAGAAAAAACTACATCCTAAAATTCATAATCTCAACCTGAATAGCCAAAAAAACTGATAAAAATATGCAGAGTTGGAAGTCCCACACTTCCTGCTTTCAAAACTATGGTCATCAACATCTGAAGAAACTGGCATAAAGATGGACAAATGGGCCAATCTACTAGAACAGTGCCCAGAAGCAAACTCCCTTGCAGCAAAGGACTTCCAACAGAGTGGGAAGGTCATTCAATAGGTGGGGAATTCTGTTCAACACATGGTGCTGGCTCATGGACATACACATAGGAACGACTAAACTTAACCTGTGACCTCAAGCAGTATACACAGGTCAACTCAGAATGGATGAAAGACACATACATAAGATAAAGCCCTAAGAAGAAAGCATAGGAGGAAAACGTCATGACATCGGATTTATTTCTCTGATAGGACACCAAGAAAAGTAAAAGTTAAAGTTAAAAACTTCTGTGCATCACATGACACAATCAACAGAGGGAAAATGTTGTCTACAAAATGGGAGAAAATGCATTCAAATCATCTACTGCTCTGGTAGCCAACAGAATACTTAGCTCCAAGATCTTGTCTTCTAAATACTTCTCTTGTATGCACAACCAGGCAGCTTGGAGAAAGGATTGATTCTTGGATTGAGAAAACAATACACAAAATTTTATTGAAATACCTTGTAGAACCAGAATGCCGAGAGAGAGAGAGAGAGAGAGAGAGAGAGAGAGAGAGAGAGAGAGAGAGTGATTATCTTACAGAGATAAAGGGGCTGATAGGAAGAAGCTCCTATGTGCTAAAGCTGGAAAGATCTTAGCAGTAAAATGAATAAGGCAGCTCTGAATAGCAACTTATAACATAAATACATGCCCATGAATTCTATGGAGTAAATTATTGAATAGATAAATAGTCGTGTAAAAATAGCTATTTATCCAATAGGCAATGATTCTGCATAAGTTTTGGAGATTCTTCCCACTCTGGGAAGTCAGGAGAACTTTCCTGTCCTCAAGTGTGAGCCCCTCGTCGTCATTTCTTTCTGAAGGATCCCATATAGTAAACAGGGATGAAGTGATGTTCAGTGGAAAAATATGTGAACATACCTCGGGCAGGTGAAAAATACCAGAACCAACAGACAGAAGTGACTTTGATTCTATGGTCGTTAAATTACCCCTTCACCAGGGTATCACTTCTCTAAACTCATGACCTCAGTTAAATCATATAAAAGCCAGAAAAACCCAAACGGGGGACATTCTGCAGAGTACCTGATGAGTGACCCACAAGACTGTTGGTCCCCCAAAGCAGGAAAAGTCTGAGAAACTTTCTCAGCCGAGAGCTGACGAAGGAGACGTGATGCTGAATGGTGATGTAGTGCCCTGGATCAGCTCCTGGGAGAAGGCGGCACTGTCACAGAATGTGTGTGTGGGTGTCTGCCTGTGAAACACGGTCTTGTTAATGCAAAGTATTGCCAGGAGAGTTGCAGGTGAGGCAGGTGAGCACTCTGCACTAGCTCCGTAACATTCCGTAACTTGCATTTTTATTCCGCACTAAAAAGAGCATTACAATGTTGCAGAAAGACATTCTTCAGAAACCCGGTGACGGCCATGTCAGCAGAGAATCACACACCCGCATCGTGGTGGGGGCAGCGACATCCCTCAAGGAGTGTTCTTGCCTGCTGGGCTCACCCACACGAGGTTTCAGAGCTGCCCTGCTGGGCTGGGCCTGTGTGCTAATGGCACACCACTGGGGCTCAGCTGGTAACCCAGTGACTCCCTTGTTCTGCCTTGTTCTCCCTTATTCCTGGCTGAACAGAGAGTAGCACCAAAATGTACTGAAGTGGCCAAGAAATGCATTTTAATGGACCAAGCACATAATTGGGGCATTTGTCAGCTAATGTGTTTTATTCCTGATAATGCCAACATCTTCACCCAGGGATATTCCTTGAGAGGCGTGAACCTTGCAGGTCTGATCTGAGTCTCATCTACAATTCAAAAGAAATCAAGTTCATCTGCAACTTACCCTGAACTGCTGGAAAATAAAGAATCAATGACTGTTTCCATAGTCAATGTGGTTATTCCTAAAGTGGATTAAGTGATGCACATCAGATATAAAACACACATTTCAAAATTACACTCACAAAAACACGGACCTGGGGCACCTGCAGACCAGACTGCAGAGATGTGAGTCCTAACTCTGCTCCCAATTCCAGCTTCTTGCTAAGTGGCATCCTGGGAGGCACCGGGTGATTGGAACCCTGCCACTCACAGGGAGACCTGGATTGAGTGCCTCCAATAAATGGCTTCACACTGGCCCTGACCCAGCTATCACAGGCATCTGGGGAGTGAACCAGCAGATGGAAGATCTCTGTCTATCTGTCTCTGCCTTCCAAACAATAAATTAGTAACAATTAAATATAAACAAAGGTATATAGTAATCGAAACACCCAGGACTTCAGTAACTATCTGCAAGTGTAAACTTGGGAGGTGTGAGATAGTCAGGCTTTGTGCTGTGTTCAGAAGCTACTTCACGGAGTTTGCGACACTGGTATCCTGCACGGTGCTCTGGGTCCCAGTCACACTGAGGGCGACATTGCCAGCTGGGAGAGGAGATACCTACCGTCACACCGGGTTCTATAATTAAGCTCTGCTACATGTATGCTATTCAGTTTAAATGACAAAACACTTACACTGCAAGTAAACTCAACGGAACCAGACTTCTAAAATTATTAAGTTAAAAAATTATCAGAATATCATGATTAAGAGTAATCTAAGCAAAATTCAGATAGTTATTCACAAAATGGTTTTCAAACAGAGATTTGTGAGAAGAGCCCTGGTGAGAAAAAAATATCCTAAGGAAGGTGCTGATACTTTTGAGCAGAGCAGTAGGAAGGTGTTATTACAACACACGATTCAGAAGAGTGGGAACAGACAATGAAGCACCCAGTGAATGACGGATCACGATCGACACACCGCTGAGAGGTGAAAGTCTTGCTGCTACAATTTGCCGCACGGAGACGAAACCTCAGGGGTTGGAGGGGTCAGAGAACAACACGGAAAACAGAGGGGTCTGGCGGAGTGGTTAGCAGAAGTCCCTAGAGTGGGACCTGGTCCATGTCAGCAGCAAGGTGAACGCTCGCACAAGGGTGCCAGCTGCTCCTTACCTGGACGAGGTGTGACGCCCCTCTTTCCTTCCTGGGCTCCTTCCTTCTGTGCCCTTCCCTCTGCCTCCCCGTCTTCCCTGCGGTTTCCCTGTCTGTGCGTTAGTCAGGTGTTACTTGAAAAGCTGGTATTATAAAGTGTTGTATGTGGTGTTGGGAGCATAGGACATGGGCAGTCAAGTACAACGGGCACTGAACACAGAGAGTGGAGGAACAGGTCCAGGGTCCACGGTGCAGCAGCCTGTCACAGCTTCAGGAACGAGAGAGGAGCCCTGGGCTCCAGCCCCAGGGTAAGGCCTGCTGATCTGCAGATGTGCTCAGCACACACGGCGGCCCATGTGTGTGAACAGCTATGAAGTGTCCATCAAGAAGTTTGTTAATAGGTGGGTAAGGAAATAGAAACCCTAAGCGACCAGATTGGATCCTCACACCTTGAACCACATATCAAGTTGTCATACCTTGCCCCATAAATATGCATAGTTGAAGCGATGATTGAAAAATAAAATGTGGGTGCTGGTGCTGTGGCGCAGTGGGTTAAAGCCCTGGCCTGCAGTGCCCGCATCCCATATGGGTGCTGGTTCTAGTCCCAGCTGCTCCTCTTCCAATCCAGCTCTTTGCTATGGCCTGGGAAAGCAGTGGAAGATGGCCCAAGTCCTTGAGCCCCTGCACCTGCGTGGGAGACCTGGAAGAAGCCTCTGGCTCCTGGCTTTGGACCAGTGCAGCTCCTACCATTGAGGCCATTTGGAGAATGAACCAGCGGATGGAAGACCACTCTCTCTGTCTCTACCTCTTTCTGTAACTCTTTCAAATAAATAAAATAAATATTAAAAAAAGAAAACAAAAATAAAATGTAAGGGGCAGGCGCTGTGACTCGGTAGGTTAAGCCTGTGCCTGCGGTGCCAGCATTCCATTTGGATGCCAGTTCTAGTCCCAGCTGCTCCTCTTTCAGTCCAACTCTCTGCTGTGGCCTGGAAAAGCAGTAGAATATGGCCCAGGTGTTTGGGCCCCTGTACCCATGTGGGAGACCCAGAAGAAGCTCCTGGCTCCTGGCTTCAGATCAGCACAGCTCCTGCTATTGCATCCATTTAAGGAGTGAACCAGAGGACGGAAGACCTCTTTCTCTGTCTCTCCCTCTCACTGTCTGTAACTCTGACTCTGAAATAAATAAATAAAATCTTAAAACAATGCAAAGTCTCAGTGCAAGAGGCATGAGCAAGAATAACCATCCACCACTCTGCTTTTACACCATTCGACACTGACCCTTCTGAGAGCGCCCCGGTGACCCCACCACTGGCATTTGTAACACACACTTTGTATGTCCCCACCTGCCTGCATCACACAGGAGAAACTGGCAGAAGCAAGAAGAAACAAGGAAATCGGACAAAGACAAAAAAAGCAGATGATCTCTTCAACAGACACAGCTGCAAGAGGATCCCCATATGTCGAAAACGAGGTGAGGGCGCCTTGTCCTTCTGACACCTGAACAACTGTGGCCCACAGATCATTTTCCATAAACACCTGTTAGCTGTTGGAACCATTCAATCCTTCTCCTAAGTCTGATGACACACTTCTGCTTTTGCAAAACGTTTTGTCTCAGCCCTCCAATAGTCCTGCTTTCCTACTGCAACTAAGACTGAGAGATGTCTTCAAAACTCCCTTGGAAAATCTTAAAAATTATAAGCAGATAAGTTGTGTGCAGTTCTGAAAACTATGAGACATATTTTTTGAGAACATAGAAATTTCTGTAACAACATTGCAGACTGAGATGGGTTTAATGAGGCTTACTTGGAAGACTTGCAATTTACTTTGAAAAAATCTGGGTAGTAACTGGTGAAATGCTAACAAAACTCTTTGAATTAAGAGTGATGTAGATTGGAGCACCTAACTGCCAACCCGGCCAACACAATGAGGCTGCTTCCTAATGTCCAGGCCACTGTGTGTCAAAGGGGAGCCACCGCTGACCACCAGCAGAGAGCCAGATGGGGCACAGGGGGCATTGTACAGGATTGCTGCACCGGCAGAATCTTCTAGAACTTGGAAGGACAGGGGAGAGCAGCAAGGAGACACTTCCTTCTATGACCGACTTAAAACTCGGATGGAAGCTTTCTGTGCAGAACGTTGCTTCTGAGTGAGACAGCACAGGGCCCATGGTGGGCACTGCTGTGCCCTCAGACTAACGGGGCCTCCCTGAGACCCAGGAGCTGCTCCTCCATCTGCCCCCTGCTGGAGCAGACAGCTTGGGGATAAGAGAGTGCCTGCCCCGTCAGCCTGGCACCGTCCGCAGAGCATCACATTCCGGAAACCAGAGATCTCAGCCCAGGGAAGAGCCCACGTGGCAACAGGGAAGACTGCACAGAAGATGTCCCGCCGTCTCTGTTTCCTCAAGCTGTGGTCTTTTTCTCACCAGCTCACTTTCTCTTGGAGTCCTGTTCCCGAACTCCCCTCTGGGTTCCTCCTATGCTAAAATCCCGTCTGCGTCCTGCAGTGCTTTCCTTCCGGTGACTCTGCACGGCCCAGCAACTGTCCTCTGCTTTGGGAGGGGAATTGGACCACAAATTGAGGCCGTGGGATCAGTTAGTATGTCCAGTAACCCCACGGATGGCCAACAGACTCTGGGGTTTGCTTGTTTCTCCCAGCACACAATGAGGAGCAGGTAGAGTACAGGAGGACTCTGCAAGCTCCACAGGTATTCACAACACGGGTGCCCGGATACCCGGCCCCATATTCCCAGTTCCTGGGCACCCTGCACGGCTCACCTCAGCTCCTGGGCGCCCTGCACAGCTTACCTCAGCTCCCGGATGTCCTGTACTGCTCACCCCAGCTCCTGGGCGCCCTGCACTGCCCACTCCAGCTCCTGGACACCCTGAATGGCTCACCCCAGCTCCTGGGCACCCTGCACTGCTCACCGCAGCTCCTAGGTGCTCTGTATGGCTCACCCCAGCTCCTGCACTAGCTCTCTGTTCTCCCTCACCCTCCTTGGCTCTCAGGTTCTCAGTCCTCTTCAGTCTCTGTATTGTCTCAGCAGAGCCTTCTCTGGGAGTCCTCTTGCAGCCCCACACCCTCCCTGCCACAGCCGCATCTCTCCTTTTCCTTTTCCTCCAAGGGCAGGAGGGGCCATTGCCCAGCACATCACGTTCCATGAGGGAGGGAGTTTGTGGATTTCCATGCACTCAGCCACTCACCTGCAGAGTTTGCAGAAGTCCACACCCTGTCACTGTTTGCTTCACAGGACTCACAGCTGTACCTGTATCCACACACGGTCACACATGTGCACAAACAATATTGCTAGTGACGCAAATTGTCCTGATGGCAGCCGTGGTCTCACTCCAGCCTCAGTGGCACAAGGACCAGCCAGCATCTAGATCTTGCAAGACCACTAATCTAATCAGGAGGGCTCTGCTCTCGCGATCTGATCCCCTCCAGTGGCCTTGTCTCCTAAGGATATCCCCCAGGGGACAGGATTCCAATATATGGATTTTGGTCAACACAGCATTCATGTCACAACAGAACATCACTGAAATTTTGATAAGAGTTGTGTTGAGTCTGCTGATCACTTTCTGTGTTGTGGACGTTCTAACACTATTAAATCCTCCAGTCCATGAACACAGACACCTTTCCGTTTATTTCTGTCTTTAATTTCTTGCATCACTGTTTTGTACTTTTTATTGTATAAATCTCCCGTCTGTTTGGGCATGTTTACTCGTCAGTGTTTTATTATCTTTGCTGCTCTTGAAAATGGGCTTGCTTTCTTAATTTTACTTTCAGATAGCTGTTTATGTATACAATCCCTTTATCTTTATCCCATCAATTGTTGATTTTCAAACGTTTCATAGCTGTATCGTATACTACTTAAAATGTTTAGAACTCAGTTCTAGAGGGATTGCTGTTGTTCAATTTATTTATCTGTACCTTCCACATTCCACACAGTAAATACTCATTTTCATTTGCAGACAAACTTACTTAAGAAAATGGTTCAGCTTACAGTTTATAAAACATTTTAAGTACTTATCATATAATGTATTTTTTGTTTCCCAGTGCTTTATCATGCTATAGAGTGCCTGCAGAGTGAAATTAATGAGCATAAACACTCAAGAGCATTTTAAATGCTTTAGTAGGAAAGGAGGAAAGGCATTTGAACTATGACAAATTGCTTTGCTACTTATTCAAATTTATATCAGTCCTCAAACATTTTGCTAATAAAAGGTGATTCTAAAGGGCTGTGCACTCTGAATCAGATGAGACGGGAATATATTATGTGCCAACCGGTATACCGCTTTTCAATCTCCTGGCCTCTGCATTAGTCATGCAATTTCTACACCTGTCATCTAAATTTGCTGAGAAGTTTCAAAAGAATAGGTGGTGCTGACTTTGTTATTCTCTATTTGAGTTAGGATATTTTGAATTGAATTCTAAAGTGGTAGAAACCATATTGCACATGTGAAATAGTTGAAACTGGATATGAAACTCCTAAGAAAATAGAATAAGTACAAAATGCTAAATTAGAAAATCAATGTTACCTAGATTGCAATGTTTTGTGCCGAAGCCTTGCTGATTACAGCGTGGTTCTCATTGTCTAAATATTTTAGACTTATGGAACCTTAAACATATATTTCCTATTGATTTTTTACAACGACGCTAACTCATATGCACACTTTCTTTGCCCGCATGGTGGTGACACGCCTGCAGAATCCGGGGTACGTGACAGAGTAAAGGAGGCACGAGCGATGCCTTGCTTTTCTGCTGCTGCATGGCAAACAGTGGCGGAGAGGGTGCACGGTCAGCGCCCCACGGTTTCTGAGGCCAGGAGCCCACGTGGAGCTTCACCTGGCGGCAAACACTGATGTGTGGGCGGGACTTGGAGCTCCTCTGACCTGCAAGCCGTCTTTCAAGCTCATCAGTGTTTGGCCAAATTCAGCTTCTTGCAGTTCTAGGGCCGAACTTCCTGCTTCCTTCTGGATGGTGATGGTGATTGGTCACACCACCTAAATGCCCTTAGATTCTGGCCCCACATGTGCCCACAGTCTGGGGTGGGTCACCAGCAGGAGAGTCGTGGCATCCTACTACATCATCAACTTAGAAAACATCGTCTACTAAGGTGTCCCTACAGGATCCTACCCAGCAGGCCTGGCCACCCTCAAGGAAGGGGCCAGAGGTGCACTCTCTGGAGTGGTGGCCTTGGCCATCTGAGCGTCCTTGCTGTCACAGGATGCAGTTTTTAGGGCTGAGGCATAAACTGTTTCCTTCCCAAAGTCGGGACAAGAAAGGTCACTGACATTGAAAGTTCTGCTGTGCGAAACACATAGTCTCACAGATGCAAGTGGACGCCACTCACCAGGAGAAAGCGTCTGCAATGCAAATCTTAGACAACGGATCTGTGTACCCAGGTTTAAAGAGCTCTTAAAAACCAATAATGTGCAGGAGACTGTAATCAGGTATCTACTTCTCACCACATACAAGAATCAACTCAAGATGAATCAAAGACCTGAATCTAAAACTATTAAATTTCTAGAAGAAAATGTAGGGAAAACACTTCAAGATATTGATGTAGGTGGTAATTAATTGGGTAAGAATCCCAATTCACAGTTAACAAAAGCAAAACCAGAAAGATAAAATTATATCAAATTTAAAAGCTTCTGGCCAGCAAAGGAAACAATCAGTGAAGGCCAAGAGATTCAACAGAATGGGAGAAAATATTCGCAAGCTGTGCATTTGGCCAAGATTAATATCCAGAATATCTCAGCAACTCAAAAAAAAAAAAAAAAAAACCACCACCAACAAAGCAACAACCAATCCAGGTAATAAAGGGGGAAAGGCCCCAAGAGACAGTTCATAAAAGAACTGTGGCACAGCAGGTAAGGCTGCTGCCTGCGACACGGCATCCCATATGTGCAGCAATTCAAGTCCCAGCTGCTCCACTTCTGAGCCAGCTCCCTGCTAATGTGCCTGGGAAAGGGGCAGAAGACAGCCCAAGAGCTTGGGTCTCTGCACCCATGTGGGAGACCCAGATGAAACTCCCGGCTCCTGGATTTGGCCTGGCCCAGTCCCTGCCACAGTGGCCATTTGGGGCGTGAACCAGAGGATGGAAGTCTCTCTCTCCCTGTCTGTCTCTCCCTCCCTCCTTCCCTCTCCCTCCCTCTCTCTCCCTCCCTCCCTCTCTCTGTCTCTCTGTAACTCTGCTTTTAAATAAACAAATAAATATTTTTAAAAAGTAATCGAAATGGCTAACAAATATATGAAAAAATGCTTGGGGCCAGTGCTGTGGCACAGCGGGTAAAGCCACTGCCTGCAGCGCCAGCATCCCATATGGGCGTCAGTTCAAGTCCCAGGTGCTCCACTTCCCTTCCAGCTCTCTGCTATGTCCTGGGAAAGCAGTAGAGGATGGCCCAGGTCCTTTGGCCCCTGCACCCACATGCGAGACCTGGAGGAAGCTCCTGCCTCCTGGCTTTGGATTGGCATAGCTCTGGTTGTTGTGGCCATCTGGGGAGTGAAGCAGCAGATGGAAGACCTCTCTCCCTCTGCCTCTCCTTCTCTCTCTGTGTAACTCTGCCTTTCAAATAAATAAATGAATCTTTAAAAAAAGGAAAAAAATGCTTAACATCAGTAGCCATCAGGGAAATGCAAATCAAAACCACAACGAAATATCACCTCACCTCTGTCAGAATATCTATTTCCCTAAAGACAGAGAGCAGGAAATGCTGGCAAGGATGTGGAGAAAGGGGAACTCTTACACAGTGTTGGTGGGAACATAAATTAGCTGAGGCACTATGGGTACAGGATGGCTATTTCTTTAAATTAGAAATAAAGCTGCCATGTGATCCAGCAATCCCACTCCTGGGTATGTGCCCAACACACATGAACTCTGCATCAGAGACACCTGCTCCATCTCACTGACAGCAGCACAGTTCACAATAGACAAAATGCATGATAGTATATACACATGCACACAGTGGAATGTTATTCAACTATAAAAACAAGTGAAATCCCATCATTTGCAGCAAAATGCTTGGAAGTGGAGGACATCGTGTTGAGTGACATAAGCCAGACACAGACAGACAAATGAGACAGGCTTTCCCCTTTATGTGGGAGCTCAAATTCTAAAAAGAAAGAGACGTCTCTGTGTTATCAGTTTTGCTGCAAATACAGTGTTTTTTGAGTTTCTTTTTAAGTGTTTGCCAAACAAATGGATGGGAATTACATGCCACTGTAGTCTTACTGATTTTGCAACTATTTTCAAATGTACTTGATGTGAGTGAGGTTGAGCATCTTTTCGTTTGATTACTGTTCACAGCCCTTGCTTATTTTCCCACTGGACAAAGGCCTTTGTAATAGTGCAAGATTAAGATACGTTATATCAAAAATGATAAAATGTTAAGCTAAACATCAATAGTAAGAAAGAAACAAAAATGGGCTAAAGATCTGAATATAATTTTTAGAAGAATTTATTTATATATTTGAAAGGCAGAGTGACAGGGAGAAGCAGAATCAGAGAGAGAGAGAGAGAGAAAGAGAGAGAGAGAGAGAGAAGTCTTCTACCTGCTGGGCCACTCCCCAAATTGCCGCAACAGCCAGGACCGGGCCCCAGGAACCAGGAGTTTCATCCAGGTTTCCCATGTGGGTGCAGGAGCCCAAGTACTTGGGCCATTTTCCACTGTTTTCCCAGGCACAATAGCAGGGAGCTGGATCAGAAGAGGAGCAGTTGGGACTCAGAGTGGCTCCCAGATAAGGTGTTGGCACTGTACAAAGAGGTTTAACCCGCTACTCCAAAGCACCAGCCCTTTGTAAAGAATTCTGTAAATGTTCAGTACACACATGAGAATACGCTCTGCCTCATCAGTCGTAACGGAAACCCAAGGCAAAATGCAATGAGATCCCACCATGTACCCCCAAAACGTCTAAACTCAGTAAGGTGCAAACGCCAAGTGTGGATTAGAGTGTGCAACACCTTCCACTTGGGAACTCCTGGAGTCTAAGATGCAGAATCACCATGAAAGAATTCTCCCCTGTTTCCTTTGTAGCCACCTGCACTGCCTTCCTCTCCCAAGACGAGCCTCCGACAATCACTATTTAATACAAAACCATCTATTTATCACAAAATAATAATAAACAAAATTTCCATGTAATTAAAACTATTATCAGCATCATAACCTGTTTTTTTTTTATATTTTACTGTCATATTGTCATATTTTTTTTCTCAGAGATGTGAGTGGGATTTGTAAGTGTCTTTTGAAAGAAATTCATTTTGTTCACCAACAGTACTTCATGCTAGAGTGTAGCTCACCTGGATTCCCAGTGCTGGTGTCATTGCTGTGTTTGCAGTGACAAGCTGCGCACAAGTGCCCAAGACTGTGCAGCAGGCAACTCTGGGTGAGACACCACCACCAGCCCTACAGTCAGCAGGGGCCACTGCACCAACCTCACACGGGCCAGGTGCCCTCGGAGAAGCCCAAGCACCAAGAGATTTTCCACGACCTCACAGTCCTCTTATGGGATCACTCTTGTTAGCGCCGAGTTCACCCCAAGTTATTCCAGAGATTACTTCCAGTAATGTTCTCTCCTTACAGCCGGGTTACATTCTCAGTGCCTGGAACACAAACAGCCCCAAAACAAAGCTTGATAAATGGATTAACTGCAGAGAACTCTGCAAATGGAGAATCATTTCTCAGCTAACCAGGCTCATTAATTCTTGGATTCATGACCAAAATGCAACTTAATAGCAAACACAAATTACTAATTGAACAAGCCATTATTCTGAATAAGCCATGGGCAACTCCTACCACCTGAAAGGAACTCTGCCGGTTTGGGAGCGTGGGTGAAGACATCTACCAGGCGGCCTCAGAGCTAATGGGATGGCAGGTCCCACTGCCGTTTCCTAACATTAGCCTTGGTTCAGAGTGAGACAAAGAAAGCTTTGTCTACGACTGTGCTCGCCCACGCTGAGCAGGGGCTGACTGGCCGTGGTTGGAAGCTGAAGCAAGTCGGCTGTGCTGGCGCTCCCTGCTTGTGTCTTCTGTTGGTCTTGGACTGGTCTTCATGTAGGCCAGCTCCTAGCTCCATTGGCTGGGGTGATCGCTAATTCTGCCATCGTTACTGAGCCGAGGGATGCTGAGATGGCAGGCACAGCATTGTTTCTGGTCCCTCTCTGGAAGAGAATAGAATTGAGTTCACAGACTGAGTAAGGACCACTGACCTACCTGACGGAGGGGGTGTCGCCTAATGCTCCTGGAGGTGATTGCTCCCTCTCTGAGCTGTGACATCGTCTTCTCCTTCCCCAGGCGTCAGTGTTCCCAACACTCAGGCTTACACCAGTGCCCTTCGCACCCCCTACGCCCCGGCTGTTAGCCTGAGTGAGCACAGCTGCTCTCCAGTCAGCAGGGGGGGGGGGTGGTAACCTCTGGGCACCCATTGTCACATGCACAATCCCAGTCCCACCCACACATGATCCTCTCTGTCCAAGGACGAACCAGTGTCTACGAAGGAGCAGGTGCGACTCACGGGTCCCCAGTGGGCAGCTCCGAGGGGCCTCTCTTCACTGCTTCCTGCCTTGCAGACTGTGAGGGCGACTCTCTTCCTGGAGACGCCCACAGGCTCCACCTGCACCTGCTCCTGTGCGTGCTGAGCTCTGTCCCTGCACTCACTTTGGCAGGGACTCGTCACCTTGAAGCTGGGTTGCCCCTTAGCCGAGATCCCTCCCGTCAACCCCAACTCAAAAGTTTCTGTTATATTAACATCTGTCCCTGAAACCTCATCATTTGCTGTAACAGTGGGCTTTGTCCATGCTTGATTGTTTAAGTCCTTGTCCCTTATGAGAGCTGTGCAGGACATGGTCGCACACCTGCAGAGGGAACACAGCACAGACAACCAGGCAACCTGGCAGGAGCAGAAGCCGCAGCCCCGACCTCAGCGCCGCAGGCTGGCATCGCTGGAGCACCTGCCCCACAGCCCCTCCTGAGGTCTGGAGTTGAAGCCCCCTTGTCCGGCTGGACTGATCCAGGACCCCCACTCAGGACTTGCCTCAGTGGCATTTCCATTACAAGCCCCCTCCAAGCTATGCCAGGAAACTGCCCCCAGCCGGTCTGAGCCTGCCTCCTGCCTCCTGGTTGGCCTTTCTCTTCTCCAAAGACCTGCTTCACTGTTAGCTTTCGTGGGCATTGGACAGAGGACCTAACATATTCGGTAGCATGTCTCCTGGTTTTTGTACCTATGTATACAGCATTATCTGAGTGTGTTTTAGGCACACTTCGTGTTACCGTTTTCAATGTCAGGTTCTATTGTCGATTTTTTTAAGATTTATTTATTTTTATTTGAAAGTCAGAGTTACACAGAGAGAGGAGAGGCAGAGAAAGAGAGAGAGGTCTTCCATCCACTGGTTCACTCCGCAATTGGCCGCAAGGGCCGGATTTGCCATGATCTGAAACCAGGAGCCAGGAGCTTCCTCTGGGTCTCCTATGCAGGTGCAGGGGCCTGAGGACTTGGGCTATCTTGTACTGCTTTCCCTGGCCATAGCAGAGAGCTGGGTTGGAAGTGGAGCAGCCAGGTCTTGAACCGGCACCCACATGGGATACTGGCACTGCAGGCGTTGGCTTATCCCGCTATGCCACAGCACCACCACCACCCCCCATTTTTTTTAAAGATTTCAGTAGGGGTTTGGGAAGGGTGTGTAGCCTAACACAACGCACTTGAGATGAGGCGTGTAGAGTGCACTGTTTACTGTGGGCTTCAGGCTACACAGACCGTGAGAGTGGCGTCTGAGCTGGGCTGCAGGTCGGGCTGTAGATCTGACCTTGCCTTGCTGCACTTCTGGAGAAAGACAGACACACAACTGCTGCTATGGGGTGCACACAGTGGGTCCCCCACACCCTCAGGCTGAGGCACGCAGGCCCTGATGGGTCCTGTCCACAAGCCTCCTTGCTTTCCACACTGCCTTTGTCCGAGCGTTTACTGCCACTCATACACTTAGGCTAAGAGCTTCCGTGCTGCTGTTGACAGTCTCCGTCCGCCCTGACCACAGGGTTAATTCCAGCTCCTTAGGTATTATCCTCATCACACACACCCTGAGCAGCTTGTAGCTTCGCCTGGGGTCCTTCCAAGGCTTGCCCCTCCTCTCAGGCGCATGCTCTGTGCTTCAGCCAAAGTGGACTACTCCCAGCTGGGTGCACACTCCTCCTGCCGCCCACCAGAGCCCGTGGCGGGAGTTGTCTTCGTGTCCTCCTACCCACCTCCCGCAGGGCTTCCTCTCTTTGAGACGGACAGCAGCGGCCATTTCCTCCCTGAGATTCTTATGAAGCAGCAACAGTGGCCAGAGCTGAGGAGCAGTCACATTTCCAGGAGTCTTGGCTCAGCACCAGCTTATGTGGCTGATTCTCCACAGGTTCTGGCCACAGAAGATGTGTAGAAATCTCTGTTTTCCTGCTTGTCTGTTGTCACTGGCTGTTGCCAGCGTGTGTCTGTCTCTCTCTCTGCCCCCTTATCACAGCTGGAATCTGAGAGTCCCCCAAACAGTTCTTGGGAAAATGGAAGGAAAAGATTAAGTTATTTTGATGCAAAAAAAAATGCTTAAAATCTCTGCAGCTTTTCATTTGCTTTTTCCATGAACAGTTTGGAGACCTCGCTGCACTTCCAGTGGGAAGAACAGACTTGCAGATGCACCTACCAGCCCCCAGCTTTGGTGCCAGGGGAGCGGGAGCCAGGACCTCCTGGAGCACAGGTGCCCACCACGCCCACCTGCCCTGCAGAGCCGACAGCTTCCTGTACATCTCACATCTGCCTCCTGGCTGTCTCCAGGCTGGGGAGTCTGACTCCCCACCTGTCTTCAGTGCCTGGGGGCTCTATTCTCTCACACTTGCTCAGTCCTGGCCTCTAGGGAGAATCCCTGGTTTTCACAGAATGATTCGCACCAGTGAATTTTCTGCCACACTGAAGCCATGGGCAAAAAGTCTCCCCCTCTCTTTGCTGAACATTCTAGCAGTCCGTGACATCATCAGTTTCCTGTTGTATGGCAATTGGCTATTCCATAATAGTTATCTTTGCTAAAAATCTGTTGAGGTTTTCTGTTTGTTTGTTTGGTTTTTGTTTGTTTAGTTCTGCCTGAGCCACTGCAGCCAACCTTGTGGCTGGAGCCCGCACAGGAGCACCGAAGCTGGCCCGAGTTACCTCAGGGTCTCCTACCAGGCAGGATGCCACAGCCCCCAGGACAGCCCCGCAGCTGTGTCTGAGCCCCCAGGACAGCCCCGCAGCTGTGTCTGAGCTCGATCATGCTGCTGCTCAGGCTCCCCTGCACCTGTGCTGCTCCCGCATCTGGCTCTGCCCAGCTGTGCACCATCCCCTGACTCCTTTGAATAGACGGGGGACTGGGTTCTCTCCTCTCCTCCTTAGGAGACGCAGCTGGTGTTTTTCTTCATGAGACGAGCAAGCAGGTGGAATGGTTGCTAGGCGATGATAGCTGCTCCAGGTAAGCAAGAGTTGGGCCAGGTCTCCTTGGAGGTGTGTTTCCTTCACTGTCCTGCCCAGCTCTCCATTAGGCTGAAGAAAACGAGGTTTTGAAGATTACGCAACACTGTTTTGTTCATGTGTGTGGAAATGCAGTGTTCCAGCTTCCTGTATTCTAAGGAAAAGCCAGAGATGCCACGTAGCAGAGTTGACATAAGCCTGTCATCCCTGGCAAT